>VXBQ01014957.1:1099388-1277437 GCA_013400175.1 Phainopepla nitens | reverse complement strand
AAAGGCAAAAGGCTTTTTGATGGCTGAAAGCACTAACTGCAGTGCGATAGGTGACATAAACCAAATGAGCAGAAATATTTCAGCCCTTATTTTTTGAGTCCTTAAGGAAAAAAGTAACTGCCAGCCACAGAAAATTAAAGACATAAGTGTGGCAAACATCACAAATTGTACTAAAATCACAACAAATCACAAATTCTAAAAGCCTGATAGTATTCATGTAAGGACATCCACAGTTATGTTACTGGAGTGGGGTAACCCTTCCTTCTGCAAGATATGTTGAGTTTCTCAAGCAAAAACAGGTTAGAGAGAGAAAGAAGATTGTTAGAAAGAAAAGTCCTTCAAAGACAACTTATTCCAAAATTGCCCTTCCAGAGGATATACCCTTCATTGAAGGAACTCATTCTTGCTGTGATAGTAGCAGAATTACAGAGGTGTACATGTAATGTGACACTTTATCATGTGGCACTTTATTTAGGGTTCACTTATTATGTTTAAAGGAGAATTTGAAGTATTTAAAATTATTTCCCTTCATAATCACACAATCACACACAATTCTTCTAGCTGGAATGTTTTTAGTATGTTTTCCTTTTTTTTTTTCCTTCTCATTTAAAGAGCTTTGAGCCTAGACAGCCTGATTAGCACAGCATCCACAGCACTTCATAAAAAAGTCAAACACTTATTTTCCTAGGAAAGCAGGCAGTAAGGAGAGGAGCACCACACAATACTAAAGCATCCATCAGCTACGACTTAGAGCTTACATTCATAGTACAAGAGATTAGTTCTAACAAATTTCCTTTGTAAGATAAAGTCATCAGTCAGCATAAACATACACCAAATCCCCAAATATCTTTGGTTTTAGTCCCAGGTAAACTAGAAAATAGTCTGTAATAATTTTCCAGTATTATACCATGGTTTTTTTCCACCTTCTACAAAGATGCTTTCCTAGATCCAACTATTTCTGTCAGTCTCTCATAAATTTGTTCAAAAAAGAACGTGGACTGTGCTCAGGAAGGGGAAGAGTAGTCTGAACATCACACTGACTATAGGCACTAATGGAACTCGTAGGGTCTGTGCAGTCTCTATAAAACAGTCCTGCAGCATTTCCCAGAGATAGAAAGTGAAGGATTTTCCTGTTCTTAGGGTCATTTAGGTTTTTATTCTCTGAGATATCCATAAAATCTATCACAATGTCTCTGGAAGAGCACTTACCAATCTGTCGTTCAAAACCAGGATAGGATAATGTTTACAAAAAAAAATCACACACTTTGTTTCAGACTGCACTCTTTCCCTGCTTTAATTTTTTTTAAATCACATATTGCAAAACAAAGTTTTAGTCAAATTTTAAGATTACCTAAAAAGACCATCCAAAAACTGTTAAATATTTCACCATATTCCTTCCTTTAATTTCTGAGAGAAACATTTTGAAAATGTTGCCATGAACCTTAAAATCCCTTTATTGACTCGAAATTTTTTCAACAAAAATGAACACTATTTCAGCCAATTAAAAGTATCCACTTCTATATCCAGGTTCCATTTATATCTCTGTCACTGAGTTACTGTGTAATCACAAGTTAGTCACCCACAACCTAACATCTGGCAACACTGTCTATAGTTCCAATGGTATTAATTGTAGGCACACAAAATGAAATAAAATACCTAGCCTCACAGTTTCACTTTGCCCCTTTTTAAGTGAAAAGGAAAATAAAATCAGGTTTATTATCACCATGGTGTTGCAGTCTTTAATTAAATAAAGTGACCTTGCAAGGAAATCTTCCAATATATGCCAAGAACTTATGAGGAATTCTCATCTTTCCTGAACTCTAATTACAGAGCTTGAGGCTAGAGTTTGAAAATGTTGTCCTCAGCTTAGTACAGCAAGTGGTCATGGTGATTTGGGTTACATATTCCAGATTTAAGTTAGCTTTACTCTCCAGAAGAAAAACCTTCTTGTCCACGGGGCATGGGAAGCAAGTCCCTTAGCAGAGCCAAATGAGTCATTAGCCCAAGGGAGGCTCCATAACAGGCACTGGGTACATGCCTTGGTGATGCTCGTGGGTGACATCCATAGATGCCAAACTGGAGTCATTCCTTTTATCCATAGCTCCATGTATGGTATGGTTTTAATTCTGAAAAACTCCAGTGTAGGATTATTTAAGAGTCCATTTGACATTTACAAGACTATGTTTTCCTAACACTAAACTTGGCTGTAAAAAATCAGGCGATGTTTCCCCAGCACTGTGCAATGACACCATCTGGTAGTTAATGATTAGTGGGATTTACAGCAGAGGCAGGCACATATTTGACTAACCATCTCTCTGCTGACAAACTAGGCAAGTAAAGTTAATGTCAGCTGTATCCAAAGGTCACTACTGGAACTGCTGCTCAAACAGTCTGCGTGGACCAAGATTGGCACCGGAATTAGGAAATATCAGTGTTGTCGCAACTGAAGAAATAAAAACAGACACAAACATCTGGGTGAAGGCAGATACAAACCCAGATAATAACTTTTAGAAACACTGAGGTAAACCCCTTAACTTCTGACACACGACTCTCAGATATCCAAACCAGTCGCCACTATAGTCATCCTGAAATTCAGGCTGCAAATAAAAAAATACACTGGCTGATACATTTTATCATCTGTTCCTATTCAAAATAATAATAAAAAAAAAGACCAAAAACCTTGCTCTCAAAAGACAAAATTTGTTGTCTCATTCCTCAAACAACTCTGTAACAGAAAAGCTTTAACTCCAAATCATAACCTAAGTTAGTGGATACATAGCCTCTTTCCTTCTCTCAGCGAAATGTTTCCTTCTCCCAATTTTTAACCCTCAGAGATCATAGTGATTGTGGCTGGTATTTATAGGTGCAAAAAAATCTCCAAAAAACCCAAACCAAAACCAGAAATCTGGTTGATTATCATAGGAAAGAAGGAAAAAAATAAAAATCTGGGGAAATTTGCTGAGAGAATCAGCAGAGTATTTGAGAACTGCTTGACACACCTGATTTTTCTACTTGCAAATGCACATGCTACTCCTTGAAGCCAGGCTAGTGCATGTCCTATTTTCCTCCTCCCAGTCTCTCCTCAAGTCTTTCCTGCCTTGTTGGTGTTTTCTGTCCAACTTTCATCACTAGTGTGTATTTCAGTGGCTCTTATTGACTAGACTCATGCTGCACACAGACTTCAGGGTTCCAAGCATCCCCAGAGGCATCAGAAATGCTGTGCAGATTTCTCTCTCTCTTCCATGCAAATGGGTATTGCCCACATTCCTGTTCCCAGGCTTTGAGAGAATCACCCATGGTCCCAGAGAGCATGAGTAAAAAAATTAAATGAGAGAAGGGAAATGTCTAGCTGTAACAGGTAAATAAAAAAAAATTAAAAAAAAAAAACACAACACAAAAAAACAGCACAAAAAACACAAAAAACCCCCACACACACAAAAAAAAAAAAAAAACACAAAAAAAAACCCAAACCAAACAAAAACCCACAAACAAATAAAAAAGACAAGGAAAACAGTTCCCCATCCACCACTTCATATTCCTCAGTGACGATGGAAGGCAGGAAACAGGAATATGTTCTCCAAAAAAGAAAAGCCTGGGGACATTCTAAGAAAGGGTGTCAGTATCCATAGGAATACAGTGTTGTCCTCTGCTCAGGATGGTGATCCTCGTGTCTGCTCAGCAAACACAGGCAGGGCCTCCAAAGACAGATGCACAGGGGATATTCCCAGCTGTTTAGCTGATTGGACAGAAAACACAGGTCAACTTGAGAAACTCCATATTTTAAAGAATAAAGCTATAAGATGATAAAAGGATTTCATATGTCCCGAAAGCATCTTTTCATTCTCTTGTACCCTCTAGTGTTCTTAATCTACTGCTGTAGCGCTTCATATTACTGTATTTGAATACTCCACCCACTACAACCACCAAGGTGCTCTCCTATCCCAGTGTCACCTACAGGGTAACAAGGCACCTTGTTACCTCACCCGAGGTGATGGGGAAAAGCTGTGGGTCCATCTAATTGCTTGGTGAATGCTCCAGTAACCAAACTGTCCTGTCCACCTGCTTAGTCCCATTGTGCTTCTGCAGGAAAAGGCAGAGGTAGCAAAAAAAACTTAAGGACAATTCAAGTCCTACGAGTGTGTATCAGAAGAGCAACAGTACTTAGTCAGCAGAACACACCATGTGTTTTACAGGCGAAGAAATGTCCCCAGGAACTCTACAGTACAAAATACGTGCTTTATTTTTTTTATATCCACCACATGGCAGCACAGGTGTCTAAGTTATAGTGATTCAAAATGAACAGGGCCTAGAGGAAGCTTCAGAAATGTGTTCTGAAAGAAAAGAACATTGAGTAGGTTTTTAACAAACTTTGCACCCATGCTGCTTCCAGTTATCTTGAGTGATCTTGGAATTTCTGTATCACATTAGCGTAAACTCCCTATTTCCAGTCTTACAGGATCTTAAGTTATTATAATCTGAGGCCAAGGCACGTGGGAGCCAAATCTGGATGCCTGTACACACATCAAGTAACACATTCTGTTCAAGCTCTGCCACTGCCATCAGTGGGTGTAGCTGACAAATGAATCACTACTACCAAAGTAGAGAACTCAAATCCTAGGTTTTTTTATAACTACGAGGGGCCCAAGGGTGAATCTCAGCTCGTGCACAAACTTTTGAGTGGGCTCAGGAACTGGTGAGAGATATCTCATGAACAGCTGGACATGTGACATCCACATGGAATGAGAACACAAAATTATAAACCAGTTAGTAGCACCAACATCTATGACTAAGGAAAGAAGCTAAAAGCAAGAGCCAGGATACAATGCCACAAGTCAGGATTGGAGCTTAGGGCTTTGGTTTTGACCAGAGGAGAGCCATCACTGATGCTGCCTGCTAGAGCTACACCAAAAACTGCACAGAGTGACTTGTGTGTCCATGACTAACAGACAGGTTGTGCTTACTCCTCTGAGGGAAAATTCATATCCCGGTCTCACAAGCTCTGAGGCAATCCTGATTCTCTCCTGGTCTTAAGGTCTCTATATGTGAGGTCTCTCAGAAAAGATATAATTATTCAGAAAGCTCTCAGAGAGAAAAATTAGACCTCTCCTTGTCAGGTTGACTGATCACATGAACCAGGTGAAGTTTCTAGTCTTCACAAGCCCATTCAAAGCAGCCTGAGAGATGAAAGTCATGTTTTTAAGGCAAACACATTCAGCAAAGCCTGCGCCAGAAAAAACCAGCTGCATTCCAATCAGATGGAGACCATCCCATTTCATGAAGGATGCTTACCTGAGCCTCTGCTAATGAACAGTGCAGAGCAGTACAAAAGAGCAGCTTACCCCATTTTGGCATCTCCCTATCATTACCATTTCAGCTCCCACAGAAGTTTTAATTCAGTAATGTAGTATTTGATGGACTGATGACAGAGACAGTGATAGGCTGGTGACATGGAAAGGCAAGCCTGCCAAAGGCAAGCTGAGAGCTGCAGTTGGCACACCTGAGGGAAGGGATGCCATCCAGAGAGAAACTGACAGACGAGAGGTGGGCCTGTGTGAACCCCATGGCTCCAGGAGAACTTACAGCACCTTTCAGTAGCTAAAGAGAGGGAGTTTTTACAAGAACGTGTAGTAATAGAACAAGAGTTCTGGGTTTCAATTTAAAAATGGTAGGTTTAGAATAGATAATGGGAAGAAGTTCTTCATGGCGAGGCTGATGAGACAACTGAACAGGCTGCCCAGAGAAGTTGCAGATGCCCCACTCCTGGAAGTGCTCAAGGCCAGGCTGGATGGAGCTCTGAGCAAGCTGGTCTAGTGGAAGGTACCCTTGGCCCTGGCAGGGAAGTTGGAATTAGATGATCTTTAGGGTCCTTTCCAACCTATACTATTCTATGATTCTATGAGCCTCACAGAGTAGTGGCTTACATCCCTCTGAAGCTTACAGCTATACCCACTTTTCTCTCTCTTTCGTAGCGCAATAAAAAGAAATCAACAAATTTCTGAGGCTAAAATGTTCCTTTTTTTCTGTACAGATCTTACAAGCCAGAGCTTGCAAGCCATCACAGTTTGTAGCTTTAAAAGGAAAGAAATGAAAAAGAAATAAATCAGCTAAGGAGAGTTATTATGTTCCAGAATTTCAATACATCTGATCCCTGCACTATGGATTTTTTCAAATCCCTCCCACTTTGAGAAAAACCTAATTCACTCTCTTGGGAAGCTTATTCTCCAGGGGACTCTGCTGTTTCTGAGTGGAATAAAGATTTCTAAGTCTATGTCTTATGAGTTTTAACTACAGAAGACTAGTACATTTCCTAAGAGAAAAAGGTACCTGAAACAGAGATGTTATGTAATGTACTGCTAAAAACAGCATTCAAACTGTGCAGCCAAAACACAATGAAAAATGAGGGAGACTGTGGAAAACAATACACATTTGGGTGTCAAATGGACAAACAAGCAATTTCCATTCACCATTATTATATGAAAGCAGAAAATAAGGCACAACATCACAAGCTGTCCTTTAAAAAGAGGTTCTGCTTTGTTCCCAAGTCAGCTTAGCCCTTGCACTTGATCCTCCAAGAAAGCCTCTCCCCTAAGCTCACTTGTGTTATTTGAAGGATAGGGTAAAATTATTCCAAGGACCAGCTATTTTGCTCTACAGGAGGATATACCTGGAGAGCATCTACACTCACCTTTATCATGTGCACCCAGCATGAATAGTGAGACCAAAGGATTTTTGATAGTTAGGTCAATCATCCACCTAGCACCAGAACCAGGAGGAAAAAAAACTTCCTTTCCTACATTATGTAATTGTGGAACAGCAACATGGACACACAAGGTTTTAGACCTTTGATATATTTTGCAGGTCTGTGTGACTTAGGAGCCTTAAAACTTCCATTCCTCAGTGCTCAAAACCTTCTCACACTGTCCAAATTCCTCAGGCACAGCAAGGGAAATCTCTAGAACGAGTGCCAAAAAGCCATGTTTTAAATGTTGGAGTCTAAAGATGTTTAGAGAGATTTGTAGAAGGGTGTAGATAATTTAAAATGAGGAGTCTATCTCCACTGCAAGGTGTGGAAACACTGAAAATACAACCTATAAATATTTTGTGCCTGGATTCCAGGGGCATTCAATGAGGTGCTAAAATTTCTATGAATTTGACAATTTGACTCTAAGATATATAGATATAGATGAATAGAATAGCTGATATAGATATAGATGTAGATATAAGTATATATCATGCTTTGTAATTAGGAGTCAATTTTTAAGTTTTCCAAGTTCTTTTTATTTTTAACTACCCAACATGTGACCCTCCAGTTCCTTAATATTGCAATCTTTTTTGGTCTTAAGGACCAGACACTTCTTTTAGCTATGCACAGATCCTGTAAATCAGCACTTCTACAATTCACACACACCCCGTCAGCTGGCATAGAGTCAGTACAGCATTAAGAACCTGATTCAAGCCCCAAATCCTAAATTCAACTACAGAAGAACTAAACTTTTCTTTTTCTCTCTAAAAGTCAATTCTTGAGCCTTCACATGGTGCAGAGAAGTTTGGAAAAGAGGCATCTGAGATGGCTGAGCTTGGAGATAGGAACTAAATTTGTTTCATCATCTGATTTTAAGACACTCTTCCAATTTGAGAGGTTGACACTTGGGAAATGAGAAGGAATTGAGTCACAAAGCAGATTTTTAACAAACTGCAGATCTCAGGCTTTCACTAGTCATTATAAAGAAACTGGCTCCTCAGAAAGTGATTTAAAGCAGAGTGAATCATCCCTTCTCCCCAAGATTGCATAAGGAGACTGGTCAGAGTGGCTGGCTCTGCACAAAGACTGTGTTCTAGGCCAAAGTAACTCTCTGAAGGTCTGAAAAATAGGAAGTCTAATGGTCACAGGTTTGTCACTGGAGCACAGGGCAGCTCCTCTGTGTTACTATAAGCAGGTGTATAAGGAAAAAGCAGGAGTTTTGCAATTATCAAAAGACTTGTACTTCTCTGTAAAAGGCACCACGTTTTATCAGACAAGAGCTACAAACACAGAAACTACTGCACTACAAGGTATGTGCTATGGACTGAATTTATAGCATTGATGATGAACAAAAGCAAGGGTATACTTCAGGTAAAGCAATCAATCCCTTCAAGTCAGATGCCCTTCCCCCCTCCATGACCCACCCAAAGCAGGCCAAGCCAGTGGCCCTAACTCACCAGTAAAACCTGTTTGGAGTGACCCGCTCGTGCATGAGCTGCCATTTTCTTCCAAAGTCCATGGAGCTGTACAGCTGGAAGAGAGAGAGAGAAAGTATAAACTTTGAGGAAAAAAGAAGATTATTTCTAGATAAATATTACATTTATCAGCTCAGATTAAAGAACATGAATGGATCGTTCACAATAATTATACACAACTATCGATCACCCTCTCTGCCAGGGGAGGCTGACAAGGCAATGTCTTCCCTTTACTCTCGAAACAGAGCGGGCTCCTGAGAAGCAAAAGCAAACCTTCCCAACCCTTGTCAAACAACTTCGTGCTTCCAAATTTCAGCTGTCAACACATTCACTTAGACTGCCACATAACAAAGCTGGTCATTCTCCTGGCATTTTTTGTTTCATAGGAAGCAGGTGACATGTGAGTTCCTAGTATCAAATAGAATGAGAGACAAATCAGATTAGTCAACATGACTTGGATGTGGTAGTGGCTCTTTACTCAAGGTCATGCCATGATTTGTTTTTATGGAGTGAATCAGATCTCTTCTGTATTTAAAAGTAAATTGTTCCTAATTTATATTTTCTAACATTCAGAACGAGGTCTGAATTTTTAGATAAGCTAGAAATCAACCTGCTCACTAGTTAAACACCAAAGATAGTGATATGACTCTTCTTGGAAGCCAAATTTTCAATATAATGAAGTTTTTGAGTCTTTCTGGTTAAGAAACGACACGGCTGAGTGTAACCAAATTTCCATGAAACTCTACACTGAGTTTCAGACATATGTTTGTTTCATAAATACTCTGCTAAATACCACAAACACCATTCTCCATGTAGCTATTTTCTTACCCACAATGCATCCTCTCACAATCAAGACATATGTGCCTTTTCTCCAACTGTGAGCAAATTTGGTCGTTCAGAGAAAAAAATATGCTTTGAGAAATAACTACTATGCTTTACCACTAGATTACAGAGAACGAAATATCAGGCGGCATTTTGATCAGGATTTGAAATAAATTTCATCTGATATAAATTCTGGCTTAACAAAACAAGGGTTGATTGTTAGCTAAGTAGGTAGATAATAGAACCAAAAATTTAAATGTTTGTAATAGCCAAATTTAAGTCCTTAATGGGAAAATGACATTATTTGAGTACATGAGATTCTGCATTGCATTTGATTTGAGTAACTGCATTTGCAAATTGGAGGCAGGTCCATGTTCAGATTGGAAGGGCTCACAACCTAGTGATGTGTCCTGTGGCACCGCTGTGATGGATGGTTAAGTGTGACTGGGAAGATAAACCACATGTGCTCACATTGAATATTAAGGTTTCTTGGACAGGCAGTATCTTTGACCACAGAGATGCAGCAGCTACATCAGAGCTGGACCAAAGATCAATTTAGAAAGATGATTGGAAAGGGCTGTTTGAGCAGCGTCCAAAGCCTGAGGCAGTTAATTAATTCCTGCTACGTTTGTACTCAGCTGCACAACCAAATCACTGTATAGCCAGCAAAAGAAAGTCAGAACGTGAAATTCAGGCTCCATCAAGTATCTAATGCAACTGGTACGTGTAAAGACAAAAGAGTCAGGCCTTTGCCTTTATGCCAACAGGAATGCCAGTTTGGCCAGCAACAACTCAAGCTGACAGTAAAACAGATAAGGAGGAAAGATATGGAAGTAGGCATCCTTCAATCTTCACATCAGAAAGGGCTCCAATTATGTAAAGTTCAGCCAACATTACTGAGCTTGTTGTAAGAAGAATTAGGAAAGATTTTCTGCCCCATGTTCTTCAGGAGATCAGATATTATCTGAATATCCTAATTTTGCCATACTTCTTTAGCACTTTCTCTAGATAGGGTAACACATTGCACTAAAAGTCTACAATAGCCAGACTTCCTCTGATTTTCAGGTGATTGTCTAAAAAAAATATGATAGAGTCCTCTGCCCCAAAAGGAATTATGTGTAGTTACAAAATAAAGCAACAAAGCACTGTTTGTTTGTTTGTTTGTTTGTCTGTTTTAAAGGAGCCAGGAAAAGAAAATTCTTTGTCCAAATTTGAAATTAGGCTTATGAAGTCAGCATCAATATTAAGATAACGAATTCTCGGAACACACAGGTTTTTAGGAACAATAACTGAGAATCCACACTCCAAAATCAAAGTTCTACAGTGCTGCGACCCTGCCCTTACTTTAGCACAGTTCCTGCCAGGAATATTCCTCGAGTCACTGGACATGGTTTGCACATACAAGGACCTCAGCACAGACCAAGCTGCATCAGTTGCATCAAACAACCTTGTTATCCTCTTTATGTCCTGACTATAGGTGCAAGTTAGCCAGGCTTCAGGCAACTTAGTCCCACTTAAGACATGCTCACAAGCTAGTCCAAGCGGGTCTAGCATCCTGATTGTATTCTGCTATGGATTAACCATTCTCACCATGAGAAGAAAGGATTAGCAATACACAGCCATTTCCTTCCATTCTCTTTTATTTTTGCCCCCGGCATTTCCTTTTCTTCTGCAGCAGCATAACAGCAGTAGCTACAGAAAGCTCAGTGACATGAAGCACAATCTCTTTCAAACACTCATGTTTCCCAGTGTCTTTTTCAGGGAGCATCCAACTCTGTATCAAGTTAAAAACCAGGGACCAGCTATTGGTCTGGGTTTTTTTCCTTTTCTCTATTAAAGCACAGACTGACTGATATCAGAAGGATTAAACTGAACTTGCAGTCTTTATGTGATTTCAGATAAAGAGATAAAGAAGATTTTATTCATTTCAATAATTAGATAAAGAGATAAAGAGGATGTTATTCATTTCAAAAATTGTTATTTATTATTCACCTACTTATTCTGAGCATTCGCTTCAAATTTTAACCAGATGACTGAGTCTTAAAGCTGTATGACAGAACAAATTCCTAAAATGCCTCTCTGGCCCAGTTCAGTTTTATAGTATTATTTACAGATGCAAATGCCAAGGTTAGTGTTGAATAAATAAATAAAACATACAATAAAGTGATTTCTAGTATGCATTAAAATTTAATATATACATATACTTTTTGTTGATCTCCCTTCACGGGAGAAGACAAGCTTTAGAAAAGACAACAAATTTAGTGGCAAGTACAGCAGATTCCAACAGAAATTAATTTGTCCTGAGGCTGAATACTTAGCAAAGGAAAAAAATTATGTAGTTATGGTGCCAAGATTTTCTCATTTTAAAGCTCTGCTCTGGCTCTTTAGCAACAAGTAATCTCTGGCATTTCCACCTCCTGGAGCACTCCAAAACATCGGTTAATTGGGGTGGACTCCAGTGTACCATGGGGGCGGTACTGTGAGGGTATAGCCTTTCTGCAACCTCCTTCTGTTATTTGACTTACTCTGATGACTGAAAAATTAAGATCATTATGAGTCTCTATGTTTGCTTGGGCTCGTCTTGTCTCTTGATGCAACTAAAGAGTGGCATGCAGCAGATCTGACTCTGCCTCTACTCAGGAGCCTAGTCAGACCTACCACTCAAAACAGGAAAGGCTGTACCACCAAAAAGGTAAATGGCAAATATTTATCCAAACAGCATCACAATACTCCCCACGCAAGGACTATAGCACCAAACATATCACATCCACCAACACAGCCCTGCAGTTCACCAAGAACACAATCTGTGCGAGGAAAGACGTTGGCAGCCCCAGTGATACACAACTCTGTTTCACTACAGGCCAGACCTTAACTCCGGCTTGTTTTGCTCAGCACAAATCTAAATCATGAGGATTTTACATACCACAGGCAGAATGCTTTGTCTTCAAACTCTAAGAACAGTGGCAACATTTTATTTCACACCAGCATTGTTTCCAAGTAAATTGGCAAGCCCCTTAAAGAAGGAGCTTTATCTCTGGTGTCAGATTCTGTGCCACGAACACAAGCAACGTGCCAGAAACACACTCAGAACTACAGAACTGCAAAGAAAGGAGGTATACATACATGCATGCACAGTGTTGCATAAGGAAAATTCTGTTGCAATTCTCCAGTACCAACTCTGATGTGTGACACATCATGTTGGCTGGCTTGGAAGATCTTGGTCAAGGTTTGGGTAATTTGGTTTGGGTATTTTGTCTATTTTGCCAATAGGTAAAATAAAATTAAAAAAAAAAGAAAAAAAAGCATGGTTTTCAAAGTAAAGCTTCTCAGAACTGGAACAGCTTCAATTCCACTTGTGGAGAGAGGGGAGAACAACAAGCAATGAAGAAAACACAGGAAGAGATTCATCCCCCTGATGTTAGCTATCCATCTCCAAGCTAGTCACCAAGGTTCAATTCTAGACAGACTTCTAAACTTCTCATTTTTCAAGCCTTAGAATCTTCCACCTCTCCTGACAGACACTAAAAAAGCTCACAGTGACTACTGCAGAAGGAGATGACCCCACCAGAGACACACAGACACATGACCTGGCTGAGATGGATTTCATGATCCCTGTTCCCAGGCTGACCTGCTTGGTCTTCATGGGGGAGGCACACAGAAGAATGAAGAGTGAAGGCAAGCCCAAGAAAGACCAAGCATACAATATCCTGGGTACATTCCACCACTGCAAGAAGCATGTGTTGATGTCACTTACAGACTGAAAAGCAAGAGAAAACAGACAAAAGAAATTCACAGAGCTTTGATATTTATAGACTTCAGTGTATACACACACAAGAAGAAGGGCACCAAGAACATACATAAAAGCCTACAAGCAAATAAAATCAAATATTATTTGTTGCTAAGAAATCAGGTCTGTTGGCCTGAGAAAATAACTGGTCAGACTCTCCATAGTTTCCTGCCTGCCAGCCATCCAAGAGTGCAAATGATGTAAGATAAAGTGAAGATCAGCTGAACTACATGCATTTAGAGGAACAATTCATTTATTACACAAAAAAAAATTATACTTCCTCCAGACAATACATACAGCTGATGATGGAAAGATGTATTCAAAATAAATGCATCAGAGTGAGAGTGGGTCCCGTGCTAATAACTTGGCAGCAGCTGACACACTATGGAACAGGAAGGTCAGATTAGCCTGGCCTGCTTGGCCTCAGAAAAGCACAATCCTAAGCAGTAGCTCAGATTGCTTACATGAAAAGATGTCTCTGATCCCAGAAAAGCACAAAGCAAACTAACACCTTCTCAGCCAGAGCTGGTGGGAAAAATCTACAAGCTGTGTGGAGGGTTCCTGCCAAAAACTCCAACCAGGGCAGAAGAAAAATAAAATTAGGTCAAAATTTCTGTAGGAAATTGGACTGCATGCAAAGGATAATTCAGAAAAGAGAGTCTGCTGCAGAGTCTTAAATTTTCTCTACAGAAGGAAAAAAAATCATTAGCACTAGAAAAAATGTAAAGGCTCAGAAAAAGTTGCAAATTCTCAGAAAATTCCAAGGTGTATCTTTTCTCTACACGTCTGCATTACAGATGAAATTGCAAAAGAAGAAGAGTTTCATCATTAATATTTCAGAAAGGTCATTCCTAGAAGGAAAATGAACTGGAGGAAAAATGCACAACACTTTTCAGTCTCTAGAGAACAGAACAGATAAGCCATGTCTGACAACAGCCAGTTGAACACAGGATAGATTCAGTATAGCCATGAGGACAACTATTGTTACCCCAGAAACATGCCCTACTTCTTTATCACCTCTTCCATCCCTGCTTGTTTTAAGGACAGAGGGATACCTCTCCCTTTCACAGCACCAAAGCAATGTTTAAACTGTGGGGTCTATGGAAACCCCTTTCTCAGGTTCTCCTGGGAGGCAGAACATGTTATTTGCAACATTGTAGGTACAGAACTCAGGTCTAAAATACTTGAGTTGTGTGGCTGAAACCAGATCAGGAGCAACCCTCGCCATGGAAGTGGCTTTATTACCCACAGCAGAAAAGGCTGCATTCAAAGAAAGATTCAGGGTTTTCCTCTCTTTCTTTTATTCCACTATTCCCCTCAGTCTGGGCCTTAGTGGAACACCTGTGGAGTGTCAAGAGCTACCCTTAGGGACACAAAGGCTAACGTCACCTTCAAGCGGAAAACCAGCTCAAGAACGATCTGTGCTTGCTCTTTCCAACTCCTCCAAGGGAAGCACCTATCCTTGGCACCTTGCAAGGCAAGGCTCCAGTGGTACCAAGATCTGAAACTTGCAAGTGCTTCTGGACCCTTAAATAATGGAAAAAAGAGCTTATCCTTTTCTTCTCTTGTCACAAACTGCCTGGAAATCACAATTCAGGTAAGGCACCCTCGACAGCTCCACACTAAAAAAGCTAAAAATAAATCCTGCTTCTCAAGCCAAAAGATTTGTGCAACAGCTGGTGGGGCTGAACTTCGCAGAAAGAAGTCTACCAGCACCAAATTTATGGTCTTTGTTTACACAGAGTAGTAAAAACTAGTAATTGTAATGAAAACAAATGGACCAGCTTATCCCTTTACTTTGATTTCCTTTCCAGGTGATTAAAAGCTGCACCAAGAGACCTCATTGCAGCCCAAGGTTCTTCTCTAGCATTGTACAGCCAGATTGTCTTAGGCAGGGAAAGAGAATATGCCCAGACTGATGCATGTCTGAGACTCACCAGAGCTGCTCAGCGCCCTACAGATATTGTATAATAGATGGGACACCAGAAACAGGCTATTTTGAAAACTGGTCAAGACAGAAATTAAATACTAAATACATTTCTGTCATCTGTCCCATACAGAGAGGGAAAAAAAGTAAAGGTTTCAGAAGCTGGGAAGTTTTATTTTTTTGCATTTTAAGAAAAAAATTTCATGTGCTTGTCAGTAAGATTAGGTCTTCAGGCAAAAGAAACTCAGTCTCCATCCCACCGCAATAAGACACTGGTCAAGAATCTTCTACACAAAGATAAATGCTTGGGGGAAATGTCTGACTTCAGGATGTAATTATATAGCTCAACTCCAGCCTTGTTTCTAATGAAGCCAAACAGGTTAAGACAATGCACTGATGTCATGTTTCATGGTTTCATAGTTAAAAAATACTTTCACTTAATGGGTCCACTTTAAACCTGATGCTGAAAGCAAGACTTGGTTCTCTCTGCTTTGTCACTACATCTCCAAGAAAAAGACAAAAGTGGATTAAATTGATGAAAAAAAAGTCCATTTAGAAACCTTCACAATTCAATTTTTCTTAAGCCTTACTGGCACCAAGCCCACTCAGCCAAAAATTTGGTATTTCTGCTAAGAGCAGAGCATCTTTTGCTTTTCTACTCCATGACAGGTTTCTAGTCGATCAAGAAGTTCAGACACAGCTGCAACAGGAGCAGTGTCACAAAGGAGTATCACAAAGAGCTTAAGGTATGTTTTAGCCCTGGGTGAAGAACAGGCTTGCTTTTTTTTGTGTGTGTGCTTTTCTCCCACCTCCAGAAATGCTGGAGTGGTGCAGAACCAAGATGAAAAATATTACTTCCATTTTTTTTTCTTAAACTGAAAATCTGGAGAAAAAATATGTTCAAATTGGTCAATCAAAACACATTTCAATCATTTCTAAAGAATTTAGCTTTAGCAACTTGCAAAAGGTACTATAAATAGAAATGCCATTTTGAGGGAAGGCTAACTTTTCTGATTGCTTATTTATTCCTTTCTCCATGATATTTTAACCATTTCAAAATCAGCTATAGAGTTTGAGGGAGGACTAAAGCAGAGAACAGGAACAAGGGAACAATACTGGGACCATGAAGAGATCAGAATGGGATGGAGATGGCAGAGCTACCTCATGCTACCAAAGGCTACAAGGTGTACCAGGAGTTCCCTTTACCAGCATTTCTTCCATTGGCATCCAATAGGCTCAGACAGAGGCAGAGGGAGGTTTCAGGCTGCTCCTGTTGTCTGCAGAGGCTGCTTCAATCCTTCACTCCTTTTTCCCTCAAATCAGCTCTTTAACATCCACTAAAGACTGAATCGCCTCTAATGGATGCTGATTTTTCTGTCTCAAAGCCAGAAAGCTTATCCCTTAGTTCAGTTTCTTCAGCTTAAAAATCATTAGGCAGTGTTGGGTCTGAGGTCTGTGCTAATTGGATCCACCAGCCATGTGGATGAAGCCAATGCTGCTGTGCAGGTCAGGCTGTACTGAGGAGTTCTGTGCCCTCCCAACCCAACAGGAAAATTTTCTTTGCTCCTGGGGGCTTCACATTGCAGCCCTTTAGATCCCTCCTTACACTCCATCAATGGTTATACTCCAGAAGTTTAACAATAACGGGAAATAAATGTGAACCACATGTCTAATGGGAAGATTTTTCATTCAAATGTGCTTTATTGTGTGATATATGCCTTTAATTACAGTGCAAGCATCTGGGTATATTCGTTGCTATTACAGACCAATCTTTCATGTTTATTGAGCATAAGACTAAAAGGGACAAAGCAGGAGAGGCTGAAGCATTAGCCAAAGTTGGACGTAAAGCTACAGTCACATGCTTGGCTGCTCCTCTCCTCCTTCCTTTACAAACCCTGTGACTCTATCTGTAGGTTAACCTCTATATCATATAGACCAGGATTTAATGGCACAGGGATTTTTTCAGATTAGTGGAAGAAAAGATTTCACACCACCAAACCACCTTCTAAATTCATGTAAGATTTTTCTAATTTATTTCTTTATGTGGAAAAAAAACATTTTTGAAAGTGTGTACATGGGCATTAATGAATAGGTTTTGAAACTGCATTTAGAACAGCATTTTTTTTCTGAGACATAGTCATTGTTCATGTAAAAAACTTCACACAGCTTGAAAGAAATATTAGTCTTGTCTCAGGCAGTATGTGCCATTTAGGCAAAGTTAAAGCAATGTATTCTGCCGCAGTTTAAATTGTGTGTTATTTAACACACACACCTGCCACCCGGTGCTGTTTGCCATTCATCAGCATTTTCACAGACAAGGGTGGTTACTCGAAACAGCTCCCCAGTTTTTGTGACCCACCACCCTCAGACACCGAGCAGAGACACACCTGAACTCATTGAGATGAGGTGAAAATGCTGTTCTCACTTGGGATCAGCCCTGACAGTGCAGTTGCCCAGTCCATTCAGTACTCATCTCACCAGCTGAAGAGCAGCAAACCTCACAGGTCCTTAGGAGCTGCACCCCACTTCTCAGAGTGTTGTATTTCTTCACAAAGTCAGAGCTGTCTCACAAACTGTCCATGCTCTTCTACCCCATTCCCCCATGAGGGCACTGTGCCCCCTCAGCCTGAGGCTGTGGGTTCTGTCAGGGATTTATGGTGCAGAGCAGGCATTTATAGGCTGCCACACACACATCCTACCTCCATCTCTTTTGGTCATGGATATGCCCCCAATGCCATCCTGAAAGTCTTCTGGGAAACTACAGCATGTGAACAGACACTGGTTAGGACATGTACACATTCTGCACTGGGAGAAATCCCTCTCTGGACAACTCTGGTCCACACACAGAGCCTATGCTCTATACTGCCTGGGACAAAGGGCAAATACTGGACCAAACCAGCCCAGAGGAAAGCCCACCTTAGTTCATGGGAGTCTTATGCTCCCCGAAAAGAGAACACAAAAGCTGATCATAGGACAACTCTTACTGTGAAATAAATTCTATGAGCAAAAATATTATAAAAACAAGGCAGAAAACTTCAATTTCTGATAGCATTTAAGATGCAGCTTCAGCAAATAGCTCAAACACCCCAACTCTTGTACAATTCATTCTTTTAGGCCATCTCCATTATTCTGCAAGCTTGAGCATATAATATAATAAAGAAAGTTAGATTCCTTTCAGCCTCACTCTCCTACTCAACAGCCAACTCTGGTGTCCACGAGGGGCTTGAAGATATCCTCCAGTACTGCTCTTACCATAACAAAATCCAGTGGAGTAATTCAGTTCACCTCTAGCTAGCCAAATTTCTTTCTGACCAGATTCCCTGGCAATCCGCACATTGACAATAGGCAACAACTGAAGGGAAAAACAGAACCTAATTATACAGGCATCGATCTCCACACATACATAGCCAAGCCAGAGATCACATGCAGGAAAGGAAGAGTAAGAGGTCTCATGGAAAACAAGAGATTCCTCCCTGCACCTCACAGAGACTGAGTTCATCTCAACCCAAATGTGCTTGGGAGACTGTTTACTGGAGGAACCCAAATGAACAGGATCACTGTAAATACCAGCCACCATCAGGAACAATTTAGCTTGACAGCTGGAGCAGGAACTGTCACTGCACTGAGGCAGTGTCACTGTCACTGCCAGAAAAATCCCCAAATGAGAAACTCACATGTTCCAGGGATCCCTCCGGGCTGCTGGGCAGACACCATTTACACTGTCATCGTTGATTCATCCATCACCCAGTTCCTGCAATCAAGCTGTGTACCTTTGGAATAAATGAATCTGCAATTGCAGATCATGGAAGAAAAAGGAAGCTCTTATCTCAACTCTCTTAGCAGCTCTCTAGGTTTGTAAATATTCTACAGTGTCTATATTTAAGCTATTTATCCCATTTAATTGAAAATCTAGGTACCTTCAACCCACCTTATGAAGTAGGGTGAAGAAAAAAGCCCCTACAAAGCCCCAGAACTACACAAACTCAATTCAAGGCAACAACTATAGTCAAAAACAACTCACCCAACTTGATGTAATGTAACTAATTTCTGATATTAACCAAAGTTCACAGTGATGGTACAGCATAACTCATAGTGGAAGGCTGCAAAGGAAAAATAAAGCAGCTTTTCCCATGCTGTCACTAGGGAAAAAGTACAACTCATCTAGCTAGGGAATATCAGACTCAATTTTGCAGCAGAACTTTCAGACTTGTGACATTTGTGCCGCTGGGTATGGGTGCATAACTCTTGTGGACTTGCACTGAGATCTGAGAAAATCAACTGGCCTGAAGCAAGTCCTGTGTTAGCGGACAAAACTAGAATCCTGTTTTGGCAGCAAAACTTTTGATGACTTTATTGTTCTCTTACTATATGGCAGGAAGGTCCCCTTGGGTCCAGTATATTCTGCTAACATGTTATTTGTACGTGCTGTTATGTCTTGAACACTGCAAAGTATAAAATGTTACAAAAATCTATATTCAGACAGTTTATGATCACTGAACCTCTGGCAGAAATGAGCTGCCCAAGGTAGGAGGCTGTGGGAAGGATCCCATTTTCCTCCTTTTGCACTACAGAATCACAAGGATTTTCTATAAAGCTTTAAGCTTTGTTGTTTCTTTGATCAATTGTCCTCCTCTCAAAAATATCAGCCTTCATTTTGGTGCCTCAGCTCCTCCTTTTATCATACCCACAATACTTTCTATGAACCAAAATTTTACTGCATCATGCCCTAGCTTTCATTTTACAGCCACCCTTAGTTCTATAAAAATCAATTGAACACAAAACTAAAGAATTTTATTACTCTGGAAGAACTTCTTGTAACTGTCACAAAGCTGCTGTGGGGTTTCTACTGCAAAAATTCAAACCTGAATACAGGTGTGTGCACACCCTACACAAACAGGTCACCATTCTTCCCCTAGACAACCAATACAGAGCCAGCTGAAATATGCACCAAAACACAGCTGAAGATGTGCAGCACTTGCAACCATGAATAAGGATATGTGTCGTAGAAGCATAAATGCCCTGCCGAAGAACAGTGCTGGAATCAGGACATTGTGAAAATCTTGGGGGTTTGCTCCATTTTTTTTTTAATGGTAAAATTTCTGATTCTACTAACTGTGAGGAAGCATTTGAAAAACATGGTTTTCAACACTTCTTCAGTCCCAGAAGCATCAAGAGACATACAAGAGAGGACAACTGAAACTATTCAAATACATCCTTGATTTTTTTCTCTGCCAAGCTCATTACTTTTAAAGGACCAAATCATTATTTCTAAACACTTGGGATTAAAGTTCCTGAAGTGCTAGACCAAAAATCCAGGAACAAGACTCCTTTTTCACCACTAACACAATAGGCATGAAAAGCTGAAACACTCCCTCATCTGTACCTACTGAGGGGATAGAGGAGTTACAGCTGTTCCTCTGGCACCATTATTCCCCAGCAGAACTGATTACATGAAGTTTCTATCAGAAGGAAAAAAAAAGTAGTAAAAAAAGAGAAAATTAAAAAAAAAAGTGGATTTTCATATGTCAAGGTTGAACAACAGAAATAAGTAGTTGCCTTAACACAAGTAAGAGCTCACACACGGGCTCTCTGCCCAGGGACTCTGCATCTCTCACCAGGCAGATTTTAAACGGGAAAAAAACCCTGCGCAGTGGGAGGCATAAACCACATCTATCTTGTTTTATGTGAGAAAAGAATACTGTACATGTTTTCAGGTCAGATCTTCCAGTGATGTTAATCAGCATTTCCCTGCTAAAATCAATGGACTCACACTGAATATCAGCTGCTACATGTGTGACTGCACGCATTTTTGTAAAGCACCTCAGGTATGCTATCAAATCAGAACATGGTCCATTTCCCCACCGAAAACAAGCACTGGAGACAGGGATGGTTTGTTGTGATTCAAAAAGGAGAGGCAAGAGTGACAGTGCAAAGGGCAATTCAAGGAAAAAACATAGAAGCTTCTAGTATTACATAAACCTGTTCCACACAATAGACACAAAGCAATTCAAAATTAAATGTATGAGCTTTTTAATAGACTGCTGTGCTACAACACAAAAGAAGGACCATTTCTGCCTCATGGCCCATTTACTACTGCAGCACCTGCTGATGAGAAATTCTCACACAGGGACCCCACCCCAACCATGCTGGAAGTTCTGCCAGGAAATATCAGCTCCTGCCTGGTGTCTTCTGGAGTTTCTCTTTCTTTGTCTCTCAGATATGCATTGCTCAACTGTATAAAAAGACTTTGATTTCAGGAAGCTGAAACGGCCCTACCTTAGGGGCAGAACAGAGAGTAAAGGCCAGCCTGCCATTTCCAGGCCTGCCATTCCTACTCCTGACTGCAATCTCCCAGTCCAGCACACAGAAATGCACCCCTCAGGAAGCACCCTCGCAGACTGCCCCTCTTCTTGGTTACTGGTGATGTAACAAACAGACACGTGCAGGAGCTTGTCTGGGCTATGACGGGGAGAGGACTGTACCTTCACCCCTCAGCATCATCCAGTCAGCTAGCTGCCTCAAAGAAAAGAAAAACAAAAGATGGCAAACTCCTTTGCTTGCACATCATGTTTGCTCTCTTCTCTGGGGTGAGGATCATTAGAATCTCTGGCACAATAACAGGAGCTAGGAAGCTTAATGCTTTTTGCTGTTTTGATCATATTGGAATCGTATCCCACGTAATCCATTTTGCACACATCCAAGACAGCAGGGTTGGTTTCAAGTCCCCTAATGTCAGGTAATATAGCAAATAGTTACATCTCAACAAAGGAAATTACTTCCTTGACACTCAGCAGAGGCCTCTTCAATACAAACGAGTCCAAGGTACAATTTAGCTTATCCTAAAATAGTCACCTACATTTGCTTCCAGAAATCAATCAACACCATTCAGCAGATCACCACCAACTACGATGTGAAGCCTCAACACCCAGTGTAGGTGTACATTGCAACATTTTAGATCTCTACAGTCAGGCAAAATAAATCATGCCCCTGGTGTTCTTATTCTTCAGCCTTCTTCACTCCTTCATTTTTATTCCCATCTGCTATATTTATAACCACTCTTCACCCCACTTAGGCTCCAGATAAAATCAATATACAGCCATGATTTAGCATGGCCCAGGAATAAGCCACAAGATCCTTTCTCTTTTACACAATAAACTAGGTTGCTCCAGTAGAAGAGCACATTTAAGCATCAAATGTGTCTCGCTCCATTTATCTCTACATTTCGCTTTTCAAAGTAAAACCTGCTCATGAAGTGTCTATAACATAAATAACAAGCAATAGGAAAGTCTGTTCTGGCTAAATCAAGTTTCACAAGCCGTTACTTTCTCTTTGACACCACAAATCATCACAAGCCCAAAGTTCAGTATTTTGCCAGGACAAAATTCATTGGGCATTTCTGAAGTAGAGCCAAGGTTGCATAATTTAATTTCCCATCTCCTATTAAAACTGCCAAGTCTACCATAATCAGAACAATGAATGTAGAGTCATACGTCTTCTTTCTGACAGTAATGCCCATCAATACTTCAAATGCAAACAATTGTGACATCTGACTTTATAAAAATTACCTGGTGCACCAACACCACTTAATTAAATCATTTTAAAACTGCTTTTGTTACGTTTAATGAATGATCTATTATACTGCAATGAAACATGCAGCAATACAAATACTTCCCAATGCCAACAATTAAGGCTCACTTCACTTGCCGCAATTGACAACACAAGTGCTCCTCACTTCATTCAGCTTGTGCATTCCAAATGAACTGGTTAGCAAAAAGGGTGCTTCTTTGCTAATGAGTTTTGTAATCAAGGCATCTATTTTAATTTCCAATTGGCTAGATTGGGGGAAATTGCTGAACAAAATGACTGGTTCTAATTAGGATTATAAAAATATTCATCATGCTGCAGAATAAGCGCAAGGTCTTGATTTACTGACATTTGCATACAGTTTTAGTTTAAGGGTGGAAAAAACCTCCTGATAAATTGTCTTCCTTTTAATGAATTGAACAAACACCATATCTGTTTTAGTCGTCCTTTCATTTAAAGGCACTGATACATATTCATCATTTGCAAATGAAGTTAAGTGATTTCAATTCTTCAGTTCATTATCATATTGAAGAAGAGACTTCTGTAAATTGTCTTTAAATATTCCCAATCTCAAAGGTTTGGTGTGGGGTTTGGTTCTTTTTGTTTGGTTGGTGTTTTTCTAACTTTACTAACATTTCAGTTTATCTTTTGATGGAGCCCTGCCTGCCTGGGAGAGCTGCTGGCAGGTGGCTTGTCCAGCAACACAGACACATGATATGTTTGTAGAACCTGATGTTCTCAGAAGAGTATTCAAAAGGCAAAGAGATGAAAGGCTTATTTGTGGCTAAATCATGGGAACAGGACTCTAGCTGCATTCAGTTTCTGACTTTGTTATAGTCCTCAGTGGTAGTTAGGCAGGGAAACACTTTAATGACCTGTGCCTGAATACACTAGAGATACTCAGGGGACACCACTTTGTCTGTCAGCCTGACGTTTAATTGCAAGCACTCTCAGGCAGGGACTGCTTCTTAATGTGAATGTGTAATAAATGGACCAGTCAGTATGGTAGAGATTTCTATGAGCAGTTACTGTAATATGGCTTGTATTAAACATCAAACACTGTGCTCCTTTACAGCTGGGCAACCTACTCACATTATTTCCTTCCTCAGTATGGTAGGCCTGTAGGACTAATTGTTATTATGGCAGCTTCCTCAATCTCTTTCCATTTAGGGTGAAGAAAAGAATGCAGTAGGTATGCCTTCAGCTTCACTCTGTGGGGTGCTCAAATGTCAAGTGACTGGTGCAAGATAAATCTGGAAGCTGAGCATTGTATACATAGGGCTGGACTCACAGTCATTGTGCTCTTCAGGTATCAATGAACCATGATGAGAAACTAGCCCTGGTGTGTTCTCTCACATCATAAATGGTGATTCTACCATGAGGATCCATGCAGGAGCAGAAATAACTTATCTTCCTCGTTAAAAGTAATGTTCACATCTTGCTAAGAAAAGCGGAGTTTTACCCGAGAGGTGCAGTCTTGAGCTGTTGTTGATAAAATGAGTAGTTACGCACACTTCTGACAACTTCTGAAAACTACAATTACATTTAAATTCCAGGAGCAGGTTCTGCTGAGGAGCAGGTAACAGGTCTGGGTGCCTGCTGATTTATATCAAAATGAGATGTGAGGCAGACACCAACCTGCCTCTCCTCATCAGCCCCATACCTCAGTTCCTAAGGAAAGAAAACCTACAGGTCTGGGCCAGAATCATGTCTCACTTCAGACATGCAGCAACCCTCACTGCCTAATTTCAGCACATCTGCAGTAGCAGCTGCTACCCTGGAGCCACAATTCCAGCATTAGGAGTTCCAGCTCAGAGTACAATAGCCTCACCCAAACACAACCCTGAAGCCCCACTGCCTAAGTTCCCTAAAGGGGCACAAAAATCTGAGACAAAGGAGCACTTACTGGAGGCATTCAAGGCAGGACTGGACTGGGTGCTAGACAATCACATCTAGGCTCCCTTTCCCATGAAAGGTTGGACCAGATGATCTTTCAAGATCCCTTTCAAATTGGACTGTTCCATATAGCTGCGAAAACAGCTCATCACAAAGGGTCCCAAAGATGAATGACTGCTTGGAATAAGGTGCCTATATTCCTAGAAGCAACTCCCCCTGGATTTCTCTGGCACCACACTGCCCAACTGCACATGATGAAAAAAAAGCTGGAACCAAACAACCCCACCCTTAGCTGCCTTACTGACCTATGTCATAGTGGGAGACTGGGGCTAAATTCCAGGGGAGCATTTTACCTGGAGCAGAGACACTGCCTTCATGGCTCTGGTTCTGTGTCTAGCACATTAAAAAAAAATTAAAAATAAAATTAAAAAATAAATCCCAAACAAACTTTCCCACATAGTCCCAGTGTTATCTGTGTTTGGTTTTTTTTTTTTTTTAATAAATTCAGCAGTGTCTAGTCAATATAGTCAAGGCTGTGACATGCACTGCATCAAATTTTCAGATGATAACTTGCCACATCTCCCACACCAAAGGAATCTCCCCAGTCAGACCTGATACTGTCTGCCAGGTGCAATGTGGTGATACAGCAGAATGTTATCGTGCACCTCTTATTTATCGCCTCATTCTAAGAGATAATGAGACACCCACTTTCTTTTGTTCACTTTCTGCTGAAGATTAAGCTCTATGGAGGGAGAAGCCACTGACTGCCAAACTTCTTGTTTATCCAATGTTCTCAAATTTGTAATGGTGTCGCTGGGGAATTTAAATTGGTGTATTATTGAATTATTCTGTCTCTAACCTATTCCCAGCAGGATCCAGATCACAGTTTGGTCTGTAAGGAAGAGGTGAAATTGTATCTTCTAGCATACTGTTTAGTTTTTTTTCTCTTAACAATGGTGATTTGAAATATTTTAAATCTTTCTCTCTCTCTATTCGCTAATTTTTAAAGAGATAATACGTTTAAAAGAGAAAATATATCTTTTAAACAAATATTCATGCAAGAGTGTTGTGCATGTTGCTCTGAAAGTTTCAGTGTCATTCTGAGAGAAACTTCATGGAGCTGGAAACTCTCTTCCATTTCTACCTACGGACTCATCCATTCCCCACAGAGGTATCAGAGTGTGGGAAGTTTTGCCTACTGAGAATTAGTTGGTTCTGCAGATAAATAAGACATATAATCAGACACTCAACATATTAGCATCAGAAATGTAAGATCAACTCAAGATATTCCTCCCCAGTCACTGTGAATGGCAGCAATGAAATCTGTACCTTAAGTCTCCTGCTGGGAGACTTTAAACTTTCACAGCATTCCAGAGAGCAGCTCCTCACACTTTCCAAGAGGCAATATGGCACCTTTTCCATATATTCCCCTTCCCATCACATTTTGATCCAAGCATTGCTTAAAATGGCTTCCTACATATTTTCTGCAAATACCCACAAAAACTGGAGGCTGCAGGCCCATTTTCCCTCTGTAGTGGGTGATGCACCAAAGTGTCAATACGGATGCTCCCTGTGAGACCCAGTCTGACCTGCAGCAAATTGTCTGTAACATTTACATCGTGTCCACCTTCTGCCAAAGGCCACTTAAGGGGGCCATTAACAGAACCAACTCATGCACACATCAGATTGCACTATTTTATCATTAAAGTACACACATATACACAAAACTACCGGGAAGAGATCCAAGATTCTCAGCTCACAAGATGCATTAATCTCCCAGGACCTGATAGTTATACAATGTCACATAGCTGCTCAAGGGAGAATAGTAAACCCACCCATGTTTGCTTAAAGCCCTGAAAAAATTCCTCCAGCCTGTGCTTTATACACTGTGAGAAGACATCAGGGTCTATGAACTTGCTACATGTTCATGCCCACACACACAGATTTCTTGGCTCAGCCCTGCTGCATTTATGTGATGATACAGGAGAGTTAGCAAGGCAGAGGAGGGTCCTAATTGGCTATAAAAATTAAGAACAGGAACGATATGCTGCGTTGACTCATACCGAGGAAGTGTCCTCAATAACTCCTTGGGTACTACAAAGAGAAAATAAATGGTGGTAACTGATTTGTCCTTAAATCAACAAAGTAACCAGCAGCCACCCAGCAATATATCTTTCAGAAAGCCTGCTGAACTCCATCTCACTCAGCTGCCTTCTGGGAATTGCTCTGAGGAAAAAACAGGACAATACCTATGTGAGAGTGGTAATAAAAGAATTGGTGACTGAACTGTTTTCATATTCAATTGTTTCAGTTGACGGAAGTGGTAACAACACAAAGTCTTTGGCTTTCTCAGTAGGAAGCCACATTTCAGGGAAGAGTTCTGTGGAGAAGAGATGGGCTCCTCCTCTTAAAGAAGGTCGTAGAATATGGAAGAGACTTTCTAAAACACCAGCTTGGAAGGAAAATAACTCTCTTAAGAGGATATTCAAAATGTGTTGGATTTTTTTTTAGTTGGTTTGTCATTTCTTTAATCAACTAGATTACCCTAACTAGATTACCTTAACTAGAATACCTTAACATTGTCATCAACTGTGCAGAAATTAGCTAAAAACAAGGAGGGATGTTTAGGATAAAACAGTCATTAAAAAAAAGGCTTGAATCACAGCCATGGAACTGTAGGTCAGAAGACCTTAGAGGAAAACTATTTAATGGGAAAATACAAAACACTATTTGTATTTCATTCAAAAACTTTAATATTGTTTTCTATTTTTATAAACAAAACAATCCTAAAATATTTTGATCTAGGTGGCTACCAAATCCATTATTTGTAGGGATATGAACTGTCCCTATTTCATTTCATTTTACTGTGTGGAACAACATACAAAGCAAAAGGGATTTTCAGATTCATCATTCTCATTAAATTCCAAGTTGATCACAGCTTGCTTAAAACACCACATTATTATGACTTTTAATTGAAAGAAAACTAGTAAGATAAATATTAATCCAAAATATATCTTTTAAGCTAAGATATGAAATTAATTTTTCCAACTTGTTTACACTTTCACAGTTATAATAGAATGGATTAAATCTTCCCTTAACAGTTTCTACTGCTGGGAGTCAAATTGTATGTACTTGATTTATTTTCAAAGTTATTTGCATTTTTAAAACTGCCCCTAAAGGAGTCATTAAAATAGAACTTAAGGGTCAAACGCACTTTTAAAACTTAGAGAGGTGGAAGAATATGGTGTCCCACTGTAGCAGTGCCTGCACTGCAGAGCATACAGCAAGTTACCCTCCTCATCACAGTATCTGTGGATGAATATTACCCATAGGTTACAGGCTAATGATAAACTTATTATTTTATTGCCCTCTCATGCATCAAATCAGAAGTGTTTCAGAGCAGTTTTATCCCCCAAAAACGGGCATGTGAACTGAGAAAGCAAGCACTATTTGATACAGCTCTACCTGTTTTGTGCCAGGCAACTTCACGCTGCTTTGCAGGAAAATGGGCACAAAAACAAAGGACAGAGGAGTATGAGCAGAACTAGGCTGCAGTTGGACAACTAGCCCCTGCCAATATGGCACCCCTCTGGAAAGCCTCCTCACAACTACAGAGCACCACTGCAGCCTCTCTAGACATTTACTTTAGAGGCTCTTGCTATGTCTTCTCTGGTGAGCAGCAGAGAGATGAGATGGTCACTGCCATTGGCATGATCCCATAACCACATCTAGAAGAAAAGGTATGGTACAGCAGAGTGGGAAGGTGTGAGATCCAGATCTGGCTGCTAGAGAAAAAGAGAGATCAACCACAACAATCTTATGAAGATGCAGAACACATGATGAGTATTGTTAAGCATATGGGACTTAAAGCCTAAAAGACACTTCATTCTTGCACTGGCCTAACCTAAGAGGACAGGGCTGACCTCTGGCTCCCACTCAGCTGTGGCAGTGCCCCTGTTTCCAGACATGCAGGAATGCATTACACTGGCCTCTCAGAAGAATTCCCCTGGGGATTTCACATGGCACTGCTGTCCCACTCTAACAGCACTGCCCATTATCTCAGTATCAGCCCTGATGGCAGTGAAGCTGCATGAGCCTGAATCACAGTGACAGCTCTTTCACAACTCTTACTAACCCAAGACGTGGCTCAGCACAACCTATACCTCAGTTATGAACAAACATTTCAGCTGGGAAAAGCACTGCTCCATGGTTCCATTCTAGGACCCACACTGAATGAGCACTGCAGGCCATCCTTCTGACCAGTGATGGAAAGCATCATGAGTGGCCTTGAATGCAAAGGCAAACCTAAACGAAAAGCCTAAATTTGGCATTGCTCCATTTCCATTTGACCAACAAGCTACAGACCAACTCATCTTTGCTCTTAGACTTTGAACAATTTTATTTGGTTTCTGGGATAAAATGCAAGCAGCTTCAGGGTGTTTCTAGCCCAGTTCATTTTTCTTGTCTTTCTCCTGGGCAGAAGATAGCAGCTGAGGTGTGCACACAGATGCATTATTTTGAAGGAGCAGAAGCAAAAATGCTCCTGGCCTGCTACTGCTGTACTGGATCACAGAACCATTAGTACCACCTCACAGTCAATCACATGTGCCTCCCTTGTATTTTGATTTCTTCTTCCAGTGACTGACATGAAAAAAAGATTCCAGAGCTCTGCTAGTAGAAGCACAGTGCTTCAACCCAAGAGCAGATTCTCTGCACTCACTGCAGATGGATCTCTTTGCCAATGCACACTCAGGATGTTTCATCTGGCTTCTCACATACATGACCACCTCATCAGATGCCTGCTTCTTCCAAGCCTGTCTGTATCAACACCAGGATCATTAAAATCATTGCCTCCAGTTTAAAAGTGGCATCAAGCCATTTTCTGACATCAAATAAATAAACTGGTCTTTCCAGTCTACTTCGAAATCCCTGTTACACTGATCCTCTGAGTGTAGAAAAATATCTGACATTTGACTAACTCTTTCATACCGTAAGGATGATACTATGAAAGGAGTCTATTTACAATAGCTTTGTTCTTGCAAATGTCACTCAAGAATCAGCAGCAGCACAGCAGCAAAACACCTGATGCCTGCCACAGCATTCTTTTAGCAAATGAGAAGCAGAGTAATAGGAAATTATTTGATTATATTGTCAGTAACTAGTTTGGTAAAAAACTTGCACTAGCCTTTCAAAGGAAATGCTCAAATAGAGAGGAACAGCATTTTAGCTATATTGTTCCTATAGCTGGGATGTGAGACTGACTAGTTTAGAGATCTTCAACAGTAACTGTAAAAATTGAAAATCTCACCCAGAACACACCCCCACACCTGACAGGTTAATGAACTGGTTTGTGTGGAAAGGTTTTCATAGCAGGGAGGAGACTAAGGAGTGGCTTCCATAAAAAGCTGCAAGAAGCTGCCCAAGAAAGCAAACACCAGGCAGCTCTGAGATGGACCTGAGCTGACCCAGGTCAGAGTCATCAGTGACAGTGGTAGCACCTCCAGGATAACCTATTCATGAAGTGAGGAGAAGAAACAAATTGACAACTTCAGTCAGAGAGGAGTGAGAATTTGTGACAGAAACAGTGCTGCAGACACTAAGGTCAGTGAAAAAGGAGGGGTGGAGGTGCCCCAGGTGCTGGAGCAGGGATTCTCCTGCAGCTCACAGTGAAGGCCATGGAGAGGCTGACCCCCTGACCCACTGGTGAAGGTGAGCCCACGGGGGACCCATATTGGAAGAGTCTGTTCCTGAATTATTCATCCTATGAAAAGATCCACACTGGGGCAATTCATGAAGAACTGCAGCCTGTGGAAAGGATTCACACTGGAAAAGTTTGTGGAGAGCTGTCTCCTGTGGGAGGGGCATGCTGGAGCAGGGAAAGGGTGTGAGGAGTACTCCCCTGAGGAGGAAGAAGAGGCAGAGACAATGTGTGATGAACTGACCTCAGCCCTCATTCCTGTCCCACTCTACTTCTGGGATGCAGAAAAAAAAGAAAATTGTGAGTGAACCTGAGCCCTGGAAGAAGGGAGGGGTGGGAGAAAGGTATTTTAAGATTTAGTTTTTACTTCTCATTGCTCTACTCTTATTTGATAGGGTAGGGTAGTATAAAGCAAAGTACAGTAGAGTATTCACAGGTAATAAATTCAATTAATTTTCCCAGTTGAGTGTTATTTTCCCATGATGGTAATTGCTAAGTGATCCCTGCCTTTATTTCGACTCATGAGGCTTTCATTATATTTTCTTCCCCTGTCCAGCTGAGGAGGGGAGTGACCGAGTGGCCTTGATGGACACCTGGCATCTAGCCAGGATCAACCCACCACAGTGAGGAAAACTTAGTGGTTATTCAGCATGTTTTTGCTTTCCAGAGTCTAGGCATGACAGAAACATAAGAGACGAAAGATGTAAGTTTGGCAAGTTTTAAACTTTGTACAGTTTGTAACTTGATCAATTTGTAAGATGTCTAGGTCTCAGCTTTGGGCTGTAGTGGGGACTGCTGCTCCAGAATTAAGCACACATCTCCTTAGCCACAGCACTTCACTACCCATTGCACCTGCTCTGCTCAGCGCCTTTCAAGACAGAGGAGTGCTATGTAAGAGCAACCTTGCTAAGGACAAAATAACAGACTGGAGATGTCTCTCTCACAGAAGGCACTGCAAAGAGGCTTACAAGTGACACAGAGGAGTTTGTCAGCTGTTGCTGCTCCCTGACTCCCAGTTTGCAAGCAGAATGAGCACCCCTCAATGCTCAGCAGCCAGCTGCTACTGACCAACTCAGCCTGAGTGCTCCATCCTCAGAGACAGCGTGGAAATCAGCGCCTACGAATCAACAGATTTTTAGAACAGCTCCCTATGTCATGTGAAATCTCTCATTCTTTTCATCTTTCATAGTATCACCACTATTGAAGTTTCCACACCCATCATGATCACTCTAACACTCTTAGCAAGCTGGCTTTGGAGTCACCGCATGGCTTTTGAGCACATTTAAACCTGCAAAGTGAGAACAGCAAAGCACACTATAAATTCTTCATCATCTCTGAAAGAGAGCAGTTCTAGATAATATCCCCTTCAACTCCTGGCTCAAAATCACTGAAACATTAAATCGATTGGTTACCTTTTGATCCAGACTGTAGGCCAAGATCCACTCCTCCTGCTTGGGGTGGAAGAGCAAGCTCTGGATATAGAAGTTCAAACGGTACTTCTGATACGTAGCCCCTTCATCAGAGCTGATGAGGATGCTGCTCTCAATCTCTGGATCACTAAGAAGCATGATCTAAATAGAAAAATGGAGGGGAAAAGTGTTAATGGAAAAGTGAAAGGGAACATCATTTAAGAGTGAGGTCATACAGCAGTGACTCGTATTAGATGGATTCAGAACATCACTCAAGAGTACAACATCCCATTGAATTAGGATGGGTTTTTAGCATTTCAGTTTCATTTTCTTTGGTAATTCATTTGCTGATTTATTTGGCGATTCCTTTTTTTCATTTTATTCAGGTAAATTCAGAAAGCCCAGCAGGAAAGAAAAACTCCATGTATCAAAATTGATTTTGGTTGGATATAGGAACTTCAGGCAGCCACACCAGGCTTTCCTGGACTAGTTTCTGTCTACCACCTCTCTCTCCCACCATGGAATCCTCTCTCTGAAAGTAAACAACAGAGCATTCCTGAGATTTAAGGCTCATTATTTGGCAGCTGGCAGTGCTATGAGTGAGATCACCTCTCTGGAAACAGAGAATGCCTTCCTGGATCAGCTGCTGGCACCTGCACACGTGCATGTGTGCAAACCACAACACGATTTCGTATATCACACTCCCAATTTGTACAGTAAGAGACATTCATTCAGCCAGTGAAAACATAATTTTCCCCAAGCACAGGAAAGTGCATGACCTCAATTTGTACAGGGAGGAAAACACTTCCAAGACTTTAATTTTAATTAGAAAATTATTACCGATATTTTAAAATGAGTTGATTCCACACTATCAGATGGCAAGCTCTACATAAATGTTATCAAGAAAAATGTAGTGGAAACATTAACACCATCTTATTAACATCTGGAGAAAATGATCTAACATTAAAGCAAATACCAGTACCATAAAATAAAGGCAAACAGTGGGAAATAAATTAGAGCTGTTCTAAACACAGCAGGTTGTTGATACAGCAGCTGAATCAAATACAGAAACTGTCTTTCAGCAGGAAAACAGATCTAGGAATGGCCTTTTTTAGCTCACTGCAGAATGACCAGCTAGCTGAGATCTACTGCAGTTTTAGTTTTTGTCCATATTGACTTCTCTTATCCAGCTTCAAAGAGTTCCAACTTCAAGTCTATGATAGGGAAATACATTAATTTTGACAGCAAAAATAAGTTACAAGGAATGGAAAAACACTTGGTATGTTAGACCTTTATCAAGCAAGAAATTTCAGTGCTTGTTTAATTTTAAGCACCTCATTAACTCCATGAAGTCACCAAGGGAAAGGAAGTATAACATAAATGGCTTCTGATCCTTTCCATGAAGAAATGAAAAGCTGAATTAGAAGTGAACGTTTTCCCAGAGCAAAGCCATCTGTGTGAATGCAGCTTAATGTCAAAGCACCTTCAACATCCCTCACATACACTATTCAGCAGCCCCAAAATCAATCTCGAGCCATTCCCACGGGAAGCCACAGTACAAGTCCTGAAGAAGTGCACTTGCATTGTGCTCTGGTGCACAGTCTGGGGAACGAGAAACATTCCCATAGGCAACTGAGTTCCTGGGAATTAGCCTGAGAAGAGGTCTCCAAGATCTCCACTCAGAAGGATGCTTTAGTACATTTCTTCTTTCTAATCAGATCAAAATACCAATTTCATTATGCCGCAAACAATAACAATTTCACATCTATTTGAAGATTTTTTTCAGTCACTTTTGACTTAGACTGCAAAGACATTTTATACCCCTAAAGCATAAAGCATATTGTTCGTGCTAGAGAACTATATTAAAAATTATTTGCTTGTATGGAACGGAAGAAGGATGTAAGTCTGCCCATTTAACAAGACAATCCAGAGACACCTTATATTCAAAATAAAGGATACTTCAGGAAGAAAAATATTTTCCACCTGATGTAATAGAAGATTACAAAGTTAACAATGCTGTATATTAAAAGGTCGCTGCTGGAGTTCTGTCCTCAAATAAGGAGCACAAGACAACTAACAGTGGCAACACACAGAACATGCCCTCTGCCATTTCACACATGATCTGCAGCACTTCAGTGGATAGTTCAAGAAATGGTCATATGAGACAAGAAAGGCAGTATTTACACCAGATGGTTCACAAATCTGGGCAATTTGTTCTTCTGGATGCATAACAGTTGTTGTAAAATCAGATCATAAAACCACCAAGCTAGGAAAGGTGAAAGAACCTAACAAGAGTCACATAAATCGTGCCCTGTGCCTTCACCCCGCTCCCACATTCACTTTCTAACCTTCAAATGGAGAAACAAGCACCCAACATCTCTGCTGTCATCCATCCTCCCAGGAAAGGCTGGTCCTACACAAAGCAGGATGGAAAAAGCAGGGGGCCCAATCAGAGTGCAAACCAAAAGTCCACCACCAGCCACACAGCTTGGACTGGCACACACATTTGTTACATGGCACACAGAAAAAGAAAAGTGACAGACTCTGGGCTTTTCTTTTTTTATTTTTTTCTACTTTTTCTCCTGGAAGCTATAGGGGGAGGGAACTTTTGGCAGGGGAAATAGCAGGACATTTGTCACAGGCCTGAAACTACCACTTCTCATTACTGGACCGGGACGAAGGATCTACCCCAGTAGTGATTTAGATTAATCACTCTTCATTAAGAGACAATAAACAAACTCCAGTCAGAATGAGCATTTCTGCCAGCATCCTGTGTAGCCATTTATAATTGCCACAAGGAAAAGCAAAGGAGCACCAGAGAGTTGTCAAATGCAATTTATAAAGGTTTAAGATCTAATCATTTTCTATAATATTAAATTAAATGACAGCCTTTATTTAAGAGGAAATTACATTTGTTTTTTCTAAATTCTAGATTATTTATATATACATGCACATATAAATTATTCCTTTCAGCTGCTTTTTTCTCTAGTTTAAGTGGAGGGGAGCAGGGCAGGCAGGACTGGTTACTGCCAAGGGTAAGTCCTTGAAAACATACTTGAGATGAGTTCGTTTTTGCTACATGCCTTTTCCTGACCCTCAAAATACAGTGAACAATGAATGGCAAGCACCAGACCAAACAAAACAGGCTGAAAATCAGACTGAATTTCAGATAGTTCCTTAGGAATGGATGCAGAGGAAGAGAGCTGTCTGGGACATGGTGCACCTTCTTTAAAGCAGGAGATTTGGGGACAGTGATGAGACATACAGAGCTGTTCTGAACAAACTCCAGGCGGGCAGGACACCAGACACCAGTGAGGCAGCACATAGAAAGAAGATGATATGGAGAGGCCACCTTGCAAGAACATGAACTACAATATATGGACTGACATCTTCAGTACATGAGCAGAGCTGGAAACAGTACAGAGCTGGAAACATATCCAGCTCTGAACACTTCAAGGGGATTTACCCCAGGGAGAAAACAGCACAAGCTGCAGGCAGGAAGAACAAGGAGGGGAGATGTCATACCTGTGCCTGCCACAATGTATTTGGTACACAAACCACAGCACTAGTTAAGAGTCACTCAGATTTGCTGGAGAGTGTGTAGGACCCTTAAAGGAGCTCAAATGCAGAACTAGTGAGGAAGGAAAGTGACACCATATTACAGCACAAATCCACTAAAAAGTCATGCCCTCTGATGGGGCTAATACAATAAAAACTAGGGTAGGATTTGTAACTGAGAACCTGAGTTCCTGATAGCCAGATCAAAATTCCAGGTATGTCACTGGGTTAATGCACACACCTTCCATGGTACTGCTTTCACATGGGTTATGCGCAGGAATGAGTTACAATGGTGACACATTCCTCTTCATCTGTGCCAGGGTAGCCAGGCACAAAGACAGCTGGCACGTGGAATACTGAACTGTACAGTAACGAGGCAGCACACCTCTCACAGGCACAGTGCTACAACATTCCCCAACAGGCATGGAGATACAGGTGGCCTGAGCACAGAGATCACAACAGAGATCTGTTTTGCACACAGTTGAATTAATTTATAAACCACCACTGGAGAAAAAAAAAAACCCAAACAACATATCACATAAATGGCATTTTTATTAATATTAGCTTTCAATGAAACCTTTTATTTTTCTCAACGAACATAAATTTTCACTGTAAATTACCAAAGCGCATCTCCCTAAATCAGCACAGACCAGTTTTATAGGTGCAATAATCTGTAGCAATAGTACCACTGAGCTACATTAGCAAAGGAGCACCGGAGAGTTGTCAAATGAATAAAGAAGACAGGTTCAAATAAATGTCTTTTGTTCTGAGAAATAGACAGACAGCATTAAACCACTCTGGACTGCCTCCTGATTCTCCTCTTCACTTTAATGCTCTTTCCATAAGCTGCTCTTTTCAGAGGTCATAGTCACACTCACCTATGTAAAAGGCTATTCTAAAAAAACCATAAACAAAGTAAAAAATAAACAAAACCAATAGAACACCTACAAACCATGCAAGCCTTCACAGCTTTAAAAGAAACCCAGTTCCTTAGCAAGGTATTAGAATTTACTCTGTAGCACTGCATTATCCTCTCCTACAACTGAAAAGGCAGTTTTGCCACAAACACTGCTGAAAAGACAGAAAGTTGAGGTTTCATGTTTACAGGCTCATGGGGATTTCCATATTAAATGTGCTCGGCTCAAAAGTGAAAAGGCTTTTTTGGGGGGTTTTTTGGCCTCCTTCCACTAGGCCCCCAACTCAGAAAAACTTTAGATCCTTCCTAAAGCCTGGCTACATCTACATCATCAATGACAAAACAAATCAGATTTTAAAAAAGAAAAATTATTTCATTCCTTTTTGTTTTCCAATTTGATTTAAAACATTTGATGGGTTGTATGGTCCCATGTCTCCTTCCCACAAAGTTTCATAGTAGCTTTGAGTTTAAAAAGCCAAGAAGTTTCATCAATTTATGCTGAAATGTCAATGCAAGTGGACGATTTTTGCTTTGTTTGGATTTTTGATGTCCTTTCCTCCTTTCAAAACTGAGAAATCAAAATCCAGTGACATTTAAAGGCTTAAAGATACAAAAGTTGTTTTTTTCCTTCAAAACATCAGTCCCTCAGAAGTTAAATATGAACAGTTTGGAATCTCTTACGGGAAAAGTAATTTTCCACATTGAAGCATTTTAGATTACATGTTTGACCATCTGAAATTTCTCACTGGCAAATACCTGGTTATTCATTCCCCTCCCATTCTTTCTCTCTCCAACATCATTACTTGAATTACTTGCCCTGCAAACTAAAGGATGCCCTCAAAGGTCTGAACCCAACCCAAATTTCCTGGACCACAGCTACACAGTGTATCTAAAGCCCTTCTCTACCATTCCCATGGAGCACAGGAGTAACTCATTGCAAAGAAAATCTCATCTTTTTCCCCTTCTTTCCACATGCCATTTCAACTAAAAAACTTCAGTATAATTAAATCAGCTCAATTCTCTCTGAGACTAAAAAGTGCTAGTACCACAAGTAACTGCCTACTTACCAGCAAAAATAACACCCATATAAATCAGCTAAACTAAAGCTGTCTTTGAATGGTTTGCACTAGTTTAGAAAGAGGGTTTCTAGAAAGCACACCTTAACTTTATACAAACTTTCATAGGTGCTCAGAGATGGTTAAATACCTGCTCACTGCCTTGTAGATATGTTGACTTCTGCAATGATCAGGGGGAAATGAAAGCAACTTCTGTTTTCTAGTCTCCAAGCATATCAGTCAGACAGGAAAAAATGGGATATGTCACTGATAAAAATCTGCTCTAGAAAGAAATCCTGTGTATTTACATGCAAGCAAAGAAATTCACTCAATTATTTAGGGATCAGCAGCTGCGACAAGAGGGACATCTGCTCTTTGGGAAGCCAAACCAGACATCCATGAAGAGGGCAGTAGCTTTTATATAATTACTTTGTGTTCCAAAAGGAAACCGCTCATTGCAAACCCTTGTGTTACAGAGCAGCCCAGATTTGGGACCCCTTCTTCCTTCACATGACTCAAAAACTTCCTTAATGTTAAGGATAACCTGTGGGCATCAGTCGAGCAGTAAAGAGGCACTGAGCTTTCATGAGAGATAAATTGTCTGGACCTACCCCATTTCAACTTCTTGTAACTTCACTTCTTATTGCCCAAAATTTAACATTAATGGCAGATCTAATTAATGAATACAGCACCAGATCACCAACTCTCAGAAACATAGTGCTGTAATCTTAAAGGATGAAGTGCACTGCACTCACTTTATAAGGGTTTATGAAGCATGTGTTATAAAACTACCTCAACCATAAGGCTTTTATACCTTGGCACTCACTTCAATACAATCCCATAAAACCCAAGCAATCTTTAAGTGTTAAAGGTGACTTTCACTACTGTATTTATTATTGGATAATGAAAAATGACTCAGACACCCAGAGAAACTCAGCAATGAAATAAGAGTTTCCTGAGACTTTTGCATTGGGTCTGCATTATATGTACCGTGACCAAAGAACTGAATAGCTCTCAGAAGACATTTTAGACACTTCACGCTAACCTCCCTCCAGAACTTCCTTCTCATCAGGAATTTTTTGTAATTACCAAACAAACTCTAGTCTGCAGAATCACACTGCTTGCCACTGAACTTTTCAGACATCAACAGCTGTTTCTGTAAGCATTCAGCCTCTCAGAAGGACTTCTTCCACAGACTCCTCCAGTTGTGCCAGAGACTGGCAGCTCTCTAATCCACCAAACTGGTTTGAGAAGACAGCAACATCATGGGGAACCCGTGCATGGGTACCCCATCTTTGCAGCACTGAGACAGACTGATCAGAGTACATGATGTACAGAGTACATGTTCAGGTGACACGCAGGTTCATTGTCTCCATGGAGTGTTTTGCCTTTCATAGGGGGTACACGAAAGAACAGAACCATTATCAGAAATAAACTAATGAACTGTAAAATGAAAAGTTTTCTTTAACATAATACAGCATGGACTTTGAAACAAAAGTGGGCATTGGTGGAATGCATCAAATGAGCACCAGCACTACCTTGCCTTCTCTGAGGAGATGCACATCAGCATACCACCCTTGTTTATAGGCAATAACCCTGGTTAATCTTTTGTTGTCTTCTATTGTCTCTCATATCCAATTATACCCAGACTAAAATTACAATTAAGTGTTCAGATTTGTACAAAATTTCAAGAGGCTTTTGGCACTTCAGCCATACCTGCCATAAATTGCTATACCAAAACAAAACACTTCAGAGACTTCCAAGCTCACACACTCCCTTCCCTATGGAGAGGGCACTCCATTTTAATCACCATCTCCAGCACCTGCGCAAGAGCACAGATGCACCATGCAAGAAGCCCTGAGGATCAGGAGCAAATTAAGGTTAAATTGCATATAAAGCAAGAGCTCTTCAAGGAAAACCATTCTGCCATCCTGACTAGCAGGTGGGAAATGAAAATATATCATGGCTGTAATACTTAGACAAAACTCAGAGCTGGGAAAAGAACACAGATACTCTAAGGCTGCCATCTGAACCTGCCCACCATGCCAAATCCCAGGCTGGATCCAATTTGCATGCACAGGAGTGGAATAAGCCATCATAAGGGACTCAACAAAGCAGAACATCCTATTTTTGTTTTGCTGCTGAGCAGGTCAGAACAACATGTCTCCCCTCTTTCTCTCGTCTTTTTGGCACTGGACACATGTACTTTTCACTTTTAATTACAAGGCACAGCAAGCATTTGCTTGTTAAATTTCAGGTGCCAGTGGGGATGGAAGCCATCCAAAAAGCATGTGCTTGACCTGGCAAAGAGTGACTGACTGGCAACAGCCACATGCTTGGTTGTAAAACCTTTTCATTGTCACAGCAAGGCAGCCTTTATCCAAGGTTACTCCAACCCATTATATTCTTGTTACAGCTGCACATTCTCCAGCTCCCCACAGATCATCAGAGCAAAGTCCTGTGCCACAGTATTCCCACCTGCCTGAGGCCATTTCAGTGCTGTCCAGCTAATTTGCCAAAGGCTTTTCTGTGTCACAGCATGTTCATGCAGAGTTCTCCTCCACAAACTGCCAAATGGGTTACAAGCATCATCACTGCATCCATACATCCAGTTTGACCAGCAATTCTATGAATTGGCCTGGAGCAAAAGTAGAAGAAACCTCCACTAGTGATGTTAGGCACCAACCAGTGCTTCCACACAAATACAAGCCTCTGATCTATATTATCATATTGCCTCAGAGTCTGGTATTTCTGCTTAGCATAGTTCTGCATGATGAATTTTTACTCTTCTCGACTCTACCCAGGAAAGCCCCAGCTGTTACAATATCTGACACTTTGTTTTGTGGTCACCAGCTTTTTTCTAGTGACAGGGAACAGCTCTAATCCCAAACTGTGTTCACAGAAAGAGAAAAGCAGCATTCACTGTTATAATTATATGTTATTTGAGTAAATGCATGGTTGTGTTATTCTCCACAGAACTACAAAGTAATTTTCACCATTATGGTAACTTCCCATGTAAGCAGAAATAGTTACAGAAAATAATGTTATCAGTAAGGAGAGGCAGTGTGCTCTACAGCTGCTGGAACTGAGAATACCATTTATATAAAAACACTCCTCTGATTATAGGTCTCACTTGGGAGAACATTTTACATGTGGGTATAAGTTTACTCACAGTAGTTGCCCCATTAAAGAAAACAAAAAGATGTGCATGGATAGTTACTCATGGGGGTAAACTTTTGCAGCTCGTATTCAGCAGTCTATTTCATTTGAGGACACTAGAGTATTTCATGACTCTATAGAAAAATAAAAATCATGTTATGTATCTCCCTTGAGGCCATTAAATCTGAATACAATTTTAAATGCATCATTGCTTCTCCTTTGCTTACCCACTTTATTTTTCTGCTTTTTTAGTCAGATTGCAGAGTGAACATAGACAACAGTCAGCTTTACCACTGTTCACATCCAGATGCTTGTAATCTATCTCAATTTACTTACCTGGCATCTATTACTCATGTCCCTCACTGTCCCTAATGTACTTTTCTTCCTAACCTCCCCCCACTGGAGGAAGGTAAGATGACAGGAGAAGGTCTATCCAATTTCTGGATGCAAGGCTGAGGCCCCACAAAAATTAAAGGTTAAAGTTACAAAACATGATGGCATTGTAGTGCTCTGCATGGTAGCACTCAGCTCTAAGCTATCCACTGAGGATGCAAGCTCTGCTTGCTAACTTGGGTGCCAAAGATTCAGCTGCCAGATATGGGAAGGTTCGACACCTAGGCAGAAGATTCCCAATTAGCACCTCACTGGCTTTGACATTTTCCATTTCATTTAATAATTAGCTCCCAATGAAACAGTCCTTGCAGGTTTATGGCAGTCTTGTCTGCAATTACACACTGAGCAGGGGTGGCTGCCCCAGTGACTGAACCACAGCTCCTATTCCAACAGGGTCAATGACACTTCACAGCCTCGGGAAAATCACATTCTTTCCTTTCTGTATCTCTTCACACACATATGTGAGCTCTGGTCACCATAGGGCTCTGAAGAACCAGTCTAAGAGGAAACAGAACTGGAAGAGGGGATAAGAGTTTTATTTCCAACACAACTCTGACACTTGGTTTTCAAATTGATTGGCAAACGTCAGAAAATTGCCAAGCTCACTCCATCTTTCCACCCATTTCCAGGTCCTGAGCACTGCATTCCTTGCACACACTCCATTGCTTCCCAATCTCTGAGCACAGCTGCTTCAGGAGTTTTGTTGCTTTCTGGCAGGCATTTTTAAGGATCTTGTTGGTCTGCCATGGGAAGGTTCCAAGGGAGACAAAAGATGTCACAGGAGCTTTTTTGCTCAGCAATAGAGAATTAAAATATCAGAGGGTTCACTGTAAAAGGCAGCACCAATCTCTCCTCAGAGATAGGACTGGTCTAAGAGTTGATCGCCTAGATTTATAAGAAAACTACAGCCTGAGTTTTCCCTAACTGCATCTGTGCACCACTTAGAAAACCCCTGTTATTACTTTTGGAGTCCAGCAACATCTGTCTGTATACAATGAAAAACAAGGCATCTTAAACCAGAGAGGGTGAAAGGCAATGAACTCCCACTAATGCAAAAAAAAAGCCTCAAACACTCCATGACATAGTAAAATAACTCTTTAAGACCCAGCCCAGCCAACTCTATGCTGAAGAAAACTGATTCTAAAACAGTCACAGAAGTGTTTCCAGGTTTCCTAGTGCTGCTTGGGATAAAATATTTTACACAGAATTGATAACACCAGAGTTGACATTACAATTGCACTGTAAGAGGCAGACGTATGTATGCACCACAAACTGAGACTGTGGCCAGCATGTGCCCTGCAGACTCTGCTAATCTAAGCTATTAAAATGAGAATTCACTCAGTAATGCTGTTTCTCTATTCTTCTCTTTGTAAAAGAATGAAATAAAAAAATATTTTGCCACTTATTATTCGGTCTGGGGTTGGGAGGGGTGGGAGGAGCATTTTCCTCAAAAATAAATAAATAGAACTTGGTGAACCAGCTCTTATCACTAAAGATCAAGGTCAGATTATTATATGGTCTTCAAAAGGACCTACCTGCCCCTTTTCCAAGAGTTGCTCTCCACTCATTCTATTATTTTTCCCTCCTTTTTAATAACAGAATATAGTGACTCACTATTATTGATTGATTATCCTGCTGTCTGTGGAGCACTATGCCCCTCCTCGTTAATTCAAAACTACCTCATTTTTCATACTTCATAAATTAATATATTATTGGAGTTGCAGCAGTAAATGAGATGGCCATGTTTCAGAGTGTGGTAAGGAGGATGGAGAAAGGAAAAAAGTCTCATAAAATTGCCTCAGGGCAATATCAGGGCCTGCAGCTGTGTTCACCCTCTTGACAGGCCGTGAGGTTAATACAGGAAGCCCTGTACAAGGTGATGCCTCCTGACAGACCCTCTCCTCCCTCTAACCAAGGCAAGGCACTCTGAAAGCCCACACAGCTCCACTCTGCCCACTTCATAAAAGCAATGCTCATGCTAGGTGACAAAACTGCAGCTTTTTTCAGTTGATGTCATAACTCCCGATCTGTCCTTTAACACTCACTGGCTAAATTGGAGCAAACTACCTCTGTGTTTATGACAGTCAGCTTTGGAAACTCTACATCTGAATGAGGATGGGACCTCTGCAGTTTTACCCCATTTCTTGTCTTAAACACTTTGTAACATCCCTAACTCTCCATAGGGCCCTGACTGGAGCAATACAAGGTGAAGCAGGCAGAGAGGGCAACGGGAGAGAGGGACTGAATTTTTGCCCTGACATAGATATGCACCAATATCCTGTCAAGCTTATCACTCTTACCTGGTAACTGTCCTTTTGCTCCAAAAATTCTTTGTGATTTGGAATACAGAGGTACAAAGGCACAAAATACAGATGAATAATGGTACACAAAAACAACCCTAACTCAAGTTTTTTAATATATGAACTTCTTTTCCTTCACAAACACGGAAAGGATGGCTTTCATTGTAAATGGCTGCTTCTATTTATACTTATTTTCTAACCCTCTTCCCTTCAGCCCCATTAAATAACGCCATATGGGAGTATTTTGTTAATTATCTCAATTGCATTTATTTTTAGAAACAGCTGATGAGCAGTGTGTGTAGTTCAGTGGGTCTGGGGTATTTTTTTTCTGTTTGTTTTTAAATGTATCTGCTTCTTCAGAGAACTAACTGAAAAAATCACCAGGAATCCCCAGTTTTCACATTCAATAATTCCAAGGGACAGCCTTCCTTGGAGGGCAAGGACCACATTGCCCCTGTTTAAGAAAGGGGAAAACTTCCACTGGAGGTCTGTCATAAGTTTGGGTCTCAATTCTGTGTTGTCTGCACTGGAAAATGGTCGTCTCCCAGACCACAGATGTTGCACAACCTTTGTTTTTCTCTATGATTTATGTGAAGCCAGAAATGGTCAAGTTAAAACCTGCAACCAAACAGACTTTGTTTGTTCTTTCTTTAGGGACAGGATCCCACAGGTCAGGTTCCAGTGGGGCACTTGGCATGCCAGGCCCCACGGTCCCTCTGACTGCAGTAGGGCAGAAAACTCTCACAGGGACATCCTGACTACAAAGATTCACAAGGAGACACAATCCCCAAATATATTAATAATTATTAAAACAAAACAAAACAAAAACAACCACAAAAAAGACAACAGAAAAAACACAACAGCTAAAACACCAACTTGGACATACTGAAAAAGATTTAAGAGTATTTATGCCTTTATATCTCAATGATTTCCATTCATTGATCTTGAACCACGTTCAAAACACTAATAAACCAAGTCATCAAGCATCAAGAAACTATATATCTTAGGTAGGAAAGGTCAGAGAAACCTACCCTGGAAATGTGACTTTTCTGAATTCAAAATAGAAAACAGAAAACCCTTCAAAACTAGAAAATCCTGAAGTCCTCTCTTGAAGTATTACAAGATATCTGTAACTCATGATTTCTTTTACAGAGTTGCAGGTCACAGTTCTGCAAACATTTACAAAAGTGACCTCTTTTCTCAGGTGCCAAATACAAGCTGAATTAATTGGACAAGTAGAGAGAACCTCACGTACAACAACTCACAAGACTGGACCTTGCAGATAAAACACATCCTCTCACTCTTCCACAGATGTTTTGGGTGACCTTGAGGAAATCATCTTTGCAACACCAGTAAGTGAAGAAAAATATTACTTCTTCATTCACATTTTATTCCTCTATTTAAATTTTCAGTTGCGATGGAGTGTGACTCTCCCTGAAGTGTATTTACGAGATGGATACACTGAGATGTTACCCTGACCGCAGCCACATTTGTACAATCCACTGTTACAACCAGAGCAGGCAAACCTGAGCTCAGCTAAGCCAGGCACTGTGTTTCACAGCTTTCCTATCTGTCCACATCAGCTCTGGACTGGGTGGCATGGGTTTTGGAGCTCTGAGAAATACAGGAATGTCATACACAGCTCAACGGGTCCAGAGAAGTAGTGCACACAGAGACTTTTACAGCTGCATTTGCAGCATAGATAATTTAGTCCCTGTTAATGGCAGCTGCAAAACCAAAAGCTATTTAGTGACTATATTCCATTAGGCTGAAGGGAAAGATTAGGGATAAAAGACACTAGAAACAGCTTGTTCCATCATTCCTGCCCTGTCACTCTAACTCAACCCCATTGCCTTTCAGTTATAAATACGTTCTCGAGATCACATCAGCAAGTTTGTGCCAGGTTTGCAGTACAGACCCTTGATCATGGTGTCAGCACAATGAGGAAAAAGGGTCCAAGGAAACCTTCCATCTTCTTAAAGCCCAAATGGCTTCAGGATACTCCAGAGCTCAGTTCCTCACCAATAGCTTGGGATGCAGTCTTAGGAAAAAGCAGCAGATGATTAATGAGAGTTGTGGCTAAGCACGACAGCTCAGTTCAGGTTGGGCTAGCAAGCATCAGGTACCTGCTGGAATCTCTGCCTCATCAAGCTATCACACGTTTGATGAGCAAGGAGAAAACAAAATGCTATAGAATTCCCTTTGGGAGCACGTGAACTAAGAAATGAAGGCAAAACCAAAGTAAGTTTGAATCATGGTTCTGTCCTGAGGCTCCAATCACAGCTGATGAATTTCTTTGGAAATACAGAAGGCCAGGAGAGGTTTTGCTTTTAGTTATTCTCCAAGTGAGCAAGAAGAAATAAAGGGGAAGTCAAAGTGACTAGTGCTCATTTTGGGATCTCCAGCTTCTGTAAAGGGAGGTGTCACTCCCAATATTCCAGCTAGTCACCACTCAGGTAGATGCATTCCTCTGCAATTACAGCATTACAGACAATTTCTTCCTTCATTAACGTGAACAGCAACACAGCATTGCTCTCTGCCAGCTCATAAACAGTTGCTGCACTTCACCCTCAAGAAACTGCAAAGAAACAAACAAATCTAATTAGATTTATTTTTCAGAAATTCTAACTCTCTAAATACCTCTAAACATTTCTTCTGATGGGCTAAGTTCAGAGAAATGATGAGGCATGATGAGGTGCAGCACGACTTTGGCTTTTACAGCTTCAGTGATTTGTACTGCCCCTCCATTTTGATTCTGTGACAACTAAGAAACTAGTCTGAAAAACCATTTTCCCAAAGCTCTTTAACTGAGCACTATAACTTTATTTCTGCTTTATTCTGTCTGCAACTACTGTTCAAATAGCTTAGCTGGAAGGTCTACCTTTAAATAAAACTTAAAATGCTTCCATTCTGGTATTAGGGAAAAATGGAGGGAGTCCTTATTTCATTCACTGCACCTGGGTGATGTTTCTGTTCAGATAGGCAGAATAAAAAGCTACAGACCTTTTAATTCTTCAAGTCATCACCTGCAACAATGATTGTAATAGCTCAGGGGAAAAGCTAAAAAAAAACTGTAGCCAACTGAATTGCAAAGCAAATTCATAAAGGAAGGTATTTCTAAGACATCAGAACTGTTACCTCAGATCTTAAATGCAGTCAGGGCCTCCAGTTTATCCACATCTTTACTGAGCAACAGTCTATACAGGAGAGTGGGGTTGATTTGTCAGAGTTGTTATTCTCTTCCTTTTTCCTCTCTTTCTTTTAAGTTCTTTTTAACTCCATCGTCTCCACCTCCACAGTATTCCCAAGCGTAGAGATAAAAGTTTCGTAGTGAGAACTGGGTTTTCAACTAAACAACATCTTCACCAAGAATAAGCACTCTTTACAGAATATTTCACAGGAAAAAGTAATACCTAAAATCTATGGTTCAACAATTCCTTGAGATTCAAAGTGGCACCTCTGTGCCTGAAAGGAGCAGTGCTTCAGATATATGGGACTTCAATTCTCATCTTCTTTCTGCACCCTTTGGAAGGGCTTTACATCCCTCTGTGAGGCATCAATTGTAAAATGAACCCTGTTATTGACAGCCAAGAAGAAAGCAAATGTTCTCACAATAGGGGATCTTACCCAGCAGACCAACTCATGCTAGAAAATATGGAATCACCACACTTCAGCTCCAAGCAGTGACATTTTGAAGTGCAGCCAGTTAAGCAAAGAATCACAAGCTTAATTTTTTTGTGGAAATTATTCTATTTTCTAACAGAATTTTTTCAGCAATCATAAAGAAAGAAGAGAATTGGGATAAAAAGAAACTGGAAATTTAAAAAGCCCAGAGAAATTTTCCTATTAAATAAAAGAGATTTTTTCCCTTAGCATTTTGGAAGAAATAAACACTTTTAATTCCCAGACCGCTGTGAAAATCTGCCTCTAGTAAAATGTAACTAGGCCCAAAATACAGCTTTAAATTAAAGGTCAGCAGGGAACCAAGATCTCTACCCAGCAGAGAGTAAGCAGCTTTTTGTCATATCCCCAAAGACAGACAACAGGCTACAGGGCAGAAAAGCCAAAGATAAGCATTCTGCTAATTTCAGCTTTTCAGAGCACTCAAACATCTGTTAAATCTCATTCATCTGTAAGGAAGGGGTGCTGCTAAAAAAAATACGGAAATTTCTCCATTCTGAAATTTACAAGTTACCTGCTTGTTGCAACCTATTTGGCAACAGGACAAAGCATATGCTTCACACGTGGTCTTTCTCTCAGGCCAGCAACTGGGTGGGCAGATGCACTGAAGGGGAAGATGTGCCCTGGAATACCTTTTGCCTATTAGAGCATCTTTGTGGGTTTGGACGTGTCAACACTGCAGGCACTTGGCTTCTCACTAGAGGCCAAAACAGGAACTCTCAAGAAAGACCATCCCCAGGACATCAGAGCTGTCTGACTGCTAAGGGCAAAGACCACCTGGAATTTCACAGCAGTAAGGAGAGTTCAATGCAGATTTTCCTGGTCCAAACACAAGTGCCTATTGTGCAAGTGAGAGAAGAAACTGCTGGAACACCTGCAGGAGAGCAGATCTAAGTCTGGCAGTTTCAACTCCCAGCAGCAGAGGCTTTCCGTACACTTGTAAAGCATCGTGAAACCCTGAACTTGTTAGTTCTTAGGGGAAGGGAATTAGCAGTATGACAGGTCCACGGGAAGATGAAGTACTCCTGGCTCACAGCAGGGAGTGTTTTGACTGTGATGGAGCCAGAGTCTGCAGATTCACAGTGGGTTGCAGAATTCCCTTACATCAGCACCCAAGGTGGTCTTAGATCACCAAGCTGGCCCTGACCACTAGGACTGATACCTCTCAGGTATCACAGCTGGGAAAAAGAATTCCCAGCAGCTTCCTTTGGCATGTGCATGTTGTTATACTGATTTAATTGTAGCTGCAAATGTCAAACTGCACAAGGGCACAGCGCGTTTTCCCAATACCTTCTGTGATTTCTAGGAAATGGACGTGCCCCATCTCAGCTCCAAGAGCACCCATCAGCAGGCTGGGTAGCACCTGGGAGCAGGCAGGAGCTCTGGGAACCCAGATCTGCCCCACAGCCAAAGCCACCTCAGCTCACTCTTTGCTCTGTGCCTTGGCTCACTCTGTGCATGAGGAGGGTGGGATGGATATCACCCAGTGGCAACACGTAAAAGCCAGGAACAGCTACAGACTAAATCTGACCTCCAAGAAATAAAGCAAAGGTTGCCAAAAATTTAAAATATTCCCACCAAAGTTTTTCAAAAAAAAGAAATCAGAAACAAAAGGCTTTACTTTTAAAAGAAGAAAGCAAAACACCAGCTTTTGAATCCCTGTGCCTCATAATTGAGCCCAGGGTTGTGCCACAAATTCAGGTAAATGATGTTTATATAACTGGCATTTGGCTGAACACATAATTCCTATTTAACAGCTGAAAAGAGGCATTTTGGGTCTTCAAAGAAATCTGACAGGTAATTCCCACTGTAGTTCTGCAGGGTAGCTGAGAAGTAATTATCCTTCTCACTAGTAAATCAATTAGGAATGAATGTATGGAAAGCTTTCCTCCTTCTCCAAGTAAGCACTAATCCTCTAAGCACTAATGAGTAGACAGGGCCAGCAGCAATGTGCAAACCCATCAGAAATCGACAGGAGCTATGAGGCATGCAGGCTCCAATCAGTGCCTGGGAGTGAGTTCCTTAGAGAAAACACCTTGCCTGGAAAGGTCTGCATGGTTCATGTGTGCACACAGGCTCCATGCATGCGTGTCACTGCTGGTACCTCCCTCCCCACTTTCTGCCTCAAGCAAAGACCTCTTTTGCAGCTCACAAGAGATCCCTGCATCATGTTCAACAAGGCAGCACTTCTGCTGCTGGAGGTGAAACACAAGGGACCTGGGCTTTTTCTGCTGGGATGCAACTGATTCACCAGTTGCTTTGTGATTCAGTATTGGAAGCTGTCCTCAGGAGCTCAGCAAAATCATTCTGCTTACTCCTCATGCCACAGGAATAATATTCACCCAGAGAGACTGGGAGAAGACTACAACCCTAGTACGTTTTTTGCAGTGCATAACGTCAAGAATCTGTAAGAGGAGTGGGTGGACATTAACCCAAACCTGAATTTGACAAATTTCAGATGCTCTGGTCCAGTGACACCTTGTTCAGACATTTCTTGAGTTCTACATGAATGTCTGGAACTGCTTTGCTGGTTAACAAAGCAGAGTTCAGACAGACCAGCTCTTTAAGCATGCACAGTAGCAGTGGTAGAAAGAATGGAAGGAAGTTGTTCTCACAGCAGCCAGCACTGAAGCTAGTTTCCTATGAGTTCTCCTTATAGCTTGTCTCTATATTTCATAAGATTTTTCAGAAGGGATGAGAAGGGCACAGATAGGTCCAGAAATCATTTCCTTAAGACAGGAAACCAAAAAAAATTTCTTTTAAATTTCTAATCTCAAATAAGTAAACAGCAGGTAAAGATAGGCCTATATGCCACTATATGATGAAATGTAGGCGGTTTTAATTAAAAACAAAAAAAAAAAAGGCTGCTAATCTGTAAAGCTCAGTAGCCTGAGAAATTGCTAGAAGATAATAATATATCCTTGTACTCTGATTTGTGAGGGAGTCTTTACACCAGTGACGTAGGATTTGTAACTGAGCATATTGCCTGTGCTTTTGGGTGGGCAGAGTTGCTTTGGAAACAGAATGAAGAAGAATTAACTCTTCAGTGCCCCCCATACTGGATAAAGGACAGGTGTGAAGGCCAGGAAAACTCACTACAAAATATGTCTGCCTTATGGTTGCATACACTGAAGTAAACAACAGTCACAAAACATCTGTAGGCTGACCAGTGATGAAAAAAAAAAAAAAACAGTCATAAGTATAGTACAAGTAGCAAGTTACTAGTTTGGAAATCTTTTGATGGAGACAGGATGTTGCAAGTTTGGAAGTGATCAAGCCAAATATGATGCACTGGGCCTCTACACTGTCCAAATACAACTTCACTGTCAGCAATTAGCTTCGTGCTACAGCCCTCCCACATTGATTTCTGTGGGTAGCTGAAAGCATCTTTGTCCCACTACCTCCCCTGAATCAACACAGGCAATAAGTTTAAACCAGAAAGACACTGAGTAGCAGTTCCTGGGCTGTGCTTGTGTGAGCCAGCTGCAGCCCTAATTGCATCACGTGGGAAGAGCAGGGGGTTGGAAAGCTGTGACCTCATCATCTCTCCTACACAACCAAATCAAATTGTAGGTCTTCCACCCACTCTCACAGGCATATTCTGCTTTCAGCCCCCTTACATGATGCAACCAAAGAAAATGTCATTTACATCTTTACCTCCAAATGTGGGGGAGAAAGAGTCAAATGCAGAAATAAATGCCTTTTACTCAGTATTTCTAATAATAAGGAGACACAAGGCAGGGAGAAGTGTAATAGCCAAAGCAGGTGTAAGCAAGAGACCCAGAAATATTTGTGTGAGTTCTTTAAAGCTGTAACAGTCAGAAGCAAATAAAAACAAATAAAACCTTTTCACTTCTCTAGCAAATTTAGAAGGCAATTAAGCACTTCATTGCCATCACAAGTAAAGCAGGATCAGTTCTATGGGATTCCATGGAATTGCACCGGCGCAACTTAGACAGCAAATTTAAGTTTTTGTGAATTACCAACAGATTTCACTTTAGGATCATAATTCCTCTCAGAATGCTGTTTTGTTTCTATAGCTACCAGCGCAATGGCTCTTCCTTACCTTCCTCTTGTTAGTGGGACTGACATACAGGTAGCTCAGCACAGTCTTCAGGCCTACTTTGTCATTTAGCTTTTCATAGGTAGTGCCATAGTCTGTTGACCTGGAGAAAAGAGGAGACAAAAAGAGTTTACGTGGTAGTAGAGCTCAGGGGAAGGGAATGACTGTGTGAACAGATGCTCCAAGTTACAGCTTGAGCATTATTATGCTTAAAACACAAGATTTTATGTTTCCTTCAGGGTGGCCAGCAGAAAAAGAGAAGAAAACTTGAGTCCTTTGGGGCAGCATCCACTGATCGTCTGTATCTGGGGTGTTGTGGTGTGCTCCCATGCAGGTGGACTTTGGGGGCAGGCTCTGCCCTCATGTGCCAGTGTGGGATTGTAAATGATATCCACACGTAAGCGGACTCTGATACCAGCAGCACCGTTAGTACAAATTCTCTTTTCAGACAAATCCAACATAAGAATCCAAATTAAACCCAACAACAACAGTTTTATTTAGGTAGGTTGATTTTTGACTAGAAGATGGGGATCCAAATGTGGCTCAGAATTGTAACAGCTGAATTCATGTCTAGATGAAAAATGTGCCTAAACTGGCATCTTGAGTCCTCAGTCACCCCCATCCTACTTTGTGACAGGCATCTAATTTTTCTGAGTTACAGAGACAAATTCAGGCCCCTACACTAGCAAATCCCACCCAGAGGAGCAGATGATCTGGGGGTGGTATTACCCATTCGTGACTGGGGAAAAGGGCTGCTTCGTCACAGAGGGTTTTCTGTAGTGTCCTCCTCCTCATTTGTGGGCATGTTTGAAACCTCACTGCCCTGCTTGTTTCTCTACTGTTTTCATACTTTGTTTTCCTAACAAACAAGGTTTTTCCTGCCAGAACAACCCAACAGCTACATCGTACAGGATCCCACAGCTGAAGAGTGCTCATCACCAGCTGACTTTAGGAGGGAGGGGTGCGAGACCCTGCCTGAAAAGCCCCCCCACCCCATGCACGCAGTGGGGAGAGCCTGGCTCCCAACCCAACTCAGCTTCTGTCATAGGGACAGGGCAAACACACCCCTCCGCAGATGGGCAAGGAAAAGTCCTCATAAAAAGCCTTCCTCTACAACTATATTAGGGTGAGAATTCATGGCCCCTGCCCTCCTCTCTAATCACACTTTTTTTACTGGACAGATGATCAGAGAACATGCAAGAATTCAGTGCCTTTCCCAGTACTGTGCTCCAATAATTTAACTTCCTAAGTTCAACAACCCTCTAGAATTTGCAGCTTTATTGTTCTGCTTGAGACCAATCCTCTCCTTTTCTGTCTGGCAGAGAAATGGCCCAAGCCACTTCTGGCATCACAATGAACAGTACAACTCACATGGCTGGAGAAACTGAGCAATGCCAGAGCCTGCACCCAGCTCTGCTGCTTTCCTTGCTGCTAGTGGAGTCCAGAGTGACATCAAAAGGGCCCAGCCACAAAACCAGGCAGCTGGTTTCAGGCTTCCAAGTAGTAGGAATCAGAAAATCAAAGACTTGCTTTGTTACTGATATAGCTCCAACACATCTCCTTCAGTGCATCCTTCAAGGACAATTCCTAAATACTTTGTAAACTCCTTCTTTTCTCAAATGGGTTGAACCAGCCTTTCTCCTTTGAACAGTCACCTGCCAGGGTGCTTCATGTCTCAAACAATTTCCTCGTGTTTTGCTTAACACTAATACAAAAATAGAGCAAATACTAGCTCCATTTGCACTTACCACTCTTCTGTACTAATGCATAGTAATATCATCCACTGGGTTTCACACAGATACCCCAAAGACTATGACAATAATGTACTGTATTTTCATAGAATTTTCCCACCCAAAGTATCTGAAGCTCTTGTCTCACTAGATATCAATATCAAACAAACAAGAAAATAATAGCAGCCTTCCCTCTCCAGCCAATCTTGAAACTGAAGCAGCTTTATTAATGAAACTGAATAATCCAGGACAATTAATTCCAGCACATGAGGCCTCCTGTAAATGCAAATTCAACAGGTCAGGAATCCTCAGGTAACACTAAGCTCTAAGCAGAGGATAATAGACAGAGGGCAAGCAGAGGTACTTCCTTGATCTTACCCTTCCAGTAGCACTGCAGCTATGAACAAGCCACTTTTGTGACTACACATGTACCAGCCACCAGGCAGTGAGAGAGATCACTGGTTTCAATCAGCATTAAAAGAGAATACAAATAACAGTTTAATATTCTGACAGAGCTACTTAGCGTTTGTTCTCTGAGTAATTTTAAGATCTCCCAAAATGCTTTCGCACTTCTAAAGATGCAGGCTGGATGCCCTAATGACTCTTTCTCATTAAACCATTATCACTCATTGCATTTGCCCTTTCAAAGGATAGCTGGAAAGGAAGTAGGATCATTATTTCGTTAGCTTCTCTGAGGCTTTCTTTATTATCATGACAGTCACCACGGGCTTCACAGAAACATCTCAAAGGATATCACAATAATATACTGTATTGCCATGGCAATTTTTTTGGCCAAGAAGTCTAAAGCTTTTGTCTTGTGCTAATCCCTTCAAAGTCCCAAAAGCCATACTGGGAAATACTATCTCTATTCTAGAGATGAAGAAGCTGAAATCTTGCATAGGTAATGGTTCATTTTTTCAAAATCAGGCATCTACAATTAGCCATTTCAGCTTCTGCAATCATCTGGTGCAGGGCTCAACTCTACCACCAAATTGTCTAATTAGAAAACAAGCTTTAAAAAAAAAAAAAAAAGAGTTGGCTGCTAATTTTAGCTACCCAAGCCTGAACGTTTCAAGAGATGTGACCCACAGGTGGAACAGAAAAGTTTTGAGTCAGCCTTTAATCTTAACTTGAACGCTTTTCCTTTACTAATTACTTCTAATTTCAAATTAACTAGCCATACATTTGACACTACAAGCAGACTGAATACCATATTCTCTTCCATTCCTCTGGTCACAATACGATCCCCTTCCAAGCACTAGTAGCATTACTAAAGTAGTGGAGGGGAAGAAATGCTGTAGTTATATCAAAATGACAAAAGACTCAGTGATATAAAAGGTGTTTTCCATGAGTCCCACGTGAAAAACCTGCCTTAACTTTGCTTAAGCCTTTAATGGCAAACTGATCCTCCTGCCTGGTTCTCCTCTGGGTTGCCCCACTGAAGCCATTCCTGGAATCTCATGATCTTGAAAGGTTGTTACTGCCTTCAGTCTAAAGCTGATATCTGCATATTGCTTCTAACCACACACACGTGTACACATGAAAGTGTTTTTAACAATGCTTTCATAAAGTGCATCTCAGTACACTGCTGGTAGCACAGAAACTCTCACAATGCAAGACTAGGAATGTTACAGTGATTCTTCCCCTGTGCTCAGCACTGGTGAGGCCACACCTTGAGTGCTGTGTTCAGTTCTGGGCCTCTCACTCAGGAAAGTGAGAGGTGCTGGAGTGAGTCCAGAGAAGGGCAACAGAGCTGGTGAAGGGCCTGGAGCACAAGTCCTGTGAGGAGTGGCTGAGGGAGCTGGGGGTGTTTAGCCTGGAGAAAAGGAGACTCAGGGGTGACCTTATCACTCCCAACAACTGCCTAAAAGGAGAGTGTAATGAACTGGGGGTCAGCCTCTTCTCCCAAGTGACAGGACAGAGGACATGGCCTCCAGCTATGTCATGGGAAGTTCAGGTTGGACATCAGGAGTAATTTCTTCACAGAAAGGCTGATTATACATCAGAACAGACTGCCTAGGGGGATGGTGGAGTCAGCATCCCTGGAGGTGTTCTGAAAGAGACTGGACATGGCACTCAGCATCACGGTGTAGTTGGCAAGGTGGTGTAGGGTCATAGGCTGGACTCAATGATCTCAAATGTCTGTTCCAACTTAATTGATTCTGTGATGTGGAATGGACCCTAGTCATATATAACAATCCTGTATAAACTCAGTCCATGTGTTTTGTCCCACATGTCTGTAATAATATGGGTTTGGCCCATTTCTGATGATGACCTTGAGGGTCTAGGCTGCATCAGACTTTTGCTCCTCACCAAATTCTGCAAATTCCATTTGGAAAAGCAAGGTTTATAATGCAGTGCTTTATTGGGATACTGCAAATTCTCCCATCATTATATTCTGTTTTAAACAGTGAGGGGGAAAAAAAAACATCTGCTTGATTCCATTGCCCTCCTGTGACAGGCTGTGATGTGTTTAAACCATTGCTGCAACATTCCCCCAGTGTGGCAAAGGGCAAGGGATACACTCAGGCAAAAAATCTTCTCTATACAAAACCTGGTCATCAGTCAGAGCACCACAAGCTAATGAAATACATCTTGCTCCTCTAAATCTGAGCCTGAGCTCCTCTGTGACTCCAACAAACTGGCCTGAGCCAGCAGACTTCATATTGTGATCAGACTCACTCAGTCACACAGATATGAAGTAGAGGTGTGGAGAGGCAGAAAGAATGCCACGTGAATAGTTCTTAGAGTTCTCCTCTGCGACTTTTTCCATGTCAGGGGTCTCTCAAACAGAGAAAGGCAGGTTTGTTTGTTTGAAGTCTCAGCTATTCAGCTATGGAGATAGGCTATAAAACATGTACCCGTCTCTCAGGAGAAGAAGAGCTGCAAATGCTGGCACTGAATGACTGGGATGAAAAAAATCAATCTTTTCCACCAACCCTCCTGTCAGAGGGTTTCTCCTCTGTGCTGTGGTTCTCTCTCTGTATGGAGAAGCAGCCATCATGCTTTTTATTTTAGATTTTCAGTCATTTTCTAAGCTTTTTCTAAAGCTGATGCATTCATCTTCAGCCCAGAGTCCCACTACACTACCTGCAGCCCCACACAGAAAACTATGTTGAGGCACAGCTCTGCTTAAATAAGCAGAAGAATATTCCAACTCTCTGTGCACTTCAGAGAGCAACAGGAACATACCAGATTAATATTTGCTTCACTTCTCATGGGCCTGCAAACTGTCTGCCTTCAGCGTGCTTGTCTCTCCATACCCCCCAAACAACTGCTTTCTTTTACTCATTGGTCAATTTTCTCCCAGTTTGGCAGAAAAACAAAAACTCAAGAGGAACACAGTTTCTACAAGTTTCATGAAAAACAAGAGCCAGCAAAAGGAGAGCAATTATGAGGGCTCTGAGAAAAGCTGCAGCATAAAAGTAAATCCCATGAAACATGAGAGGAGGCACATCTCCCTGAACATCCAGCTGCAGGAAAACAGCTCACATATTAATACACTACAAAGAACTCAACTTCACAACACAGGAACTCAGGCAGCCAGTCTTCCATCACTTGTGAAATGTGTTTCCTTCTTTCCCTTGCCCTTCCTCCTCTCAAATTACCCTCCCTGAGACAAAGGTCCTTCTGAAGCTATGACACACTGAGACAAGACCCCTCAGAGTGGTCAGAGTCCAGTGAGGCAGTGGCGAGAAAGATCCACTATTACCACTGCAAGGCTGTCTGCATGACCTGGTCACACACACGGACACTTTTGCTGACAAAATAAAATTCAAAACAAAACCAAACCAACAAAACTCGCCCCCACACAACAACAAAAACCACAAGCAAGCAAACAAACAAACACCCACAAGTAAAAAAAGGCTAAACAAAACAACAACAGAAAAAAAAAAAAAAACCCAAACAAACGAAACTAGATCATGGCAGAGGACCTTTTAAACCCCACAGCCAGGACACCACAGGTACTGATATCTGTTATTTTTGATAAAATTACATCAATGGAGGTAACAAACAAAATCTAATTCTTAGTCCTTCCCTGTATGGAGCTGACACAAGTCTGGATGTGGACATTTTACAACAGAAGTATCCATAGAAGCCCTTTGGAGCTAAATCTACTCACTAACCAAGGAAGTTCCAGTGTGTGTAGTCTGAATCAGCCAGTCAAGAGAGCAGAACATTTGCTGAGAGCTTTTTTTTTTTACCCAACCATGAGTTTAGTGACTGCAATAAATGTAGAACCAGAATATTTTACAACTGCAAGCAGAAAGAACTCCCTCCCTTTGTCTCCATCCTACTAAAGGAAACTAAGGGCCACAATGAAAGTCTGGGGAAGTGAACAGAAATCAAGCAAGCACGTGGTGCTGCTTCCTGGTGTAATGTCCCAGCCTACAGCAATATCACAGACTTCCTAAATGGAACATGATGTCTTTGCATGCAAGAGCCATCAGTGGGGCTTTAGTTCCACAAATCTGTTTATCCCACAGGGAAGCTTCTGGCAACTTCTTTATCACATGGTAGTAAACACCACAGCTCTGTGCTGTAGGAAGAGAGGCTCTCTTTTGTTTTAACTGCTACCACTTAACTACAAAGCCATGGAGCCCCATGCTGCCATTTGTGATTTCACTGATTGTTCATGTATTCTCTACAGATCTTTTGTTTTCCCAGTCTAAAGACTCCATGTCTATTCAGCCACTCTTTGTACAAGCTATTCATGTCTCTGATCATTCTAAGACTGGTTTTACTAGTCCAATTACATCTTTTGTCATGGATGCCTCAGGGGCCAATCTCTAACAGGAAGATCTTCCTGCAAAAAAAACCCCAACTATCCAAGTATATCAGCACAGACCCACCCAGAGTATTTAATACAATCTGAATAAAACCACTTTCTGCCATCATACACAACGTTTTACATTCTTAGTACTTCTGGAACCATAACTCATCAGTTCTAGTGGATTTTCAGTTCCATAACGCTTCAAAAGTATCTAAAATCAGAGATCCCACTGGGGAAAAAGAAGTTGAAGCAGATCATAGTTTTGGTAATGTCTCTTGAAAAAAATCTTTTTCTTTCCTTTTATCTTGCATGTCATGTAAACAGCAGAATATCCACCTCAATTACTATTATGATCCCAGCACCCTTACTCCACCTCCTTTCTTTTTTGATTAATGGTGATTCCTGTCACCAAACATTCGAAAGACTTGAAGATGACCTTTGTTGATAAATTTCCATGTACAGCATAGAGTGGAGATTGGCAAGGAAAAATGAGCTGCCATGATGCACTAGTCATTGTGATTCGCAGTTCAAAATGAAAGTGAGAAGAGATAACTATGAACACTGGCTTCCTCTTTTTTTTTTCCCAGATTCTTCTCTTTTTTTTTTTTTTTCAGGAAAAGTATCCTCTTTTGTTTATTCCATATAAGCCTTTGGGAGGACACTGGATGTCTCAGAGGTTTAACAAAAGGTTACAGAATATTCCACCTCTGGATTTATGGCCAATAAAACACAGGAGTTGCAAATATCAGTCACATTTCTAGCGGCTGATTGCTCTTCTCATTTGATCACCATCAAAGAGGGCAGGGGGGCTGTTCACACCAGTGATTTCCTGGCAAAGATGACTACTCAGATGGGCACGAACAGTCTCTAGAGATGCAGTTTTTGTGTATTAACCCTACAGGGATGGTGGGGACTAATTTGAAAGCCGTATGTTTGCAGGGTGCTTGCACTTGTCCTGTAGGAGCACAGTGATGCTTTAGATATCCCCAGCAATCACTGACCACCCAGAACATAACACAGAGTGCCTAAACAGCATTCACCATCAGAAAACAGTGTCCTTCCCCAGTCCTTCCTCTTTTCTGCACCCTCACCTTCAGATACACAGTTTCTGTGGAAAAGCAGAAGCAGTTTCAGATCTAAAATATTCTGTAGAACCACCCAAAGAAGCAAGAGCCTCTTTTGAGATGCAAAGAGGGAGGGCAAGGGGATTGCAGGAAATGGGTAGAATGGCAGAAAAAGTGAGGGATTCTTGGCAAAGCAGAACTAGGAGTCACCAGGTCAACCAAAAAAACCACCTTGAGCACCAGAGTGGCATTCCCTGCTCTAGAACATTTAGAGGCACTATACCTCAACCACTGTGGAACACAGATTTGGCTAAAGGCAGCTCTGAAGCTGTCTCAACATTTTGCTTCTACAAAAAATGGGAAACTCGACTCTGAAGCAGAAATAAGCCCAGCCAAACTGATGGCCTGATGGCAGGCTAGAGCCTGTACTATAAAAGCCTGTAGCAAAGAATCCTTTCAGAGAACCTGGGAACCTGATCAGAGCAAGCAGGCTGCAGGTGTAGTGGTAACCAAGCTTTGCTTTATACTCTGCTGCTGAATAGCCCACAATAAGGAGGCACAAAAGTAACAAAGTTTAGTGCCTCCTACTGTGAAACTGAAATAACTCTACTCCTCCATTTGTAAGATTCCATCTTCTCTCCACCATGGCCATTTATTTCATCTTAAATTTAGCCACCTACAAACTAGGTAGCTCTAGCTCACAAGCCTGTCCCCATTTTTTTTGTGCCCATAAACAAAAACTGTACACTAAGAGGATGCTTTATTCACCCTAAAATAGATGAGGATATATTGCTCTCTTAAGGTGTTTTCCACCCTTCAGTGTAAAAAGAGACCAGAACAACCAACACACAGCTAGCACAAAGCAAGGTATATCTCACCATAAATGGGTTAGAAAATTGCATGCACTGAGCTGGCACTAATAAGGAAAGGGAAGGACCTCAGCCATCCTGACTGAGATCAAAAGTTCATGATTTATTATAATGTTCTAGTGCTCTACATTTTAAATGTTATTATTCTGGATATGTATGAGAATTACTACTAGAAGCAGGTGCCAAATGGTTTCAGGACTCCACTGTGACTTACACAATTTATTGCATTACAAAATGAAGAGAGCAGAGATAAGCAGAGAAGTATAATATGGATTTCCCACCAGTTGCTGGCAGCACAAAGAATATAAACAGAGACCAGATAAAATGTGAAATGCCTTCTCCTCAAAAGCTGGGATAAACCCTTCCCTTCACTGCATGCTTGTCCCGTTACACCACTGATGAACTGGCAATCCTTTTGTGGGCAGGAAAAGCTGATGCCTGCTGGTAGAAATGGTACCTCACAGAACCTCATCCTATGAGATACAGACACATCCCTGCAAACACAACCCAAGACAGAGTTCAGCCACCTTCAATCTGGGGCAACCTGGAGCTTAGAGAGTCTGACTTTCCAAGGGCCTCTACTTTTCCTGCTCTGGTCATTTCACTACTGTAAAGTCTATGTAAAAGCATTACTTCCTTATAGCTCTGAAGAACTACACTTCATCATTACTCATTTTCCATTCGTACTGTCTAAAAGATCTGACAAATTTATCGTGTTCTTGATTCTGATGTATTCTAATTTTCCAGAGAGGGGTTTTAGGCATCCCTGATAAAGCAGCATATTGATTTGATTCCAAGCACTTGACTGACTCAGCAAAGATGGCCTTATCAACATATATTCAAGAAATTTGGTCTAGAGGACACTTTAACTGCCTCAAAGATAAAAGACAGCTTTGATGACAAAGCCTCATTAATTAATCAGATATTAATTAGACAATTAATTAGAAACAAGACCCTTCCCAGGCCCTTTGCTACTTTTATTACTATAGCTAAAAATGCTTCTCTAATGATTCTCTGAAGTAGCTAATCATTTTAATTTGCATTATTTTATAGCAAAAGGGAGTGCTTTGAATGTAGGATTTTGTGAAGCAGTTCTAGAAGTTCCATTTAACATCTACGCTATTCTGTGCATATTTAAACTGGAACTTCTCTTAAATGTGTTTTGAACAAAATGTCAAGGGGAGACAATGAAAGTGCCCCCTTGCTCAAAAACTCTATATTTTTGTGGTAGATGTGGCTGACAAAGAATTCCTTCCAGCCACTCAGAGAATAAGCACACTCTGGGTTATACAAACTACCCTGAGAGGAGCTCACCATATCCTTCTAAAAGAGGGGGACAGGTGACTCAAATCTCAGTTTCCCAGCTGGGGATGCACACATGTGTCCACTCATGCCCCCTGGGAAGGTGGTTTACCCAAAACTCACTTCTGACACTGTCTGCCTGTTTTGGCATCAGTGGTAGGCAGTACTATGGGGACATTTAGATGAACCTGAGTCATCTCTAAAATAACACAAGGCATGTTAATTTTTTCAAACCATCAGCAAATCGTTGCAAAACTGATGTAATTAAAAAAGAGGCTAGTGATATAGTTCAGTCCAGTTCCTTAGACACAGAAATTAAAAATTGCAGACAATTCCCAAACCAACTTCTACAGTCAGCCTGCAGCTCCTTCCAGTCCCTACCTCAGCTGACCTCTCTCCCACAAGCCTTATGTCTACCCCTACTTGTGACCCACAAAGGTTACTGTCCCCAGCAGCACACCCACACAATCTGAACAGAAATACCACAGAATCCTGCCTGACCTCAGGCAAGGCTCCTCAGCACTCAGTTTCACATTAATTTAGCTTCCTGGGGAAAAACTGACTCTTACTGTTCCCAAAAATAAAAAATCTGAAACTCATGAGATGCAGCCACCTGAGACAGCTAGAGACTGGCAATGAAAGAACTTTTTAGACTTAGGAACACATCTTTACCTCCAGTCAAAACATGACTGAGAGCCTCTACATGATATTTTTCCAGAACTAATAGGACAGCACTAGATCCCCAATTAGTTAAAATCAATATGGCCCAATCACATACAAGTGAATGAGTAATACTGGAAGATTTACACAAATTTACACAATAAAGGTCAGGACCCACTAAATCTGTGTATATGTATAAATATAGAGACTAATAACATTAACAAGAGAATGTAATGCATTTTCCAAGCATTTCACAATTTTGCATTTGTGAGAATTCTCCATTTCTGGAAATCTAAGTTTAAACTTGCTTATACAAGACAAAGTAATAGTGCAAATTTAGTTTTCTAAAGAACAAAACAGAATTTGGAGCAATTAAAGAACACAAGTCTCAGGCTAATATTGCTCTCAACAGGTATTTTGTGATGATCATATTCCCACTAGAACAGACTTCGGCACAAGTTGTCTTTCAATATGAGAAATAAATATATAAAACATAAAATCAGCACATTCCTGAATCCTTCAAAGCTTATCCATTCCAATAACCATTGAAATATCCATGACAGGGTCTGCAAACCCTCTCAGCCTTTTGAAATAACATTTTTGAGCATCACATAGCAGAGACATCATAATACATCAGACAGAAGGAGCTTCCAGGCCAGATTATACAGCTGACAGTGCTCTTCTGCAGGCTGCACCACTTGCTTTGCAGGGTGACCTGGTTATACAACTGGCTCCCCGGGCAAGAAGTTAGGGTTGTTCTGAATGCTCCCAAATGACTCTGGTCCTTTCTCATCCAGACAGTAAGATTATGACACTATATTCTCTCCAAGTTCCTCAGAGTGAAGAATTTTGGTTGAGAAATACAGGGATATAAATGCAAAAATGAAAGACAGCTGTCATGCAGTTTCTTGGTTTGGGCAACAGTCAGGTCAGCAGCTGGATTACACCTCTCCTAAATTCAGTGCTACACTGCAGGTAAGTATTTCACAGCAGCACTGGTTGAGTGTGAGTTTTATTCACTCCCTGAGAATGAGGATCAACAGCCTTGACTTCAGTTACCACATTTTCAGAATGCAGACACTGGGGTCTAAGCTTGCCTCAATACAGATTCTCCAAAAAGGCGAGCTTGCAGTTTATCATCAAGTTTAATAAATTACTGTGATCCACAGGGCAGGGGTCCCCCTCTTCCCCACCAAACATTTGCCAGTTGTGGGCAGCTCAGAAAGCATACAGCTGATCACTCCCACTCTACCAATGCCCTAAGACCTTCACTGCCTAATATCTTTCAAACCACCACATTGGTTCAGGCATAATTTCACCCCAGAAAAAGCCTTTTTCCTGCCATCTTTTGCACTCAGCCCTCAGAAGCTCATCTAACACAAAACACTCTGCCTTTGGGAGAATAAACCTGTTGGAATCTTTTCAGACAGAAGATCAATAAAGTGGGAGCAGCTTGAAAAGTCAATCAGCCTCAGCAAGTCCCCCAGGTGATAGCTGAGTGATTATCTTTTTAATGAAGGAATAGTAAGCAGAGCACAAGGAAATGCACATCCCCTTCAAACTCGAGGGAAGGTATCTGAGGCTGAGACACAAGGACAGAAAAGGAAGCACTGGAAGAGATCAGTCATCTCTCCAGTTTGACAGGTAGACTCAAGAAGCAGTCAGAAAGATACAACTTAATATTGTTCAAACTGAGAACTGGCTCCACTACTACACTGCAGATAATTCCTCTAGGTGTTAGAGGAGGAGCACTTTTGTCTAGAACCCAAAACACAAGGACAAATATCCCTATGCCTTTACTCCTAAGTAGGGTGCTGAAATGGTTCTTATTCATAAAGTATTGACTTTTATCTAAATTAATTTTATGAAGGGCTAAGTACCCTGCATATTACAAATGCAAATGAAAGGAGAAAGCTGTCCATGATGCGAGTCCCTTTCTTAAACACACTGTGGATTTACTTTATGTCTTTGGATTTAATCATAGAAAGGTTCAAACACAAACAATCAACCAGCATATTGCAAGGTTCACTGAAGAACTAATTCTGTTGTATTAAAGGCATTGGAAAGTATCTTGGGAGACTTGCAGGATTCCTACTTTGCCACAGGCTTCCTATGTGGTTTTTACACAGGAGGGCACATTTTGCTGCTTACAACCACCTAGGTTGGAGTATGGCACCTCCCAAAGGTTCAGACGGGGAAGACATTTCAAACTGTAAACTGAGATTCACGCTTTCCTGTCCATGGCAGATGGATTGGGCTGCATGAGGTCCTGTGCCCTGTGCCATGACAGAGCTCAGAGTCTATCCATGTAGTTGCCTATCCAAACATTCAAGTCCGTGACTATATTTTGGGCCTGTAGCATGCTTTCCACTTGAACCTGGGTTCCAGTCTAACTCAGGGTATCAGCCCAGTAAGCAACCAGCTGTTGTTCATGTTACTGACAGCACTGTCCATGGATTCACACCTAAAAAACCAAAAAATTAGACCCAAATTCAATAAATTGTGAAGCATATCTTTAATTGCGCTCTAACCCAGCAGGATTAGAGCCCCTGGAAGGTTTTAAAGCAGTGGCACTTAAGTTCTTCCAGTAATGTTATTTAGACCAGGAAAGAAATTACTTTCTTTTTTCTTCATTCTACTCAACCTGATACTTCAAAAGCCAGTGACAAAATGAAGCATGATATTACACTCCTGGAAGGTACCATTAAGTTCCCCACGGATAATGTCAGCATAAAGGGTTGCCCATCTTTTAGCAGGTAATAGCCTGTGATTAATTAGGAAATAGTGGCAACTCATCATTGGCCATTTCCTTATCCCTCTTCGCTGTCTTACCAGAAGGCACGTGGTTTGTTTTAACACCACCTTTAACCATTCTGGAAATGAATCTTCCTGCAGGCTGAATAAGAATGCTCTGACTATAAAGCCCCTACAGTAAACAGGGGTCTGACCAACCACCTGGTGCAGAGGCAGTTCTGCAGACTTGTCTGTGCACTCCTCTGCAGGTTTTACTCTGAGGACAGTGGTGAAAATGAAATATAGGTACAAAAGAGGGAGATTCACATGTTGCCATGATTTCTAGCATAAGCATTTAGTCATGGCTGACAGGCCAGTGAGTAGCGCATGGACACCCTGAGCATAAGAACCTGTAGGAAAAGTGGTTCATCTCTGCAGTTTATTCCAAAGAATCAGGGCAGTGATGAGTGGCCAGTGGCTCAGAACAGATGAATTTTCTTCCACCTTTGTCCCTTCAAAGGGTTCCTGTGAGGGCATCTGAACAAGAAACCTGCTGGATTCACACCACTGCCTTGAGTATGCTGCAGATTGTTCATGTTCTAACATTAGGCCCTCAGCTATTGTATGTCCAAAAGCAACTACTTATCCCATCCAAAACTGGAAGCTCCAATACAGTACAGCATGTTCCTCAGAACATCCTGCATCACCACTTTTAAATAAGCACCACTGTGAACCTGCATCCCTTAGGCAGTAGAAAACAAAAACTGATGAGAGGATCTCCCACTACAGGAAATCTGCTGACCTTAACCAAGCTTCCACCAGATTCATTTCCTCCCATCCCTCCCTCTCCCAATGCTTCTTTAACCCTTCTAGTGTGAGCCTATACTAATCACAGTCCATGTGGACAAAAAAACCTTCCCCTAGAGTCCGTTTTAGACACAAATATTTATTTGTCCTTGACTCAGATGCAAGAGAATAGGTCTATGTTAACGAGCTACAATCATGGATCAATAAAGTTCATACTGAGCTTTAAGTGCAGTGATTACTGAAAGAGAATGCAGAAAGAGATATAACATTGTGTAGATATGCATCATGTACTATTACACAGCTGCTAAGCTTTAAAACAATGTGTTTGTAATAATCAAAGCAGTGTGGTGAAATAGCAGCTGTCTTTTCAAGCCAACTGTAACAGCACATTGGGAGTGCTTTCTAAAGGGGTTATTTCTTTGTACATACTTCACACAACTGATGCTGAAAATAGAGAAAATAAATAAAGGAGTTTTGCTACAAGTCATTATTTTGCAAAGATTGCACTTTAATAGCTCTAGTACACAAAGTTTTTCATGAATTATTCTCCCCTCCTCATGGATGAGGGCAAATGATAAACATGGGTTTCTTTAACCCCCACCTTCTCTCTGTCTCTTTTTATTTTTTTACATCTCATTCTGTCACCACTTATCGGTGTCCCCGCAGCAAAAGAGGGGAAAATATTAAATGCATTTCCAGGAATTCTATCTCATCCTTAATGACACCATCAATAATTGCTGTCACAAGCTAATATCATAGTTGCAACCTTACAAGGAAGATAAAGAGGCAGGGTTTTTCACACTGAGGTTTCTAGACAGGCTCTAAATGGGATTTTGCTGCATGCTTTGAAATGCCTCCTGGATAGCTCAGCAGGAACTGAAAACAGGTTGGTTCCAGACAAGGGACTACTAAACCTAGGGCTGTCCCATGAACATCCTGGAATGATGCTGGATCCAGAAAGCAGGATGTAAATAAATATAGCAAATGCTGTCCTTACAGCAGGGCTTACACATTTGGACACCAGGATACCCTCAGGCAGATGCTTCTTCGTGCATGAAAAAGATTCCAGCGATGCCCATTCAGCAGTACCCAGACGTCCTTTGGTCCCTATGCCACAGTGCAGCTAAGACCTTGTTATCATAATAGGCACACCATTAAGAGAATTTATTTTCCAAGATGCTTTAAAAAATAAAAAATGGAACACCTCCTAGTTGAAACCTCTGGCTGGCGAGCTGAGCAACTTCTCTTCACATATGGGCAGCTTGGGGGCCTTGGCACATCTTGCACCCCACACAGACCTGCCTCACACCAGTAATCTGCAGAGGAGCAACTTCCTGAGAACTTCTTGTGAACATGCTGAAGGGCAGACACTGACAGCCATCATGTACTGGCACATCAAGAACAGGCCAGTTATTTGAATGATTCTCTACACCTTCCTAAGTGCATCTAAGCTTGTCCTTCAGACTTGAGCAGAGAGGGAGACAGGATTACAACTGTCAGACTGAACTTCACCTGGGAGGCAGCAACTCCAAAACCCAGATGTTTGGAGTCACTGTGACTTCTCAGGAGACTAAATTATTAATTCCCAAATAGATTTTAATCTATTCCTATTCCTAATCAATAGGAAACAGAGGAGAGGGAAAATCATGCTGGGAAATTACCATTAATCTTGCACATTGGAATCTCCACGTCATTAACACTTAGTATGGCACGCTTGCATTTCTTGCTGCAGCTCCTGAGGAAACTTCCATCAAGAGCTTTGCCAGACAGTGTTTCATTTCTATTTCAGTAATAGAAAGACATTCCCTTTGCTTTTTCTTACTGCTGGCCAGCAAACACAGTTCAGACCTTCCCTCCTGAACAGTCTAGTGATGCAGACCCTCTCCCCAGTTTGGTTAGAAACCTCACCCTGGTTTTGTTTACTCTTTGCCATCAGCCAAATACACCATTCAGTAAGAAGAGCCCAAAAATGAGTCATTAGTCATAGACTGTAGTGCTTTAGTATCATAAATACACTGTCAGACACAAGAAGTCTCTGAATCTGAGAAAGAGGGAAATTGGAGTTTAAATTTTCATTTTCCATGAAACACAATGATTTGGTTCACCTTTTGAAAAAGGTTAGAAAATTAAAGAAAAAGACAGAGTTAAGGTGACAGCAAGGTCTACTCCATGGATCTCTCAGTTCCATGCACTGAACCCAAAAGCACAGTTTCAGCAGTGTCAGAGTTTATTATTCTGGAGCTGTTTAGACCCCACCACATGACAATCTGGTCCAAGTTCATGCCAGTGCAGTCAGCTCCAAGAGTCAGAGCCTCTAAACAAGAGCACCCTCTCAGAAACAAGGACTGATCTGCTCCAGACTAGAGAGTGGTAATATTTTTTCCCAGTGTCAGTATCTTACTCTAAGCAGGACAGAAGGAGCAGATCTTATCATTCCAAGATGAAAAGCAGTGGAAAGGTACAGTACCATAATTTCAGCAAAAATAATTGCTTTGCAATCATTATTATTACTACTTGTGCCTACACAACCTAAGTTTTTCTGCACTGCATTACCTTCCCTAGACCAGTGTATGTGCAATGCAAATCAACCTTCGAGCAGTATTTGTACTACAATAATAACTTGGAAGAACTTGTTTAATATCAGAAGACTTACTGGAGCAGATGAATGGCTCTGACATGATATCCATGGGATAGAAATTCAATTAAAAACTGCAAGTGGCACAGAAGTGGTAGTTATTGTTCAACATATACCACGGGACCTTTGCTGAAATACAGCTATTAGCTGTACTGGTTGAGAAATTCTGAGGTTTTTTTATGGCAATCTGTTAGCTTATAGAAAGTTAAATTAATAAAAACACAGAATCACTCTCATGTTACGAGGACAGAGCAAAGCCAAGGACTAGTTGCATATTTTATAATTATGGATTAAGCGTATTATGCCAAGGAAATTAGAAATGTCACAAATATAATAAAAATGAAAGATTGTCTGGCTCTAGTGCTGGTGACATGCTGGTTTGACAAGGTAGTGCATGCTGGTGTGTCCATCCTTACCTCCCCAGGATGTTAATTATTATTCCTAATCCTAGTATCTACATTCATGAAGTGTTCAGCCCTCAGTGGAGATAGACTTGCATGAGAAAGTTACCTCTCTGCCTGTTAACAGCATCCAAACTCATCTTCTGTCTTCTGGAGTTTGTTTTGCCCCCAAAGAACAAGAATAAAAAAGATGGAAGAATGTTCTTTCTTTGTTTTTTAAGTTAGATGGAGAGCAAACCTCAGTGAAAAATAACTCCCTAAGCTCATCCAGCTTTTGCCAAATCCTAAAGATGGGATACGCAGAAATCCCAGGATGAAAGTTTGGTTTCCTGACATCATTTCTTACAATGGACAGACAGCTAAACCCATATTCTCAAATATATATGTGTCTTGCCTCTCCCAAGCAGAGAACATGAATTCTTAATCTCCCCTTTCACTCTTTTTGTAGGAATATTGTTGTTGCTTATGCATGAGGAAGAACAATTATAAATTCCTTCATGCTAATGGAATATCAATCCTTGTAAGAATAACCTTTCATGGACAGCAAAGTTTACTGTCACAGTGCTATTTTTCCCACCAGGAGCTAGATGCATCATGCCACTCAAAATTAACACCACCTTAACACTCACCTGTAATAACATGTGACAGCTGCCATTTTTTTTAAAACTCTAAATGGAACTAGGGAACTCAAACTAGTCACTCGGATCTGTCAGGTTTGACAAAACTAGTTCAGGTTTTGAACTGAACACATGCTAGTTACTGGTAGCAGGCATGAGCAGAGTGCAAAGGGAAGTTGTAAATAGTGTGGGTACTCAGCTCTTCTGCCTCCAGAGACCTGAGGGGTTATTCTGGTAAACCAGAATTTTTTTTGATGCAGAATTGAGGATTTTAGCAACCAGCCTTTGAACAGAGTTTTCAGTATCTCCCAAGAGCTCTGTTTATAGCCTGTGCCGTGTAAACACAATGGCCTTTGCTTGAGGGAATGACCTATCAGAGGATGCCATGTTTCCCTGGTACAAGAACTCTTCAAGTCTAGTGCCACAATAAATGCTGCACAGGTCAGAGGGCAGGGAGTTTGGGAGAATGAAAGGCTCTCTGCTCCCTTCCGTCCACACAGCTCTGCAGATGGATTGTGCTGAGTGGGGAAGAATAAGCAGGTTACCAGACAGGCTTTCAAATAGAGATCTCTGGAGGCACCAGATATATTTGAGACAATCCATGGCAAAGGGCTACACTGTGCAGAGCTTGAGGGGATTTATTAAAACATCAGGGCAATACAAAGAGCTTCCACATGTGGTTCTGTCAGCAGCCATAAGCCCAGCCATGAACATTTCCTCCTTTTTTTTCTTTTTTCCTCTGTATTAAAAGTTATTACCTCTGGCTGGAAACACACACTACGATCATGAGAGCATCATGTCAACTCCTCTGCTTCAGCTTCCCACTGAAGAGAAATAAAGAGATGAGCATGGAGATCTCATGGAGATAGCATGGAGAATTAATTTTTGTGGAAAGCATCATCTGAGCTTATTTGCATAAAAAAAATAGCCAGTGTGACCAACAAGACCAAATAACTACAGAAAAAGAAAAAGCCAAAAAACAACCACTTCCCAAGGTTATACTCAGATCTGTCTGATACAGGCACTTAGCTGAAGAATCATAACTTCCATTTCAAAAGCATAAAAAAAGCTATTTGACCACCTGCTGCCCAAGGTTGCCAGGACATTGGTCTGTACATAAGCCCCAAAGAGAAATCATCACACTTCCACTGCAGGTGGGTAACAGTGGTATCAGTGTGGCCCTGCACCCCAGACAGAAGTGTCTCACACTTTCACTGCAGCTCCAGGACCAGCAATAGCAGGAGGGTCTGGACAAGCTGCCTGGGCATCCTCAATGTGCAGAGTATCAGTGTGAGCACAAACAAGCCAGCAGCTGCTTGTCATAATCAACCACCACCAACCACCCTCCACTTCTACCAGGTCAGCTTGGCAGCATCCTAACAAAGAAAAAGAGCAGTCCTTCCCTTGCTCCTGACAGATGCTCACCTCACTTTCAATCCCCAAACATTGACAGAAAGGATTAAAGTGAGTGCTGCTTAAAATAAAATGGATATAGGATTCAAAACCAATTACCAAAGCATAATCTTGCTCAAATGGGCATGCTAAGAATAATTACTATCCATAAGATGAATGCTTGTTGGAGACACATTACAGAAGACTGCATAATTAAATATAGCAACTGATCCTCATTTATCTACCAAGCAATTCACATTTAAAAGCTCACCTGCACGCATTTGGGCAAAAACCACTTGGGAGTTTTCGTGGCAGTTGGAAGTCTGGGGAAAAGCAAAACCAGGAAAATAAAAGAGCAGGAAAAGTAATCAGCTTGTCACCAGAAAAAAAATACAGAGGGAACGGTAAAATCTTGCTCTGGGCATTATTTGCCCTTTAAAGTAATAACCTTTGAGAGAAGTGAAAACATCTTTGATGTCAGCTTACACTTGGTCCAAAACAAAAAATTGTTTCTAGATGCAGAAGCAAAAGAGGGCACACTGCCAGGTAGGGCTTTCTCAAGATGGTCTCTGCAGGGTCTCTGGACTGGAGAAAAGTAACAAAGGCAACCAGTCACCACATCCTAACAGTTCCCACATGGCACCAGCCTTCCCCTATCCCCCCAGCCAAGGGTAGCTGACAGGTGACCCCCATCATGTGCCAGGCACCATAAAGCCCTGCCAGCCCAGCTCCTGAAGCACAGCACCAGGCTCTTCCCTTGACATGTGTCACCCAAAGATGGTTATGCCCCAGCTCTCCTCGCCATGGATACTCCTTGAAAACTTTGCCATGTGGGGTTTTCACAGAATTGTGTTTCCCTGATTCCTGATAACTACATCATGCTGCCAAACAGATCAGCTAGAAGCCAGAGAAGGATCTACAGCAGTAAAACAAGATGCAGAAACACACCTTCTTATTGACTGTGGTGCCAGGCCACAACAGATCTCCTAGAGAAACTGTCAGTCTCCAAAGATAAGAACAACAACTGTTCACTCTAAGTTTTATTACTATTTTCCAAACGTGCATTCCATTTACAGCTGTCATTTTTCAGGTGTTTGAAAGATGTAAGTATGAATGCTTGAGAAATATTTGTATTAATAAAATATTCCCATTTATAAATAATACTGAGTACCGATGAGAATATCAGAACAGCAATGTTCATTTTATTAAATGATTTATACAAATACTATTAGTAGGTAGACAGGACAAATATCTACTTCATCCCATAAATAAAATATTCATCTAACTTCTCTCTTAGTGAAAAAAAAAAAAAAAAGCTTTCCAATTTGGAGGCCAGATGAATTTCTGTGGGTAATATTGCCTGTGCAGAAAAAAAGGAATGTATAAAGGGAAAGATTTTCAAAGACACCTACCTAATACAGATGTCCAATTAAACTTAATGAGAGTTGATCTTCAGCTTAAGTATGCAGCATTGACAACCTAATCAAAACACACTAAATTTTCCCACATCTATCTTCTGAAACATCTTCCTTCTTAAAATCCATTTTACTTTGTCCCTGAGAGATTAATTTTCTCAGCAGAACCTTCTCTACAACCCTCTGATCTTGCATGTGAACCCCCAACCAACCAAACAACTTGAGCAATAAACACTGAACACCAAACATACAAAAAGTTTTTACTACTGACAACCAGTAAAAGAAGCAGAGGCTGTCCTTTGAAAACTGTCAGCAGAGTGTGACAGATTAAATCCTTGCAGACAGTATCTGAAAAATGGGGCTTTCATGCACCCAGCCTGAGGTTTGGATACAGAGGTGAGGCTCTGGGGGTTATGTACAACAAATGCTTTTGATAAGTCCATGTTTAACTTCGTATAGAAAGAAATATAAGTACAGATAAGCTTGGTCCCTAAGTATGACATCTATACTAATAATGCAACAGTTTCCATCTCCACAAAAATCTGAATGCAATGACTTAGACAGTAGGCACAACCATCTCCATATTGCCAATGCGAAAAATACAGAAACCTCAGTTTCATTCCTGAACTTTGCTCCCACCTGAAGAGTTTCATCATTCTATACCAACTGCAAAAGTCCAGAGATGAGGCATTCAGACCCGTTTCCAGTGAACTTGCTTTAAACTTGAATAACCAGTGCAAAGAGATGTGCACTGAAATGCAAAGGTTTCCATGCTAAAGGTAGATCTTCAGCTTGTGAAAAAAGCCTCCAAATCTTCCTCAGGGAGGACTTTAAAAGCACCTGTAAAGACTTCAGAGCTGCTATACCCCAAAGAGGCTGACCTTTCAATTCAACCACAAGGCAGGAGAATATTGACAAGGTCTCAAAAACTCAAACATGACTCAAGTCTGTTACAGAAGATTGGTGCCATGAAAGAAGAAGAAAAAAAAAAAAGCATATTTGCAATTTTAGTTTTTGACAGAAAGAAAACATCATTACAATTCAATAAACGCTCCATTTGACTCACCTTCTTTCCTACATGAGCTCTGGTTAAATGACAGTGTGGAGAACACTGTCTACATTTTGTCTGCAAAATGCATTTGAAACCATCTCTACCCTATGACACATTTCTTCTTCTAGGTTATTGGTACTTCAACACAAAGAAATCCAAAACCATTGAAAGCAAGCTTCTGTTTAATAAAAACCACCATCACCCTGTTGTATAACCAATGGCTTTTAAGGAAGAAACTAATAAAATATTTTCTTCCTAAAATCCATCTATATATAGCACTGGGAAAACTACACTTATACAAACAATTCTGAGTCAGATCTTAGCTATGCTGTATTAGGGATCTCCAATGAATCCAGCAGATTTAGTCTCAATTAAAAATCAGTTTTTAATCATATTGTGAAATGAATTACAAGAATTTGGGTAAAATTCATAGAGTAAATAGAATTAAGTGTTCCAAGGTGAAGCCTACTCTGTGGGTGAGATTAAAATAATTAGACATGCAATTTGGCCAAGAAAGGATGGGGAGCTATTAGTAATCATCAGAATGTAAAAGGCCTAGAAGCTTGATCCAATTCCTGTTGGATTCAACCAGAAAAAATATAATCTTATTTACTTCTTCGAAATAGATGCAAAAATTGAAACTAAAAAAACTGAAATATTAGGCCAAATGTCACTAAAAACCTGTAACTTGCAGAATCATCAATAGTGCCTGTTGGAGATACTTCATCAAAATGTCTAGATGGACTAAAAATTGAAACATCTCTTGTCAGATAGAACATTCAAGTTTGGGACAGCTCTGGCACTTAAAATATGGAACTGGCCGCCAAACAAAGTGACAGAAATGTCACTGCTTAAATACAGCAAAATGTAATTGGTCACATTAGACCTGTGCAGCAGAAAGAGAGCACAAACTTGGAGGGAAGGGATTGTTCTCTGCAGAGCAATTTGTCAAGCTGGCCTCTCATTTGGGTCCTCCCTCAGCCAGAGGCACCAGTCCCAGAATTCTCTTCCATGCCACAGCAATCAGCCACAAACACCCCAGCACCATCGTGTTACCTCAGCAAAGAGAATGGAAGTGAGGGACATCTCACAATTTCCTTCATAAAAAACAGACTCTAATGGAAAAATGTCATGTTTGCAGAATGTAAACAGAGATTTCATAGCACCAAGTCTTCATTTTTATCACATCGGATAGCTCTTTCTTTCTAAAGAGAACTCTGAGGAAAGATAACTAAAGGTTGTTAAGTCCTGCTGCAGCTTTGGATTTATGATGGAAAACCATTTATTTTCCTAAACTACTTGCAACAAATGTTGCTAGGCAGAAAAAGCCAATAGAAACACTTGTAAGTGCTCTGTTGAGAGGCAGGAAAGTAGAAGGTGACAAATGCTGAAATGACCAGATGAGGTTTTAATTTTAAAACACTATAAAAAACATAACAAGTATTTAATGGCAGGGAATCAGAGACAGCTTTTTCTCCTTAATGCAAGGGGATCCGCAATCTAATACAAATAGAAACCATGCTTTATTTTGTGCAATAAGCATCTTTCCACTGCACCTGAAAATACGTGAGAGAAGTAAATACTACAGTTGCAAGGCTAAAAAAAAATATCCCAGTCTAGGAAGATAAACTAAAACACATGTAAAAAGAAAAGAGCTATTTTCAGGTAACTAATAACATGAAGAAGCACAAGCCAGTTGTTCCAAAATGTGGAGCCATTTTTTTGTGCCAGAACAGTCTGACTAGCCAAGACCATATATTTAGAAAATACTGTATCAGTTCCTGCAGTAGAAAAGCTGCATGCTTTATCTGTACTCTCCTGATCTTATAGCCACAGCGACTAAAATCCTCCAACATTATTCTTCTGTTCACCACCTCCTATTTCAGAAGAACAAAGCCATTTATGATTTTTTTTTTTTTCTCTTAAGCTAAGAGGAACTTTTACAGGGGAAACAATCAAGAAGGAGCTGGGCACCTCACCCAGTTTTCATGAAAGCACAGTGCCTTTAACCCTGCAGCTGCCCTTATTCCAGCCAAGGCACACAGGACCTTCGTCTGCAGGGGTCTTCTGATGGCACCTGCCATTCAATGTACTGAGCACCTGCATTCCGAGCTGGTGATGAGGAGCTGGGGCACTGAGCACTATTTGCTGTTTGATAACGGCTCCCAGGTGATGCAAAACCTGATGGAGGCTGCACCCAGGCTGCAGAGGCAGCCACAGAGCACAGGAGCCAGCAGACACCACGGCAGTAATGGATCCAACAAGGGATGCGCCTGCGCTGATGGGTCAGCCTTGCTGCCTCCAGCCTTGGGGCTGGCTGCATCCAAGACGCCTGCAACATGGAATCTTAATAATCTATCTCACAGCAGCACCAAGCTCAAGTAAAGATTCGCCTTTCCCTCAGGCACCAGCCATATCCAAGATCCACAGAGAACCTGAGTCTCTGCTCCCCTCCAGTGATACACGCATCAGCCATGAAAGCCTTTGGCAGAGTTGAAAAGGAAGAAAACCTTCTTCAGTCTCAAGAAGAAAAGTTCCCTCTTTCAAGGGTCTTTTAAAGATTAAAAAAAAAAAAAAAAAAAACCCTCAGGAGAAAAAAAAAAGTGATCCACATGAATGAGCCAGTGCTTTATTTGATCCCCTTGATTTTTTTTGCCCTCACTTCTTTTTGCAAATCATTCTATTGACATGAAGGGGAAAGTGAGGAACAAAGAGCTCCAATGCTCGGTTTTCATCATCCACAAATCATGGCTGCAATTTGAAATTTCACAGGTGCTGGGGTTCTCAGATATATAGCAAACCAGCCTGTCTTTCAGAATCACTGAATTTGGCCAAGTCAGCCCAGAGTCCATTTGCTGCAGCATCAAAAATGAAATGCAGTTCTAGCAGCACTGCAAATCAGATCACATAATTGAAAGATTGTAAGTATTAGTAAAGACTGAGTATGTTTCCAGCCAAGAAGCAATACTTCAAACTACACTGGGGACTCAATGTAGAAATTATTGAGTAAGATTCTCTGAACTGCACTATACAATTAGATTATTATCATTACTTTTTCTCTGTGCTTTAAATCTAGGAATCTGAGGACGTGCAGAGCTGCACTTCTACAAAGAGCACCTTTCTGAGAATTCTCTTCCCACATTATAAACTGGAACATGAGAAATCTGAGGACATTGGACTTGTTGCCATTTGTCAAGAGAAGCATTGCCCAAACAGGAATCAATGGAGTAGAAAAACCTGCTGCATTATGAAAAACAACTGGTGTTTAAACAGGATGTGAGTACCTGCTTGGGCAAGTAGAGGGCCTTTCCATTCCGTCCACAAAAGCACAAAGAGTTAAAACCTGATAAACTCAGGCTAGACAAGCATGAGTAAGAAGGCAATTTTTTTCTATTTTGGCTGGTTTTTTTAAAAAAACAGGGAGGGCAACTGTTCCAGCAGACTGTACTAATGGATAAGGTAAATTCTTCATTACTGCTAATTTTACAATCAAGATAGGATGTTGTCCCAAGAGTTTTGCTCTTGATCAAGCAGATGTTAGATGAGGAATTAATCTCTGCTTAATGTCTGTGACTGATTTTCCCCTCCTGCATGATCTTGCACAGTGTCTGAGCACAGTGCTCCTTCTGCCTTTATAATCTAGGAATTTCTTTAAGAGTTCCACATCCCTGATTCACCAGTGACACAGTTAATACTTCACAACTTATCCCCATAGTTGCTTCTAGGCAATTTTTTTCATTTTATTTATGATTACACCAAGAGTGTAACCCAGTATTTCCAGAAGGTATCTGCTCAGAGGAAGACTCCAGTCTCAAAAATGTATCTTCCCATGATAAAATCCCATTCTGCATACAAGTAACTAATCCCTTGGTTAGTGATTTTGCTCCATGAAGGAGGGTGACTCTCAGAAAGGAAAGCTTGTTCCAGTGAACAAGTCCTCCCAAGACACTCTTTATATTATGATCTCTCCCACCCCACCAGCAAGAGCTAAAAAAAAATCACTATCAAGGAGTCCTTGCCTATATCCACCAATCCCTAGTATTGTATCTAAAAATCATCCACTGCCTCACTTTACAAACACAACAGCATTTGCCACAGCTTCATGCCTATTTAAGAAAAAGAAGTGAGATGCCAAGCTGCTCAAGATCTCTCACATTTCAAATGCATCCTTCTGCTCTTCCTCCAGCTGTTCAGCCAGCACCATTGGCTTGAACACAGCTGCTTTGACAGCACTCACATTTCCAGCATTGCTCCAACATCAGCCAGCTGATTCTTGCACTCTTTGGTCTCCACTGTGTAATCAGTTGGAGAGGGCATCAAAGAAGTGAGATGAGAATTTTTCATGTTCTCAAGCCATCAGACCCAAGCATCCTGTCAAACTGCACATCTGCACTGCAGTATTTTGCTTGTTGATGGGATCTAAATCAGAACAGATGCACTGCAGAGAGCACGGCCTCAGTGTCAAGTTAACACTTTTTATTGCATATTGTCCAATTTCCATGCTGGCTTCACTACCTCATTTACATAATATTCTAACAGGGACATTTCAAGTCCAGGTAGGATAGGTCACAGGATGCTGATAGGTCAAAAGTGTGCTGAATACACTCAAGGAAAAATTATTCAACCTCTCAGCTCCTTCCATAATTAGCTTCTAACATGAAGCCTGTTGTGCTGCTTTACTCGAGGGTGAGAGGCTCTCCTATCACTGGACTATAGACACAAGGTTAAGAAAAATCCACCAATGTCTGCCCTCCCTCCCAAAGGCATGACTAAACAGAAGCAGACTTCCACCTCAGAAGACTAACCTTTACCTTAAGTCCTTTAAAATGGACACTTCTCACCTTCCCAAGAAATTCATGGTCTGCTTTAAGGGTGTTTTTCCTAAAACCTGCCTCTGTGCTGCTGCAAAATACTCAGTAACTGGAGAGTAGGTATTGGGAGGCCAGGCGGGGGAGGGAATGATTATGCTGTATATATTTGCATACTTACAGGACTGCTGTAATACAGAACAAAGTGTCCAACTGTTTTTTCTTAACTGAGCTACTGTAGCCTGGCACCTCTTTGCTAAAATTAGCTCCACTTACAGATGTTGCCATAGTATTTGTTGCCATAACAAGGCTCACTTCATAGGTGATGTCATTTGTCATACAGCTGAATGCCAGAGCTGTTTACCAGTTCTGAGCCCTGAGTCTTGCACATTACTTAAAGCACATCTGTCACCTCCAGAACTACCTATGCAGACTATGGAGTATTGGAGGTTTTGAGGGGAAATTCTGCCTGAGCTCTGCAGCACAGCATCTGAACCCAGGAGCCAGAGCTGTGCCACGACACCCAGCCCAGGCAGCAGCTCTTGCCAGCTTCTCCTGAGGTACACGATTCCCACAGGGCTGGTCCAGGGTTGGCTCAGGGAAGTTTCTCAGGCTAAGTACCGGATATATGAAGACATGTTTCTCTTCATTACTTTTACAAGACCTGACCCAGAGTTTCTGGAAAAACGCCTGGAAACACTCTGACGTCCTTAGAATCATAGAACAGTTTGGGTTGGAAGTGACCTTTAAAGGTCATCTAGTCAAACCTCCTCCAAATTCGGATACTACATTAGTGACCTACATCTAAAATATGTTCCTGTACATATTTCCTCCCTCCAGATTAAATAATCATTGTACAATCCATAGCCATGCTCAGATTTTTAATATTTCTTCAACAGAGTCTCCTTTACACTTCTGAGAAGAATCTGCATCTCAGGTAACAGGCAAGGAAATTCTGAGGGTCTGGATTGTTTGCTGTTGCATTCACTTTCTACTACTTCTGCAATCAGGTGTATGATCAAGTACTTTTTAAACAATTCCCTTCACATTGGGCTAACTTTTTGCAAAAGCTTTCACAGAGTTGAACTTCTTACATGTTTTCTCCTTGTCCCTACTCCCATGACCCCTTGTAGATCTTTGCCAAGAGCAAAGGCGAACGTTCAGATGTAGAGAAAAATAATCAATGTTGTTCTAACTTCAATCAGCCCTGAAGTGTATTGTCAGATTTCTGCTGCACAAAATGGTTTTGAGGAAACATCCAGCCTGTAAGATTCTAACCAGATTTTTTTTCTGGATCATTTGACCACAATGAAAACTCTCAGAGAATAAGCAGCAGGAGAGAGAGATAGATTACAGACGCATTCCAAAATAATAACAACAATGCATTTTCCCTTCTGCTGAGGCAGAGAAAAAACAGGCAGAGGCCCTGGGCCAAACTCCAAAGGGGAGTCAAGTACAACTCATGTTTTTCCTGGCCCTTTCACCTACACAAGTTGCTTTACTTTTGCAGTATCCTGGACTCCCCTTACATTCCAACATGCCGTTGACAACTTGCCCATTCTATCCCTTGTAAATTTGCACACATTGCAGACTATTTCTTAAACAGTCAAAACACAGAATTATAAAAGGGAAGCAAGAGCAGAAACCAGCATGTCAGTCCTGATCACTCCACACATTTGTTTTCCATACAGAGATCTGGAAAATTGCCTTCACACACTGGACTGTAGCCACCATCCTTGCTTGCGTGGGCCACAAATATCTGCACACCTTCCTGACCAGGCACAATAACAGATGGTTTTACAAGAGATGCATGTTGAGACACTCAAGTAGGGAATAGCCAAGCACTGGCAAGAAAACCATGGCCATTGTGTGCAACACCAGCCCTGTTCCCTCTGCACTGTGAGCCAGCACAAGCAGCAAAGGCTCTGCACCTCTTGAGTGTCTGAGGGAGCACAGAGCAATCATAACATTTAGATTCATAAGATTAAGGTCACTTTATGAAATACTTCTACAGGGAAATCCTTTAGAATTTAGAATTCTTTGGTGCCTCCCCATCTTGTTTACAACTTCCTTACTCTGAGAACTATAATTCTCATGAAGAAAAATAAAACCAAGGAAAATAGTACCTTATGCTCCAGCTGTTCTTCGAAAAGCTCGTAAGTCATTACATGTTAACTGAAATTCATTGAAGTCATTAAATCCATTTTTCCCCAAAGCCAGCTCTCTCCCTGAACACTCTCTACTGTTTGAAATGGCAAAGAGAGGCAGTGATAGGACCTATTTATACCTGTTTGAAGGTGAGTCTACACTATTTGATTTTTAATTCCAATCTATTCATCACAATCAGATACACCACACTGGTCCCTCAAAACACATGTTCCTAGCAGCCTGACCACTGTGGCAGTGTCAAATTCCTTCTCTCCACTTACAAAGGCACCTTATGCTAACTTTAGAGCACCACTTTCCAAGATCAATGATAATTGACTGATTAAGTATGCCTAATGCTGCCAGAATGTGAGCTGATTGTGTAAAAGTGCTAATTAGTAACTGCCAGAGCTTATTCCAATTATTAACCTTTATGAATGTCATTTTTGAAGATAACAGTTTGCAACAAACCTACTGCAGCATTTGTAATGATTTTTGTCACATGGGATGAGAAGGAACACAGTGACCAATGAAGCTGAGATAAAACACAAGAAATGAGTCCTAAGAACAAAGGATTCTGCCTTTGCATTCTGCAAAGGGGCTTTAACAATAGAAAACTGGAATATCTGTGCTAAGGAATTCAAGAACCTACTTTTCCACAAGATCTGAGCGTCTCAACAACACCACTGCCAAGCATGCCTCAAAAGTTTTCTAGCAGTGCAAGTACCAAACCAGTTCCAGATTTGCCAGAGGGATATGGCAAATGCCATGTCCAGTGATGCTCTGGAACCAGACAGATATGAGAACAAATTTGCTATTGCATACCAAGGAAAAGCACTGCTCCCCTGTCTGCACAGTCTCAACACTGATTCTTCTGATGTGATATGCGACACAGGACATTTCATGACAAAACACATCATGCACCCTGCTTGGATGAGATTTAGCTAAACAACTAAGTTGGAACACAGCCTCCTTAACCTCACCCTTATCTGTCCCCTAAACAAACCATGTACACTGTCATTATTTAAAAGAAGCTCTTCAAAAAGGAAATATGGGCTTCTTGTAAGTCTCCCACCACTGTAACTGATGGGCCATGTTCTTGTGCCCATCACTGTTAGAAAGCCACAGGACAGCAAACATATACAAACTTTTCAGGTGGTGTGACTAAAACCCCTCAGCCCCTATGATTAGGCAGTGCCGGTACACTCCACTCTCCAGTCCTCAGAGAGGCAAATGGCTCACAACAGTCCCCCCTACCATATACTCTTCCAGAAGATGAACCCCAAAGCTCTTCTTCCTTTGCTCCCCATGCCTTGTACAAAACAGAAAATGCACACTTGGGTATACAAAGCTAAATGTGCTGTCATAATTCTGTATTCCTCATAGACATCCCTTTTATCTTTATTGGTTACACATAATAGAACCAATGGAAATTTAATCTTTGAAGGGACATTTACTCTCTATTTTGCTAAAGGCACGCTGAATGATGTACCATGGTCCACTGCTTACTCTGTAGCTTAACTACTCCATGGCAATATAACATTATGTCTGAAACCTTACATTTGAACAGGTGAGGCCTCTTACTGCCTTGGTTTTCCTCAGCCACACTTACAGCTACAAGTAATTCAAAGAAAGGACAAGGTCTCCCACAGAAGAGCTTTACAGAGACTTGTGTCTGGGGCACCTCAAGGTCAAGCTTTTCTGTGATCCCTAATTACACAAGACCCACAGAGGGATCATATTTTATAAGTTCTCATGGGAACTCATACATCCCTTTGTGCTGATGGATGCTGTGTGATCCTCCTGTTTCCACACCAAGACCTGGGACATATTACCTGTGTGTGAACTACTCTTCTCCAAGCTGTTCCTGACTTCTGCTCTGAACCTGCTGCTTACTGATCCACACCCCCTCCACCCCAGACCAATAATCAGCAACCAGGCTTTCTTCTGAAACAAATGACTCCTAAAATTTCTAAAATTTCAGAGAAAGAGATGCAAGAGGACCAATATGCACTCCTCTTTCCATGGGGTGACTACTCCTTGTGAGCTCAGACTCCCACAAGGCCCAGTGACAACAACCAGACTCCCACAACCCAGGTTCCAGTGACAGGCTGCTCCTTCTTTCTATGTATTTCTCCCCGGGCACCTTTGGAACTTCCAGGATTTTTTGGTACAAAAGAGTGCCCTGCACTCCTGGCAGCAGTTACAGATAGCTGGAGATTGTTGCATTTTAAATGCACCAGAACTCACCCAGGTCAGTTCAGAGTGCATCACTCAACCCTGGACAAACTACCTGATTTTGGAGTAAGGCTTGGCAGTAACAGCTGTATTAACAACCCAGCCATCTTCCTGTTACCTGTCTCCTATTATCTTCCTCACAGATACCCTGTGCTAGACTACAAGATCCAGAAAATAACATCTAACAGTCCTGCTACAGATGCCAGAGGATATCATGGGAATAATACCCCTCAACCTTTCCAATACACCACTAGACTTTTGCACGCCTGACTAGACCTGCAGGATGCTGAATGCCCAGCTGCTAGCCTGCCGCTGGATTCAGGCATCTGGACAGCAAGCTTCAGGGAAAACTGGATATAACTGACTACTAATATTTATGGAGTCAATTTTCTAAAGTAACTGGCCTTCAAAACCCAGAAACAAGGCCTCACAATCTGGTTACAAAAAGGCCTCACTAACCTTCTACTGTTTTTATTGAGAGGCAGAAATCCTATATGTAAAAATGCACTAGCTTCCCGTGATCTAATAGTTTACAAGAGCTTCCATTTTCACTTGGTCAGGCATATACTGTAAAAGAACTGGCTGACAGATTTTACAGATGAAGCACATGTGGTGAGTAAATAAATCAAAGGCTGCCTTCCAGGCTGGGGAAATGTAGCCCATTGTAAATATTATTTGGAGAAGTGACCACTTCACATGGGCACTTTTAACTTCATTAGAAGCCTAATTAATCTACCATGGACACAATGAGAGAGACAGACCAGACTAAAAAAAAGACAGAAGAATTTCTTGCATGTTTTTTACAGCATTTCTCCATCCTTCAGATTATTTACAGCCATTATAAAATGGTAGCGCATTTGGGAGGGGAAAAAAACCAAAACAAACAAACAGCTGCACAACATAATAAAACACCAATATAAACAGACACAACCCATGTTAAAGTACGAAAGTACTAAATTCTACAAGCCACTGTACAAAGCTTCCAAGATTTATGGCTTGATCTGAAGCCTAATTGGAAAGAACAGAAAAGCCAAGGGAGGAAGGAGGTGGCAAGAGAAAGGAAAAGAACAGCTTGGTCAAAGAAACAAATCTTGTAAGGCAATGCAAAGCCTGCCTTCAGTGTGGACAGGGGCACTGCCCTGCAGCTCTGCAGCAAGCACGAGGTGGCATCAACACAGAAACTGTTGTGTGCAAGAACCTGGTGGCTCCTTATGCAGGCCTGACTGCCTGGAGAGCACGTGGCAGTATCGATCTCTGTCTGACCGATGAGAGGCCAGGGAACCTTCTGAACACAGATGAAGCCTTTGCATGTACTGCAATCCTTGAAAGATTTTGTGTTTGATTCTAGGAACCCATCTAAAACATGGCTAAAAACCGGCTCCAGCAAGGAGATACACAGATTAACTACATATTGTCCAACCAAATTCTTCTACTGGCTCTGAACCTTAGGTCAATGCATTTTTATTCTTATTAGAACCAAAGAATTGCTGTGGTTGGAAGGAATCCTTGGAGCTGATCTGATCCAACCTCCTGTTCGAGCAGGACCACCTAGAAGACATTTGCTCAGGATCAGTCCAGATGGCTTTTGAATATGTCCAAGGATGGACACACCACAACCTCCTTGGACAACCTCAACCAGTGCTCAGTCACTTACACAGTAAAAAAAGGTTTTCCATCACATTCAGAGGGAACATCCTGAATTTCAGTTTGTGCTCATGCATTGTTTCTTGTCCTGTCACTGGGCAGATACTTAAAAGAGTGTGGCTCCATCTTCTTTTCCCTCTGCTCTGATGAATTTGCACTCATTGACGCAATCCACCAGTCCCACTCCAGCCTTCCCTTCTAAAGAACTCTCTCAGCCTTTCCTCATATGTAGGTGTATGTGGGTAGATGTTCTACCCACTCACTTTAGTGAGACCCTGTCCATACCACATAACATTGTAAGATTTTTAACATACCTTTTTCTGGGCACTGCCTTTCCCAGTCCTAGTAGACGAGAGTTAGTACGGAAGCTCTTATATAATTTATTAAGAAAGTTTTATTTTTCACTTATCTATTTGCATATTTATAAGCAAATTTAATGTGTGGTTTTCATTACTACTGGCACAGATTCCCATTGAATGCATTCACTACTAATCTGTGCCAATGAAACTCCTCTGCACAGCAAAGAGTGATCAGAAAAAGACATTAGTAAGGTCAAAACAAATTCATCTTTAAGTGTGGCTTCCTGCAAAAAGTTTTGCAGTCGACATCCAAATCTCATTAGAATGTACGATTAGATAATTCAACAAAAGGAGCAGTTCTTTAACGTGAGCAATGGAATTCTGCTCCAAATGATAAAAGAAGAGATGGAGTAGCCAATTCCTGTTAACAGGTGCAGCTCTGCTGATGCAGCAACAGTCACAACACCCACAGGATCTGCAACAGCAGCTTCTTGGCTACAGACTCCCTCCTGAGTGCTGCCTTGCTGCTTCTTAACAAGTAGGCAAAGCACTACAAACACACTTTACCTGCCAGCCCTGACAAGATGACTTCATAGGGACAGTGAGGCTTTAAAACGACATTTGCTCTTGGCAAAGCTTCCTCTGACCTACTCAACCAAAGCCCCAGAACTCAATGCCTGGGAACATGACCAGAGCTCAAAATTCATTGCTGATGAGATAGGATGTCTCCTTTCTTCAGGAGCCATAATAAAAAAAAAATTCATCAATAAGAACAGAAAAACCATCATGAATATAGCATATATTAGTTGAGAACACAGGGACAAGTGCATTCTTCCAGCTTCCTAGAACACTTCATCACTTCATTTTTTTCCACAACAAATTGCTTTAGCTCACACTAAGATCCTAATGCTTATAAATCTACACCAGAAATATCTTTTGGCATTAAATTCCCTAAATTTCCCATTTTATCATCTAGTTTTCTAGAATGCAATGACTAGAGATCTGAGCAGGTCTAAGTCTCCATTGACCTAGCTGAGTGCCTAAAAGGACCAGCTTAAAAATTAAATTGTGCCAAAGATATTCTTGGTTGGTTTTGGTTTGGGATTGAGTTTTTGGGGTTTTTTTTTCAAACTACAATTTCAAAGAGCACTTCCAGGCCAGTGAGACACCTTTACTTATAAAATGTGGTATCATCCAAGAGACACCAACTGATGCAGAGTCCACCTGTGATGCAGAAGACTCAAATCCCTTGTTTGAATAAGATGGCCGCAGCAGACACACGAAATTACAAATATTTGTGTTACCTGATCATCTGCCACAGAATATTCTTGGGAAAGTATATGAAAGATAAAAGACAGCATGATTTCTTCCCAGGGTCTGTCATCCAGTTCTCTGGACTTAGAGATCTTCAAATCCCAAACTGACTAAAATACTGTGGAATGTCACATCTCCAGCACAATCCCAGCTATTCCATTAGAATACTTAAAGCATGAGTAGCTCATTGCTGACAAATAGACAACAACAACAAAAAAAAAAATGGTTCTGCAACTCTGATCCAAAAGCTGTAGACTTGTCTGTTCCTCCAATGTTATAAAATAATTAATGTGATCCATAGGCTACTGCCACACTATCACATTATTCAGCCACCAGCAGAAATATCCTCCATTAATTCACTGAGTCCCCTTTTGAAATCCATTTATGGTTTTATTATTTCTGCCTCACAACATCTTGTAGCAATGAGTTACACAATGTAATTACTTGAGGAATAAAAAAGCACTTCCCTTTATACTTATTCAGAGCAAGGGCTTGAACTTGGATCTTATACACGTAAGATTAGAGTGAGCCTCTCCCTGGAGAGATTCTCAGTCTCTCCTGTTGCAGCTCTTTTGTAGAATATAAATAATTCAAGAAGGATGGCTGGGGCTCTTACCTGAATTGTGGAAAATTAAAACAAAACACAGCATGTTTTTTTCTCTCTACATATTGTTTGGAATTCCACTTTCATCCCAAAACCATTTCCTCAAAAAGTTAAGAATTTGATAAATTGCCTTTTCTTTTTGTTTCCCTGTATCCAGCCAGAAAACAAGCTGTATCCAAAAGTTCCCAGGCTACTTATTAAAAGGAGCATCCCAGTAGCCTGGTTTTATCTATGAGACCAACACATATGTACAAACACATAACCTCTCTAGGAATATTCAGTGAGCACATTCCCCACCCAAACCTATCTGCAGCATCCACTGTCAGTGACCAGCCCAGTCCTCTCACAGCCACACATTTAAATACCAACAACTTCAGCAAAGCAGCCCCACCTTCAAGCTGCAAAAGCGGTGTGAATGGGGCACAGAGGTGGCATGTGTAGCACAGGTTGGACAGGAGTTACCTGCACACAAAAATGTGAACACCTGTGCTCCCACCATGCAACACCAGAACATCCTGAGTTCTGGGGCAGATCACAGCCAAAGCCAAGATTTACCTCTGTCTTCAGAGATTCACAGATATAAATAAAGCATGGGCATTTATTTTTAAAATAGCAGACTATCTAAAACACCATTGCAATCTGCAGTTCTGGTTTTATTCATTCTCTCCAATTCAGTAGGAATTTCACCAAGGAATAGGGATGAGAAGATGCAGGGGGAAGCACATTAATAAATCATAAGTGTCATTAAAATTTGTAAACTAATATATTCTGGGAAGTCTTGGCAATTAGTCTCAGAGCTTTCTTGGCAAACAAAAAATTAATAAATCCAAAAGGCCCCCTGTCTGATGACATCCCCACCCCCACAGAAAGGTCACTAATGAAGCAATTAAGAGACACAACAAATGGACCAGTCAGCAGGCTGGCTCACAAAAGACAAATGAGCTTCATGAAACAAGAGGACTAAGACATCTTAATAAGCAAAGGTGGGACTTCAATCCACAAACCACCCCAAGACACATACAAAGGTTTTTAGACTCGTTTGCTGGGCTAATGCTTTTCACATGATTTTGCAGTGTCCCCTTTGGTCTCCATCATCTCTGAGGCAACATCAATATGATTAAAGCAAGGAACCACCAGAAAGCAAAGGTGTGAGCATTACTACTCCCTTTTTGGAAAATCCTCTGGGATATAACAGGGCTAAGGAAACATTGGGAAGGAGACAAATTAAACTTCTCACAAGTTAGTCTTACACTTAAAAAATAAAAGTATTAAAAAATGACGTCTCATCTTTATTACCATTACTGATTTTGCCTAATCCTAAAGCATAGCCCTGAATTTAAGATAAGCCTATTAATTTTTATTCTTGGTTCCCAAAACAGAAATTTAAAACAGTTTTAACTCACACTACCCCTTTGTTGTAATGACAGCACCTCCTTCTAGTTTGAACTGCAAAGAATGTAAGCTCTGGACACTACCTGGACTCTTGCACATTCAAGGAGGGCTAAACCTATGGTTCATTCTATTCAACTCCTCACAATCACATATATATATATATATATTTTAATTACTATGAATCATCCCATTCAGCTACACATAGCCCAAGCAAATCTGAAAAAATCCCTTCAGTATATTTCCTGACATCCACAATTAAATATTTGTCTAGCTCGCATTGTTTAACAAAGGGCCACCATCTTCATTTGGCAGCAGCTAGGCTCAGGAGTGGGCCAACATGCAGCCACTGTTCATGTCCCAGAGGGTTCCACTGTGGCTCCCATGCCAAGATGACATCTATGGCATCTGTGACTACTGTTCAGGCTGAACTGGACCAGGGTAAACAGGACCACCTGCTGTGGGGAAACAACTAATAATCATGAGTACTGGAGGTTAGGAACTGCATAATTCTGGGATCTTGCTGAAGGTGTACACTGATTGCCACTCAGGGAGCCTCAAGGAACAATTCTTGTCTCACACTGTGGTCATCTGCTGCGGTTCCCCATTCCCTTCAGCAAACATAGTCTGCACCTAACAGCTCTCAACCACAAAGACTCTCATAGCTGGCTCCCCATAACCTCAAAAAACTAGCCATCATTAAGCTAAGCTATATATGCATTCTAACAAAAAGCAACAGTAGAGATGCCAACCTTTTGGTTACCCTGGTTTTCAAATCCAAGAGAGAACAGTGTGTTTGCCCACACAGCTGGCTCCCTCCCTCCATACCCCTGATGGCTGACTGCAGATACAAGAAACCCTTCTCCTCATCAGCACAGGATTTCTGCACTTCGCAGCATTATTAAAAAGTGCCAAAAAATATGCAATAATGGAAGCATTACTACTTTGAAAATCAGCTCCATTAATTTTACGCCTGAATACAATCATCCAGAAAATAGCACAAATCGAAGATGCATGTCATCAGCATAAAAGTGGAAGATTATAAATGTAATCAAATTTGACAATACTGAGAGGAGATGTCAGCTGCTGGTCATGGGGACTGCATTTCAATACAGCAAACTCCAGTAAACTACAATGTCCCAGTGGAGCCAAACCAGTACTAAAGAGGTTGTGGCACAAACTAGAATTTGCCATCTACAAAGCAGTCTAAATAATGTATTGACACTGGGATAGACACACTCTTAAGAAAGCTCTGTCATGACCTATTTCAGGTTTAGCTTGTTTAACAGAGGAAGATATGGAAATTTGAGTCATGCTTTTTGCATCTCCTGCTTCCTGATTTCTTTACTGACCAGTGTTAGAAGCTGCTACATTTGCAGCAACCCGACTAAGCCTCAGTTCCCAAAGGGCACCTCACACCTCGTTCACTCTTTCCCACTTAGAGCAGCCCTACCTGAACCCAACTCTGTGTGCCACAACCAAACCTAGGGCACAGAAATCAGTGTGAGCTGGGAAATTTTTGCAATGCTAGAGAGACACTGACACACGCTGAGGGTCTCTGGGGACTGTGGGAGGCTTAAGAGGTGATTCCATGGGAGGAAACAACGTAAAGCCCTCTGGTAATTCAAACGGAACTGAATGATACAGCAGTGCAGGACATAAGGCAGCCTGCAACCAAGCTGAGGGGTTTTACTCCTCGCTGCTCCAAACTAGAGTTGCAGCTGCTGCATCTTGCAGCTGCTTCTATTAAAAAGCTGAAAGGTTTTTTTTTTCCTAACTCACCAAAACAACAGACTGACCTCTTTAGGCACAGCAGCCACAAGAGTCAAAAAAAATGCTTGGGGATTTTTGACTATTGCCATGGAGACATAATTTCTTGGTTAATAAACAAGAAGGAATATATATATATATATATATATATAAATTTTTCATCAGTGTTTTAGCCTCTCAAACAGAAAGAATTAGTCACAATTTTGGGTTAATGCATGGGCCAGCATTATGTACAATCAGGTAATTTAGCCAGGACAACAGCCAGAGAGAGGAGGGGAACTCCAGGGGACCTACCTAAGGTGGGTAAAATGGTAGCAGAAACTCAGATATGATACATGCAAGTGCTTGCAATTGGGAAGAAAACCTAAACTGCTCCCCACTGCCCAATTAGCTGATGTGTTGCAGTCATGGCTGCAGCATTGATCATAAATAGCACCTTGCTCACTTGTGCCTCTCCTGTCTCCTGGATCACCCTGTTGTCTTTTTGTCTTCACCTGAGATTGAGAGCTCCCTTGAGAGGGGAAGCTGTCTTTTTAGCTACTGCAGTTCAAATAAATAAAATAAATGAATACATTCCTGAGTACTAAAAAAAAGCAACAATGAAAAACCTTTTACTGCAGTTATCTTAACAGAAACAAACCGCTCAATACACACTGGATGAAGCAGTGGAAAACATTTTAAATACTACAATATCAACTTTAAATACTTATCCAGAATGTCATGTTCACACAACCCTATCTCAATACTGTACAGCTTAAACAATTCCTGTGAAGAGCCTGGCACCTACTCTTTAGAGAGAGAGTTCATATTTCATACAGATCACTCCTGTATGTTTACAGTTCCTCATGGACAATGAAGTTTGATCCAGGGATCCTAGCTACACAGTCTGGGAATTAGAGGTGCTCCAACAGCACTTCAAATCAAAACCATTTAAGTTTACAGATTTAAAGGGAAAATTGTTTTCCTTTTGTTGATGGAGGAGAAGTTAGTGGAGTGAAAAAAAATTCTACAGAAAGCATATGTCATCCCTTAACCAATTTTTTATTTAAAGCAGGCTGGATTTTTAACTCTACAGTTAGATAGTTTGCTAGGCAATGAGAACTGATGAAGGGTTTGCATGTCTAAAAGCTTAAATAATTTTTACAGATATATTTGTTGACCTATGAAAAATACGTCTCTCTAGAAATTCATAAACAACTCACATCATCACAAATATAGTAAAGTAGCAATAAAGCCGCTTCCTTACATAGGAGGAAAATTATCACCTCCACTCAACTCGGTGAGAAAAACAAAAATCTAAACCACAACTGACAGGTATCTCCTGTGACGAAGAAGAGATGTGGCATTCAGAAGGAAGAGGGTGTGTGTGGGTGTGTTTTTTCCTTGAAGCTGGCTGCTTCAAGGCTGGCTGCTGCAGTAGCAATAGAGACCTTTTCTGTGACTGAGCCCCAGAAACATGAATTTGGATATTAGAGCAACGTCTGTGTTCCTGCATTCTAATGCTGACTAGCATTTCCCCTGTCTAAGCTCTTATCAGCCTGATATAGGAGCAGTTTTCAATGTAACTTCTAATTCTCCTCTCTTCCTCTGTTGCTCTCACTCCCTTTTTTAATTACATTCAGGATGTTTTCTTATTGATTTACTTGTTTTTGTATTTAGATGCAGGGATTAGAAATTCTTTTTGTATGGCAATTCAGTTTTCCATTAAAAGGAGCCTCTCATGCTATAAACCCAGGGGGAGCTGAGGAGGGGATTCTGATGCATGGAGCAGGAGGAGGCAAGATGGTATTTGGAGATTGCATTGCACTCTGCTCTATCTCAGCATCCTCTGCTGGATGATTCATTGCTCTCTGCCACAAAAGCCACACTCCTCTCTTGTGGAAGCAACTATATTTGCCAAGTGGTCAGGATAGATACCATACAGCACCACTGCTCAGATGAGCAGGACTCCTGGCTGGCAGAAAGGATTAGTCGTATTTTTATGAAAAAAAAAAAAAAAACAACAAACAAACCCTTGGAAATGTACAGATCATCTTTTGATACTTAGTTGAAGTTTCATTCAGTTTGTGACCCACCTAGGGGCTCAAAAAGTCTACAAAAAGTAACTAAGGAAAGCAAATCTCTTGCCAGGAATCTACATTCATTCTGCAAAGATAAATCCTCCTTTTAAAATCATCAGAGTCTCAAAAATGAAAAGAAAATATTGAAAAACAGCAGTTTAAATAATGGAAAGATTCAGAGGCCTGAATGCAAATAGAACAGGAAATCCCAAGAAAAGGAATATTTCTCTGGCTTATTTCTTTCCCTTAGTATCTGTTTGCATTTCTACAATGTCTTTTGCAGAGCAACTCATAGATGCTCCCCACGATTCCACACTCCCCTGTCAAGTAAAACATGGCTTATTCCTGAATTTTCCAAGTGGAAAATAAGGTTTAGAGCCCAGGAGATCTACCTACTAGCTCTTACCTTGAGCTTTCCTCACAGACCTAGGAAAAGAACCAGAGAAATTCTAACTTCTCAACTTCCCTCCAAGCCCCCCAGTTGGCCCCTATTTCACTGGAGACTGGATGCAGAAGTGTTCCAGAACATGCTGAAACACTCCCACAAATCAGTGTGTTTTCCCAGCTGACCAAATGTTGGATGCTTTCAATTAATTACATTTCTATCACTTTGGGAAATCTCCAAAAGGGGTCCTGCTATTACCTTTCTGCAGAGCTCGGGTGATGCTGCAAGCTCAGGACTAAGACAAGGTCTGCCTGTTTGTTACATTATTTATGCAGAGCAGATTGTTTGGCAATTACGTTTAAAGTACAATCACAGTGCCATTTGTACTTGCTACTTAAAGAGGCAAAAGTTTTTTAAGGCATTAATACCTTGAAAAGTACCAGAATGACTGTTCTCTCTTATTAGCTGCATGGTTATTTATACTTTTGCAGATTATCATGGCTCAGTACAATTAGGCTTCTTAAGTACTGTTCAAATTGAGAAGTTTCAAGAGCTCTCCTGAATAATTAACCCTTAAATACATTTAAGACCTGCAGCAAATGGCCAAAGCCTGCTCCAAATAGGGGCTTTTAAATCACCTGGGAAGAAAGAAGTACAAGAGACCATCCGCCAGGAAGGGCTCAAACCCAAGCAATGGCTCCAGATCACTGACTGTTCCACAGCTACACTTTGAGCAGGTTTCACAACAGCTGTAATACACCTGGTAAATCTGAAACAAGGTACTTGGTCTCACCAGCCCCTGGCTGCCTTTTTTTTTTTTTTTTTAATGTACCTAAGGTAAAAAACAGTTGATAGCAATTCTGTTAAAGGCATACCACTCCACAGGCAGGATGAAACAATTTGGTGATTTCAAAGGTCAAGGAACTGACCTGTTAATAGGGCCGAGTTTGGGGACTGAGGGGATTTTAAATTATTTCTTTATTTTAAATGCAGACACACTTGCAAACACACACTCTGTCCAGAAGCATGTTTCCAGGGCAGGACAGTCCAGCTCCCATGCCAGATTGAGAACATGGCAGCTATGTGACACCATCCAAGAACATCCACAGTGGAGAAGACACCATCACCTCACTGTGGCATCCCTAGTCCTTCAGCAGCTACTATTCTCATAGCCCAACACAGTCACTACCAAGACAACCATCTTAGCTCACAGGGGTGAGGAACAAGGCTAAGATCAGCTACTATTATATCACACACTATGTTTTATTCCTTCTCAGATACAGTTCTAGCAAGTGAGTACCCATCTGTAAAGCCTGTTCTCATTGCCAGCCTCACAGCAGAGAGAGGACAGAAGGGACTTGTCTAAGAATACTCAAAGGTGAGAAGGAAACCAAGCTCCTCTGCGTGCCAGGGATTTTGCAGACCTCAATTCACTAAAGGAATGTGTCCTAATCATGTATCCCTTTTCCAAAGAGCAACTCCACTTGTCTCAGATTCTCTCCCAGCTCCTCCTCCGAAGAACTCAGATATTCCCCCATGCCCACACCCCAGGTCATTCCCCACTTTTACAAGAGACACAGTGCAACCCTCCATGCCAGCTGCTGTGATTTCCACAATCCACATACCTCCACAGTGAGCTCTCCGTAACACTCCCCAAGTTGAAGTCGTAGAGCTTGGTCAGAATGAGAATCACCTAGAGAGGAGAAAGGGAGGGAGGGAGAAAGGGAAAAGAGAAGAAAGAAAAGGTTGCTGTTAGATTTTGTAACAATACATAGGGCATCTGAAACCACCCAAAGGAGAACTGAGCATTTATCCATCAAAGTTGCAGTATTATAGGATAAACTAGGTTTAAAAAATAAAATGGGAAATCATTAGCTTACTGCATTGTATAACCAGTAATGCTTACTTTTATCCCAAAATGTTTTGCATTTGAAATAGAACGTGCCACCAGGAACTAATCAGAGCTGACCTCTCTGCAATTCCAATTATTCAAAGTCAAGCATGGAATCAAATGCACCCTTGTTAATTCAATAGTTCAATCTAAAATTAGTCAACTTCTTTTGTCTCTCAACATGCTATCACTAATTATCGAGTCTCCATGGAAAGAGCTGGCAAGTTTTTTTATGTAGATCCCTATCCAGCAGAACAGTCCATCTTGCCTAGGATCAACTTTGTTTTCTCCGTCTGCTGTCACTGACTCCAGAGCATGGGAATTCCTACCTGCCATCACCTTTCTGCAGTGGAAAGAGGGACAGGAGTGTGACATTGTGGCATGCACTGAGCAAGACAGATCTTTAGTGCCCGAAGAGAGTCAGAGGCTCCAGGACTCACTGACTTTCAGGAGAGAACACTCTTGAGTCATGCCCCTGCAAAAGTGCAGTTGGGGGAGAGGGGAGTTAAGCAGCACATGGGGGACCACAGAGGAATATACTTTCCCTCTGATATACCTGGTGCTGTGACCTCAGATTTCACAGGTAAATGTAATCCTCCCAGTTACAAGCTACATTGCCCAATGCCTCTCTCTCCAGAAAGGCAGCTATGCATTCTGATAGCATGGGAGCGTCTGTGCAAGCTCCCAGGCTCACATGGGATGGAAACTTCTGCAGAAAGAATAGAGGCTTCTCAGTGGAAGGTAAGAGCATTTGAGCATCTGCTCCTTCATTTCTTAGCATAACTAATGTTGTATTGTTCATTCCCTTGGATTCTATAGGACCAGCCTCAAGAAAGAGCTTCAGGGCATGTCTTCGTTTTGCATCATTTCAACATTTCAGCATCATTTCTTCCTTGCAGGATTCAAGCATAGGCCAGTTTTCCTCACATATGCTCTGGCTGTGAGAGAGTACCTAGGGCAATGAGACCCCCGGGTGGGGTTTGTGTACAGTTACTTTGCAGTTTGCCTAAAAGGTGGGTCCGAGTGAGTGATGTGGCTCAAATGGCTGAGTTTGTTAATGTTTCCTATGCAACAAGGATCTTTGCTCAAAATTGATACACAAAATACAAAAGCCAGGGCTCTCTTCCTCCTCCTCCTGCAACACTGGGACCAGTACTACCTTTCACTGGGCTTTCCCAGCTGAAAGGCTGATGGGTGCAGAGTTTAAAGCTTTGCATAAAAATGTCAAAGGATTAATCAATATCACAGCTGCTGCAGCACTCGTTTACTCTCAGCATAATACCAGGAAAAAAACCTGTTCAAATTGTAAGGGACCTTGATACATGACTATGCAGTCAGTGCCCAACTTACTGACTTTGGAATAGACACTCCAAGCATTCCTCTCTCTCCTGGATTCATTTTTACCTTCCCCTATTGCATTTTTCCCTTTATTTCCCCACATAGAGACCTTTAGGAAGAAGACAATAGCCAAGCTGCTTCCAGCAGGGTATGAAAAGAAACCTGCCAAGCAGATGTGACTCAGCATATGCAAGTCCATGTCAGCTGAAACGAATGCTATGCTATGGAGAAATAAGGCTAACATCCTTTTTAACACAGCTTAAACCCTGCACACATCTTCCCATACAAAGGGGGAAGAGCCAGCTGCAGCAACCAAGGTTTGCATGGTTTGTGTGCCTCCTCCCCTTACACCCAGCCTTCTCCCAGCTAAAACTCAATGAGGATGACGTTTTTAGGATGCTCCCTATATTCCCAAGGGCACTTGGCCAGCACTCCTCTCAAAACTCTCTAGGAAGCCATGCACTATAGCACAAGCCCTGCCCTGCCTGAAATTACACCCCTTGTATTGCTCACAGCTGGGGTGAGGTTTCACAAAGTTAAGTTTTCAAGTTTCAGAGTCTAAGCACATTGAAGACAGCTGAGTTCAGTGGATCCTGGATTCATTCCTAAACATTGTAAAAAAAATTTCTGTGTCTTGGTCAAATTTCAACAGATTCTACCTTATTTCTACCTTAAATTGCAATTACAACTAAAGGTAGCATCTGTACTCTCCCAGCTCTTTGTGCGTCTCTCCCCAGATCTCCTATGCCCTATATTTTGAAGATGTCACTTATCTATTACCACCCTGCAAAATCCCAGGATAACAACAGCTTTGCAGAAGTGGGCTGAATGCTACTCAGCTTCTGGGTATAAATTCATAGTAAAAGCACGTTATTTAGTATGACTTTTCTGGATTTTCGCCCGGGATGACTGACTAATATCCATCTCTACTGGTTGGTGATGCATGGAAAGCATAAGCATGAGCAGCATCTTACACAGGGTCCCAGAAAACAGCAGGAGTTGCCTGAGGCAGTGGTAACACCTACAGCAACCTGTCCTTAAAATCACTCACCACATGAGCCCAGGACAGGCAACATTCCCACACCACAAACCCAGGCAGCTTGTACTCTGCTCCCACTTGCTTTTGAGGAAAAAACACCCCAGATTCAATAAAGGCAACTCTTGCAATGATTTGGGAGTCTGAAAACCAGAGAGGATCTGAGTGCCTGAACACACAAGCTTCCCAAGAAAAGCTGAAAAAGCACTTTTCCCCCTACATGCTGTCTCGTGAGACCACAGAGCAAACTCAGCTGCTCAGGAACCCTCACAGGGTTGAGACACAGACAAGAGCCTGCAAGGCAGAGCTTGATCCCCAGCTGTTTCCCTGGGGTGTGTTAGACACAGCTCTGCAGAAGAAATGTCAAACCCTTTCAAGAGGATATTCTGAGGCCCCATCAAGCTGCTCCAGCTGTGCTAAGAAGAAACATGAAGCAGGGGCAGATGTGGGAAAGTACCAGATTTTCTAAGACATTGTGTTGTTTGAATGGTTTAGTTGAAAAAGAATGGAAAGAAATAGAAGGAAAATTGGACACATTTTCCAAAACTGAATTCTGACAGGAGAAAGAAAAATTAAAAAGGGAGAAGCTTCGTTGACTCAGGCTGAGACATTTGATTCCAATTTCTGCTTTGCAGTTGAAGCAGCTCAGCTTGTTTTTGTCAACACTAACAAATGACCTGTTTTTTTTCCATGGCAGTGTAATTTTGCATGAAAATCTCGATGGTTTTCATTTTAAAAGCTGAATTCTACTAAAAATTGGAGATTTTACAATTCAGGCACTATTTCAAAACAAAAACATTTTCTTCCCCTGAACTGAGAAAAATCTGGAATTGCCACCCCACAGAAAATCTCCACTCTGCGAAATAAATAAAAATAGTTTTCTCTGGGGAAAAGAAATACAAATTTATTAAGTTCCAAGCAATTCAGAAACAGCAAAAACTTACACTTAGGCATTATTTAATCAAAATAAAGAAAACACCTTTATAGTGCCAAGTTAAACTGTTTCTATTCATCAAACCAATCTTTACAAAATTAATTCAAAGTCAGCTGAACATTAAACTGCAATTTGCTATGGGATCATACTTCTCACTTCAGAAAATGCAGCTCAGATATGAAATTTCCTCATCTCCCGCAGGCTAGGCTCCACACACTACACTGTGCTTCCCAGGACACCCCAGGGCAGGTGTCCCTTGGGACACCAAGCAGCTCAGCCGGTTGAAAATGAAAAAAAAAGGAAAGAGTCTGCAGGACAGAGTGTGGAAATAAGGAGGCTGAATTACAGTTCCCTTAAGGCAATACAATCCCTCCAGAAAATGCAATTTCAAGCTGAGCTTACACAAAACTTAATGACCTGAATAATTTAACAAATTGTTTTGGTTTTGTAGACAGAAATGGGAATGGAGAAAGGATAATCAGAAAAAATATATTTTCTTTGGAAAGAAATTATGTTCCAGTTCTACAAGAATTTTCTTATGCGCTTTTTTTTCCACACATGCATCTCCACATTGCATATAAGTTGAAGTTTTTTTCACTGTCTACTAAATACCCTGCTTTAAGACTTATATAAAAAAATGCCAACCCCTGTCAATTATTTACCTTCAATGGTCAGTACTTCAGTACAGATTAAGAGCCTATGGCAGTGAGGAATCCTGACACAATGCTCTACAGCATACTAAACCACTAAATACAGATTTAATATGGTGGACCACTTCTCTAAAATGAGGCCAGCAAGCGTCCAAAACTGTCCCAGTTCAGCAGCCTTGAGTCTTGACACAACTTGGCTGGCATGAAAGCAGAAAAATTACAACCAGAACATTAGCCCACGTTTCATTTCATCTCAAAAACACATCCCTGAAGGGACCCCTATTGCTCAGGCAATTATTAAGCATCTCCAAGCCCACAAATTACAAAAGTACTCAGAAGCTTTTCAGAGTGTTTGGTGCTGTAACAATCCTCCATGCCAATAAATTTTTACTACAAAGGAAAATTAGTTCATTAAACCCAGCTCTTGCCAACTCTAAACTGGCAAAGTGCTTTGCATATACGCCAGAGTGGAATATATAATACCTGTTTCCCACAAACTAAGAGTGCAAAGGCACTGCAGTTCCTTCAGCAGGTTGACAATGAACTTCAGGACAAGTGAAAAGCACCACACCAAAGGCTGCCACACTCTGGTGTGAGGGGACATTCATATTAGAGACACAAGAAGGAAGAGCACGGCAGCCAGAGAAAGTAGATGTCAGATCAACATCTGAAAGGCCAGCTCTGATTCACTTCATGAGGCACCTCTTCTCTGAGTGATCCTGCTGTATCAGCACAGAGATTAACATAACTCATCAGCAGTCCTGTGCATATATTTGCCAAGTGTAATTAATAAAGAGTACAAGGAGGAGCACTAGGCAGCACAGAGCAAAGCAGAAAGAGGGCAGACAAATTTACATGTGAAAAATGAGAGCTCTCCAGTCACTTGCTCTGGCCGGCGGGGGTCTCTGTCTCCTGCCCACAGACATATTTCCATGATGCTTGCAACATTTTCTACTCGCCAAGCCAGCCACAGGAAGCTTGTCTGCAACTTCCATCTGCCATTCCCCAATCAATATGAGAGCTACAGCACCCAAGAAGTAAATTTCAAAAAAAAAATCAACCACGGGATACTGAGAACCAGTGTCAGTAAAATGCTCACAGCCAAAGAAAAACTGGCTTTAAATGCTCTGTGATTTAAATGCCAGCAGCACTGACCTGTGTAGGCCCTTTTGCGATTTTGGGGGGGGTTTTGTTTGTTTGTTTTGGGTTTGTTTTTGTGGTGGTGGTGGGTGGTTCTCAAGGCACGAGATTATTAAGATGGACTGATTGGCAAGCCCATGGACACGCACATTCAAGATGATGAATTTGCTAATGCATTCTTTCATGCAATCTTTTCATTCAAAGCTAATTCTGTCAAAAACCAGCAATACCAGCCTTATTTTTCCCAAACAAACACTCAAAAGATGGGGAAAGGACCATTTACATGTTCAATCTATATCTGTGCTTAAGTTTGTGGTAGGCTGACCCCAACCAGCAACTAAGCACCAACCCAGACACTGACTCTGTCCTGTCCCAGGTTGATGGAGGAGAAAACCAAAAAAGCAAAAGTGAAAAAAACCTTGTCATTCCTGACAGACATTTTCGTAAGTCAAGGAAAGGGAAGAAGCTACATAAACAAACAAGTCATATAAAGGCAGTCATTGACGTCCTCCCCAGCAGACCAGTGCAAAATCAGTCTTAGAACACAGTTACTGTTGCTGAGGATGATGTTGTATGGAACACAACACCTTTCTGACCTCCTCCTTGGGTGGGCAGAGTGATAAACAGAAAGCCTGACACTGTGAAGCTCTGTTCAGCTACACCTAAAACTCTGATGTGCTATCAGCACTGCTTTAACCAAGAATTCAAAACACAGCATGGCACAGGCTGCTCTGAAGAAAATTGTTCCAGTACAAGTGTTTTCCTAGGTCAAGGTAGAGTGATTCTCAAAAACAATCACTACATAATCGTGGTCTCATCAAAATCTCTTCACACAAATACAGCCTCAAAAATATATGTGTGCATGTGAGTGATCACACTATGCAACCATCCTCATTTCCACTGGAGGTCTGAGTGCAGTTTCCAATACCCAAGAGTGCTATCTCCAGTTGTGAGAAGCATATAGAACTCTTACAAAGCTCCCAGGAGAGGAATTTAAATTCCACAGGTGTTAACAGATTCTGCAAGCATCACCACTATGAAACAAGACAAGTAATGGCATCTTTGTTTTACTGATGAGGAGGCAAAGAGAGGTTAAGTGAAATTTTAAGTGTTTCTCTACATGCAAACACTCAAAAAGAAGAATCCAAATCAGCTTTTAAGAGTTTGGTTCAATCCACTTTGCGAATACATATGAAAAATCAAAGACCACTTTATTCTGAAAAAGAGTCTCCATCAAGGAATTCAGCATAGCTGAAAGAAGCCAATACAGCACATTTAGATAATTTAAGGTAAGAGGCATAATCTGGAAGATAAAACACCAATCTGAGTTCACCCAGAGTAAGAGAATGATTAGTTAAAAAGGAACACATACACCTTAAATACCAATCTCTCCTTTTTTCCCCAGTCTGGTGAGCATAGCTGAAGAAAACTTATCTCCAGATAATAGGAATTAATGAAAAGCACATCCTAAGGCACAAGAAGAAAACAGCAGAGTTACTGACAACAAAGACAGGCCAGATCCTGCCCGGGAAATCAGAGTAGCACTTGTGTAAGAGTGAAGCTCTGCAGCAAAGGACTTTCCTTACTTTTTTTTTTTTAATCTCTGGAGAGACAAAAATGATCTGTGGGTGGCTTCAGGCAGTTCAGGCAAAAGAGCCCTCTGAAATTGAAAGAGACAAATCCCAAGATCACACACAGAAGCAAAACATGTTCCAGTGAACTTGTGATCTCCAAACAGCTGAGACTGTCAAATTTGTCCTCAAAACAAGAACCAGTAACTAAAAGGAGGATATTCGCCTTTAATCCTCCTTTGCCTGTATTGCTTATCACCTTCCAGTAGGAAAACTGCCACAGCAGGCTCCTTCTGTTCCCTGCCCTCCTCCCTTTCAATATAAATCAGGCAACACAATGGGCTGGAGCCAGAGCAGAAGTCTTCCCAGTGGCACAGCAGGAGACAGATCATATTTTCGTCACAAAAGCACCTTCCAGATGTAAGCAGCAGTTTGAAATTCCTTTTTACAAGACTTGCACTGAATGAAGGGTTTTGTTAAAAAAAAAAAAAAAATCCACCAAAAAAAAACCAACAAAAAAAAAACAAAAACACCCCCAGAACTAAAACCACTACAGTGCCTTGCAGAAAGAGCCAGATCTGGAAAGCCCAACTCTCTCCTTCTGTACCTTTATGAGCCAAAAGCAGGGCAGGAGTTTTGTGTGATGGTTCTCTTGGAGGCCTTGGCAAGTCCAGGACAAGCCCAGTCTGTCAAAGAAACAGCACCCATCAGCATCAACACTGAGAGAAACCTCTTCCAGAGTCATGGATTTTGCTTACTGGTCCCTCACAAATCTAGAAAGTGTTTTTAATTGAATCTGACAGGGTCTTTCATGCTTCTAGTTTCAGGCATTTTTGTGCGGAGAGTGTAATTTAGGATATGTTCAGAAATGCCTTGCACATACAAATCCTTGCCATGGTAGAGAATGCAGCTGAATAACCCCACCAGCAAGGCAATGACTAATGACTCCAGGACTCAGAAAAGGAATTGGACTGTAATGTTTTACAACAGTGTGGGAAAAGAAGTCTAATTTTCCTCCTCCCAAGGCAGACATTCCAATTATCAACCAAAGGGTGGGTATTCATAGCCACTAGCTGTGTAGTGGCTGCAAGTCAGCCACAAGGCTCTTTCATCTCCACTACACATTGAAAATTGGGCAATATCTCGTACGCAACATTTTTTCCAAGAAAATAAGAAACTAAATCCTACTTCAGCAAGTATATCTCCTGCATACCTGCATGCTTACCTTTAGCGTGCACACACACAAAAATTGCAACCCTAATTGCAATTGTGCAAAACCGCCTTAATAAAGAAATAAATGAGATGCCTACAGCAAAGTTATCAGTCCTTAAAGAGCAGCTGGATTCTGTCCCAGAGGCTGCAGGAGAGTGCACACACTCGTGCATATGTGTCTGTGTAACATAAAAGCAATTATCAGCTACACTGAATTAGGAGACAGTGTCTGGAAAAGGTGTGGTGATTATGAACAAACACACTGGAAGGGAGGGTGGACACACCAACGCTATCAGCAGCTTGTGAGTAGCATTAGTCAGAGAAGTTAGAGATAGAAAATGCTCCCCAGATTATCTGATCCACCCCCCTGACAAGGCACAGTTTTGCTCCACAGAATTTTTCCCAGCCCTTCAGGATGGTTTTCCTGCATATGAACACAGATTCCCACCAGAAAAGACATCTAGATTGCTTAGAATAACAGAAGCCTGAGCTTTATCTCTGTGTAACTCAGTTTAACATAAATACAATCTCTCCTGTCAGGTAGTGATATGATTTAAGGGTCCCCTATCATATCTTATAAGAGGTGATAGCAAAGAACTCATAATTTATTTCTATTGATTCAGCAACCCACACCAGATCACATATCCCAGTTCTTCCTCCTTGCTAAAAAGTCCTCTGTAAGGCCTTGAAAACTTTAATTATTTTTTTTTTCTCTTCTCCATCTTCCTTTTAAAGCTGCTGTGTGCACACCTCTAAGTTCAAGAAGAAAATGAAAAAAGGCCCCAAATATTTGCTGGCTCAGTTCTTATTCCAATTATCTCCTGATACCATCTGCGAACCAGCAGATTTTGTGCAGCAACTTTTTTCTGTGGAGTCAGTCACATTTCTGCTGAAGGGCCATTTAAAGCTTCTGACATGGGGAGACCTGAAAAGAAGAAATGACTTGAACTCCAAGTGTGGGTACACCACTTTCACAGGACAGTTCTCAATTTAATTTAAAAAAAAAAAAAAAAAAAAGAGGGAGCATAGCCTTTTGAGATCACATAAACTGCCAGGACAGGAAAGGGTTTTCCTCGAGGGCAAGAGGGACTGGTTTTATAAAAGAAGCTAAACTATGTGGGAAATTTTTTGTCTGAGGCATTTATGAAAAGGCGGAGGAAAAAAAAAGGTTCCATAAAGGTGATTTTTCAAGAAAATTCAGGCTGCTTATAGTTGTTCTATTTCAGACTCCAGGTTCTACTCAGGAACTCTCACTCCTCTCACACACATGCTCTCTCTCTCACCTCTCCCCTGTATATGCACATATACATAATAAATACTAGTGATCTTCTTCAGATTCCAATTAGCAACTCAAACAATTGTTATTGATCAGTGCATGGGCAAGAGATCCTCTCTCTCCCCAGGACAGAAGTTGGACTAGATATCCTGTTAAAGTCCATTCCAGCCTCACGTCTGCAATGGCTTACTTCATGTGAAAATGCCTCACTGTTGGCATAGGAGAATGAGTCCAAAAGTTGGAGTTTTACAGCTGTTACCATGGAAGAAAACAATGTACCTGTTGGGAGATAAACCCTCCTATCTGTTTTTAATGTCCAGGTAAAAGACCTTCCACTTCTGCATCCTTACTAACTGCAAATCCAAGCACCTTAGACTTTGGCTTATTCCCTTCCTCACAATAGCCTAGGGAAATAAGGATGGCTGCAGTTTGCCAAGTGCCAGGTGTAGCACAGAGGGAAAAAGGGCAAAATGCACAAATTGTTCAAGTTATGGTTCTGCAACTATCAACATCGAATGACCAGATTTTCCACCACATATGATGAGATCATTGTACAAATTCATTATGTAATCACAATGTCTTAAATATGCACATGTAGAGTACTTATAATTAAATGGTAGGGAAGGTGAAATATGAGAATCACCACAGGAAGAAGAAGAAAAAAATAGAAGTGATAATTTAGATTATATGAGTAAGCATCACAGGCAACTCAGTCAGGCTGAGTGGGACACACAGAATAGGAAAGTGCCCGAGGCAAGAGACAAGCAGGAGTCAGGGCTCTTGACAGACAAAAGGTCAGAAGCAAGAGTTTGAGTGCTAAATAGCCAATTAACATATTTTTACATTATTATAGATTAAAAAAATTTAAATGATCTGATTATCTTATATATTAAGGTAATAAAAACGTGGTCTGTCCAATTAACTGCACTCTCCTGACCTTGAACTTCTGTTTATGCAGGTTTCATTTGCAGGTGACAAAATGTACTTTAAAACTTAGTGGCTCAACTATGGTAAGGTCAGACTGCCCTAGCAGCTCCTTTTCCTACTCATATTCCTTTGAAATAATCTTTACTCATGACTTTAATCACCTTTATTATTTTTATTCTGTATTTGTCATGTGCACACATTTTGTCATCATTACAATGGCTGAACTACTTATACCGTAAGTGGCTTTTTATTATTATTATTTGTCTTGTATCATTAAATAGTAAAGCAAAATTATTTTCATCTGTGAATTTTCATATGTTGCTGTGAAAACACACTCTGGGCAATTTCCTTTCTTTGCTCCTGTGCAGAGCAGCTCTTGCTCATGCCAAGCACCCCTGGAGCCAAGGTGTTATCTCCTTTGGAGGGCCTAACAAAGCAGACTCACATGAAATCCCTCTCACTAGGTATTTCCAGAATGTGAGCTGGGAATGATTCCTCTGTGTATATCCACCACATTGAGCAAGGCAGATATAACATCCTCCTCTGCTTCAGCACTAAAACTTTAAATATATTAGCCCCACCCTCAAAAAATTGTCTCCTCTGAAAGACTGGCACCAGCTCATGGTGGGATGGAAGAAAGTGAAGGACTCTTTGAGGATCCACAATACAATTCTAATTTTTAGTGTCAGTCCAATAGTGCAAGGGGGGCGGAGGGAGATGTGTTTAAGAAAAAAATCTGTTCACCTGGTTTTAATCTTAGTAAGAAAGAAAATGGTTTTTTCCCACTTTAGAAATACCTTCTGCTAATGCTTACATGGGGAGTTGTGGAACAGCACAGCTGAAGCTGTCAAGGGCAATTTTTCTTACAGACTTAAGTGTTCTGTTACTTACAAAAAAAAAAAAAAAAGCCGAGAAAAATAGAGGAACTTGAATTCCAATCTCCTTTAATGCAACATTATGGTTGAGAATTTCATGCTGCAAAAGTAGGAAACTCAGAAGTACAGACTCTACATTATGTAAATGGATTGTATAAGAGAAAAGAAAGCAAATCACCTCTGCAGAAATCCAAAGCTCTACCAACTTTTGGAATCCTTTTACAGTTGGTTGGGGCCCAGGGAAAGTTGGTGAGACAGCTACTGGCTTCATTCTGCAACCCTCACTTCAATGGAAAACTTTCAGATGGTTTGACATTGTGAGATCTCTCTCCTTTCCTTACTTAAGGATCTAAAAAATTATTTCTATGGACCTGAAAGATTCTTGCCCTCCAGGAGATAGAGAAATTGAAGCATACTCTTCATATCAACCAGCTGTCTGTATCTTTTATAAGAATCACGGTTATGACAACTGAGACTGCTGACCAACATTTAAACTGGGACCGTTTTTAAGATCAAGATTTAGGATGCTAAACTCTAAGAGATAAATCCTTTTTATTTGTGCATGACAAAGGAAGGCTCAGTGCTTTGCTTTGCCAGCACCTGCATCACCATCAGAAGAACACCTAGGATCCAAAATCTGGAGGCAGAAAAGGGGGGAGAGACAGAGTCTCAGTCTCTGAAAATCCTTTGCAGCTCTGCAAGGTCTGCAGATTTCACATACATGGGCTATAGGGTTATCTTGCACCTTGCATTGAGATATCTAAACCACCCATCACTGCAGAAGGGCTCTAAAAAACAACAGTCCCACTGACTATTCCTGCATTGGAACGCTTTAAGTGGTGTGCCAGAAATTCCTCAAAGCTTCCAAAAATCATTCTGCCCCTTGAGGAAGATAAGAGGGATTGGCTGTGCAGTACAATAAAGTAAGAATGCAAACTGACTAAACAAGATCTGTAATGGCCACTCTGCAAGGTCTGTGAGAGCTTTCTTCTCCTCTTTACTATCTCAAGAGTCCTGGATTACCATCAGAATAATCTCTTCTTCTCTCCCCTCTCTCACCAGTCACACCACAAGGTCTTGTCTTTACCAGTACCATGAAGTCACAGGAGCAATATACTTTCCATGAGAAAGTGCTGAGCCGGAAAAAGCTGAGAGCTCAGAACATCACCAGAGGCTGAAGCATGGTGGGGACCACAGGGCTGGTTTCAAGTAGACAGTGTCAGTGTATCAACCCTGTACAGATTCTTTGTCTAACCTTGCAGGATGCATACTTAGGAAAAGATGAGCACATCTTTTAAGTACCTGTGACAGACTAAAGAACAAATCCAAAGGCCTATTTTTGCCTCTGATGTTTTATGACTGGCCTTTCACTAAGATGATCATCTACAAACTACTTCTTATAAGACACCTCCCAAAACAGAAATATTTCCTTGGGCCCTTTTCACAGCAGGAATGACAGCAAAAGCTCCAAAGATAATCTTCAGTAAACCTAGTTATTGGAACAGTGTAACCTGTTGTAAATTCACATGTACAATACAGAAGAATGAAGATGCTCCCCAGTCTAGCCTTTCAAATGGCAACTGATACAGATCTCTCTAGTAACTACACCAGCACAAGACTGATTCCAACAGCTCCACAGCTCCTCACAACACTCCTGCAGCCAGAGCAGCTCTCATTACAAAATTGATGCACTAAAACAGGCACTAGGGGCTCAGTTTTAAACCAAGCTGTCAGAGCACCAGCATCCTCCACTGCATCACAGAGCTCAAGTTATCTTTCAGGGACTGCTGCATTGTGGTTTTCTACAAGCCCTAGCTCTTGGAGGCCAGCAATGCCTTAAAGCAAAACAACAAAATCTCATATCCTTAATTTTACTTTTCCTTTACACACATGCATATATGCATACATTTTTTACATATATATATTTGTATGTATATAAAATATAATTTATAGATGTACGTAATGATCTTGAATTATTTCCATTGGATTATTTTCCCTCCTTTCCCTGCCAAGAAAGACAGGAAATTATCTCAGGCTGTTTTAGATGCCTCAGATTAGCAATGCCACAGTCAGAATAGCACAGAGCACTCTTGAACAGCTACTGCAAGCACTTGCAGATGCCATGAGCCCTTTTTATTAAAGAATACTGTATTTACATTCAAACATAAAGGAAAATAAAACCAGTTTGATTCACACACTTTGACATCAAGAGGCACTTCTCAAGAACAGCTTTGCATTCGCAGCACGTGTGCCATTCTTGATTAAACAAGAGATCCACACGAATGTAATAAACCTGTAATTTTATTGGCCAAGCTCTATGAAAACAATTTAGAATATACAGATTACAATGTTAAGCCAACTGCAGCCCATGTACAACACCCATGAATTATAGCAGTTTGGCAATGAGCTGACCAGTTACTTCTCACAGGCTTTAATAACAATCATCCACATCTTCGCAGCACAATAGAAATTAGAGATGCAAGAAGCCTATTAGCTCATCCAGAAAAAACAGGATTGTTCCCTATGGGATAATTGCTAATATTCTGTCCAAAGCAGATATAAAGCTGTAAAACAAGGTAGCCTCTTTAGCAAGATTACTCAGCATGGCTGAAAAGACAGTTCCATAAAGCTCCTCCTAGAGCTTCCTTAAATTTCAATTAAATTTAAATGTTTCCTCTTTAAAAAGGTTTAAAGCTAGTCCAAGGAGCTTGGTCTCCTTTGGACTGCCTTCTAGTCCATAAAGAGAGAGGAGAGTTGGGAGACTGACCTTCCCTGGCCTTCACAAACAGCTCTCCTTCTACCCAGTTCCTCTGTGTCAGCTCTCAACAGGGACATGTGGCAGCTTCAGTGCAAAATGCAGAACCTCACTGTGTCCTGTACTGGAGCAGGGGCTCTTACAGGAGGCTGGCTCTAGGTAAATGTCCTTGTTGCTAAATACTAAATACCAGGCTGTATTTCTGGTGCTCAGCAAGTCTCCATGCACTGCTTCAGTCCCATGGAAAGCCCAGAATTAACAGAGAATTATGTGTATCAGAAGAGCTCAGATGTACCTGGGAGGGGAGGAAGGAAGGGAATTACAAGATTTGCAGACATAAGAATTATAGCAAGTCTCCCACAATCCAAACTAAATCGAAAGCATTGCAGCAACAAACACATGAGCATCTTGCTTTGGGTCCAGCAGAGTCTTCACGAGGAATTTGTGTGAAAAGGTGAAAACAACAGCATTTAGCACTAATTAAAACATCAATGGATCCCAAATGATGAAATCAAAAGTCTTCAGCCTGTACGTGTTAGGTCATCTGATTATTATTATTATTAACAAGCAATTTTTTAAAATGAAGCAGTAAGAAGGTGAAATTTTCCACATGACAAAACAGAGTTGGAACTCAGGAGAAGGTGCCTCTTAACACCCAAACATTCCAAGTAAAGCCTTTGCAAACTGTAAATAACAAATGGGTAATGACCCCAGTAAAAGCTTTGAGAAGTTTTCCATGCCAAGGACAATGGAAAAGAATATGAACAAATCAAACTTCTTGGGTTTTGCATCTCTGTTTCCCTGAGAGGTTTCTTCTGAACTTCCTTCGAACACTCTTCCAAATCCTGTAGTAAAAAATAACATGTCCATGACTGAGACCCACTCTTACACACTACAAAATTCCCTGCTGTTAACTGAGGCATTGCTAATGTGGTCACATTCTTCTGACTTAGTATAAGCACTTACTGAGTGCCCTAACCTTCTTCCTAAAACAAGCCCTAACCTCCACTATCTTAGATATATAGACACATTTGCAAGCAGAATTTCAACCAGTCACCTGCATACACTCACTCCATGAGCTCATTACATAAGAAGGTGGAATTTTAAGGGACATTTTGCCTGGAGCAACCCACAGCACCTTATGTTGCCCCAAATGCTGCAAATCCCAAGACACTTCTCAACTCCTCTGAACAAACTTCAGATCTTAACCACAAAAGCCAAAACAAAATAATAGCCCACCAAAAAAAATTCTTTTAATGTACCATAGGAAGACAGGAAAAGAAAAGTCAAGGACACTGCTGCTGTCCTCTAGCCTTGCAATAATGAGGCATCTGAGAAATGCCATGATTATGTGAAGTGGAACACCGAGAGCATGACAGACACACAACATCTCTCTCCTCCATAGCTGGATGAGGAGACACTTTTTAAACACAGAACCTCCCCTATTCCACTCAGAAAAGTGGCCATGTTACAGTGAAGAGAGACGCTTATGTATCTGACATGGTTCTATAAAATCCTTCAGGATGAAAACTGCAAAGAAGCAGCAATCTATTATTTCTGCCACAAGAAAAATTATACAGTTTGAAGATGCAAGATGAAGTTCTTTTTCACCCGAAGAATTACTTTCCTTTTAAGAAAGCAAAGCACCTATAATGACAGAGGAAAATCTTTGGAAGTAGTACCAGAAAAAGACATTAGAAGTGGCAATCACCATGTCAGACACACTACACTGCAGGGGAAGGGAAGAATGACCAGATAATGAAATTACAGGGCATTGAAAATGTCAAAGAGCGACAGTGCTCTACCATCATTCACAGGTTATATGAGGCATTAACATGCTGATATCCCATTCCAATGACAAAGATGGCAACAAGAACAGAAAATATTCCAAAATGAATCTGTTGCTGAGACCAGGAATTTAATGAAACAGGGAGATGAGCAGAAAATTAATCTTACTTTCACTGTGCAACCTTCAAACTGAAAGCTGCTGGCCCTTTTCAGGAACAGTAATAGCTCAGGGATGCATTATTTTACTTTCCTTATCTATGATCTCCCCAGACTTATGAGTCATCATCACAAAAAAGGATATCAAGTCTTTCAAACAAGGACCAACCTTCTTGGCAGGCAATGGCACCAAGGAATTTCCAGTAAGGTATAAAGGAGAAAAAAAAATCCTTCACAATTAAGCTGATTGACCACTAAATCAAGCACCCAGGAAGGCTGGGGTATCTGTATACTTGGAGGAATTCAGAACTTGACTGGACAAGGCTCTGAGCAGCTTTATCTAACATCACTGCTTCAACCTTTGAAACTGATCTGAGCAGGAGCTGGACCAAAAGATCTGCAGAGCCTCCCCCTGCAAACTCAGCCTAAATCACTCTACAGCTGAGTTCCACTCCCTTCAGATAGGGACACCATTGATCAACAGGAGAAGCACACAATACAGAAAAGCCAGAGGACCCTGTGTCTACCCTGTAACATACCTACCTACCTTGCTTGAGATAGTTCATCACTATAAAAAAATCTTCTGCCTTTATTCCTTGTATAAAAAGAAAAAAAAGAGTAGTCACAGCAAATCAAAATGTACAGTCTGTTTATGGAAACCCCCTTCTGGAGAGAGTCTAATGGGTCATAACACAGCTTGGGGCAGATGCAAATGAACTGTCAGAATCCAGAGAGCTCCATTTGGAGCCACCTCTACACATCCTCTCCACATATGGCAACCCTACAGGGCAGAGCAGCACCATCCCAGCAGAACCACCCAAAGCAGCCCGGGTCATGCAAGGACCTCTGCAAAGTCAGGTGCAGCAGAAATTCTGCACTGTACCCCAAACCTCAAGATTCTCATGTTCCTCCTAGGTCTGGTACAGAAATGGTCCTTTTTTCAGCCTAACCTAATAAACTCTCCTATTGGAAAGGCTGAGAGCAGGACTGCCTCAAAAGATTTGATAAGGTCAGTGCTAAAGCATAGTTGATAAGGCTATCTGGCCTCCACAATGGTTTCTTATGGAGCTTGAATTTTCTATTTCAGAATTGTATTTCAGAACAGAGTTCACCCAAATTTAAAAAGTCTTTGAAAAATAAAAGCAAAGTGAACAAAAAAACCCATTCACTTAATCTGGAAAACATAAATAAAGCAGCTTCCTCTTTCCATCAAGCAGATGCGAATTTAATTTCAGATCACTAAATTTGTTTTCCTGTAAACAAACAAATTGTTAAAAAGCAGGGGAAAAAAAACCCTTGGAAACACTATCTCTTATCACATGTAGTATGTGCCTCTCTCTCCCTGCTGGCCCATATCACATTCAATCCTACAGTTTTCAAAGGCTGCTGGAATTCAATCTGCTAAAGGTGTGTAATAAATGAGGCTTTGCAGAGTGCATTTGTTGAGTAAGCAGGAGTATCTGGACATCTGTGCACAGGGATGATTCACTGAGAGATGTGTGTAAGACAAAAGGCTCATCCTTATCTATTTCAAGGCCGCATTTTCACCAGTTTATTGGCAGCCAATCTGCCAGACAACAAACTTAGCCAGACTGTGAATCAAAAATCTTTCCACCCACAAGACCATCATTCTTTCACTGCTACACAAGTGGTTTTTGCATCATGCCTAGAAAGTAAAAATCACCTGCTGCTCCATTAAGGTGTGGAAAAGATCTATCACTTCAGGGCATTCTTAAATACAACCATCTTGTTCACTACAAGGGCACAATATTCCTCTTTATCGACTGAGCTACAGTCATGGATCATGTGGCAAGAACCAGCCTTGGAGGTAGCAAGATGGATGTCCAACCATTGCAAGCCTCATGGTCATATAAGCAATGTGTTATGGAGATCTATGGAGAGACAGAACAGACCCTGGCAATGTCTTTGTGACTCAAAGCCCATCTGCCACAGCAGCAGAACAAATGAACAATAGCCAGCTGTGAACTGCAGCCTACACCCCTAATTATACCTGAAGTGTCTCCTGGCAACTGAGTATCTCCAGGACTGGCTGAGATAGCACTTACCTGTCAAAACACATTGGATACAACAAACTGCCTCTTTAGGACATAGAAGTGGTTTCACATTCCCTTTACTGCGACCCTGCCTCCTTTATGGAAGTCCTGCAATCTGGAGAACACACAGATTTGTCTGTGTGCCTTGCACTTACAGAGCTCAAGAAGTGACTGCCTAAGGTAGGCACCATGTCAGGAGAGAGTTCTGTCTTCAGACTGAAAAAGGTGAGTTTGCTTTTAAGTCAGATCAGGTTTTCTTTGCCACTGTGCACTTAAAAGTTATCAAGATGCACACAATTTAAGATTATTCTGGGGCTCCCCCTAAGGAATGTAACACCTAAAGATGCAGAGTCTGACACTTCAAACATAAAGGAAATACGATGCATTGAGAATTTAATGCAGTTTCTAAAAGTTGTTACTAGAAGAGGAACGTGAAGTCCCCTCTGTCTTGCCCATATCTGATTTCTTACAACTGTTTCCAGACATCTTTTAAATGAACACCTGAGGTGCAGCCCCAGTCTGCTGCCAGCTAGTACTGCCATCCTGCACAAAGCTGTTGGGGCTGCAGGGACTGGCTGACTTCACAGGAACATCAGAGAGCAGTGACACAGCCTGGACATTGTGGAACTACAGCTTTAGATGAAGGAGAGATGGCAGAGTATGCCAAAAATGAGCAGAACTGACAAAGGGAGAATTTCCCAGTGCACTGTCACTGTTCCAGCTTCATTACATTTGAATGTCAGGAGAAGCTTTGGCAACAGACACCTGAGTTAAGCAGCTTAGAGAGTTACCTGCAACTGCTGTCACAACTCAGACAAGTTAAGTACCTTTTACTTGTCCCAGGTGAATTGACCTTCAAGGCTGGCCTAGGATTCTACTCTCCCGAAGTGGAAATACCAGGAGATCCAGTGGACACACAGAAACTACCCTGTGCTACACAGAAGCAAGCACCACTGGGAAGACAGAAATCAGAGCCCCATCTGACTCCACCTCCAGTCAGGCTGAAGTCCCTCACTGCTCTCCCATCCCCTTCTATGCTGACACAGCTCAGCTCTCCTACACAGCTGGAAATTCAGTCATTCCTCTGCCCCCCTCACAGACCTTGCTGCCTCTTACCACCACACAAGAGGAGTCTCCCTTTGTTCCCCTGCCATAGAGAGCTTAGTCCAATCCTCACTGCAGCTTCTCCTGCACAGCCTACTTACACTTGTTTATCTTATCATTCTTCCTACAGTCTGAAGCAAAGATGTAGTCACCACAGCTGCAACATTATCCCACAAAAATTACTTTTTCACGGGGAAAAGTGCAAAAATACAATTACTTGCTTTAGGTACACTGGCTTAGAAGAACCCAGTTTTGAAGTGCTTCCTATTTTCCAGGAAAAGACTGAAAACTTGTACCTATATGTATAGCAATCAGAAAGTACCTGTATCTTTCCCTAAAGAAAACTCATGATAATGATACTAGGTCTTATGTGACAGAATTATATGGCATTTCTGTCTCAAAAGCCTGCATGTAGTTGTATCAGAGTTCTTGTTATTTAATAGGACTGAAGGAGTGGTCAAGCTGCACAACGATTCTTGGAAATCAAGATTCTATTGTCACCCACAGAGAGATGCAACTAGAACCAAAACCTGCTGCCACTGCTGCAACAAATGACAAACCTGGAGGATCATTCAGGTTTGGAAGTGTAAAGCAACTGAATTATTGAGCTCTGGAGATGTTGTCTAACCAACCTCCATTCCCCAGGTAGATGTAGTTCCTCTGAATCAGTCCCAAGAGATATTTGACTGGTCTGTTTTTAATGATCTCTGATACAAGAAAGGACACCTCCCAGGGAGCTATATCAGGCTTTACTCACTAGAAACATTTTCATATGAACTTTCTCTGTTTTGTTGTATTTTAAGCATATGATTGCTCATCCAACGTTTCACAGATAAAAGTAAAAATAAAACAACACTCTTTACCTTAAACAACTGTGTTTCACATTCATTTTATCATCCCTCTTCAGTTTCCTCTTCTTTAGCTGAACAATTCCCATCCATTCAATTTTTCCTTGTAAGCCAGGTTACCCTGTGTTTGAGTATTTTCATTTTTCTCTGAACGAGTCTCTAAAAATGATCTTTATCTTTCTTTAAGTGAACTTAGACTGGCCACAGAGCTACTGCTGAGGTCTTACTTGCACTGAGTGCATTGAAAAGATTACTAGAAGGATGTATCTTGCAGGCTACATATAATCCTGCTCATTGAAGCAGCAGATTATTTTCTTCCTTGAAACACTGTGCAAGACCTATTCTCAGTGCACTGTGGAGTTGAGTTTCTGAAGGAGAGACTGACAAGAGTGAGAACAAGTTAGGGCAGGGGAAAAGTTGGAGTAAATGTTTGTGTATTTCTGGCCAGCCCAGAGAAGGTAATGTTGTCAGGGTTGCTGTGCAGAAGGAAAGTGACTTTTAGGAGATAATGGCTTCCCTTAGAAGAAAAGATGAATGCACCTCTGGGATGGGACAAAGAAGAGAAGCAGTTTGGTAAAAGCTGAGAGCAGGAAGCAAGACAATAGTAGACAGATAGCATGAGTGAAAATCATATCCAGTCTGAGTTTGTGCCCTAAGAACATGGCAGAACAATTATTTCTGTATTATCTATCATGATACAATGCCCTAAGGAAAACCAGAGTCAAGTACACTGCAAATACAGTGCAAAAGGGCCTGACTCACAAGCCTCAAAGCAGGAAGCCCACTTCTTAGCATTCAGGGTATTAAATAGGGTTCTGATACCCCTTTCAAGTACAGTGAGGCTGGATTAGTGTCTGAGCTTTGTTTCCGAAGTAAAAGATGACACAATAAAGTCTTCTGGTCTAAGTGGCCCAAAAGAAAATGCAGAGGACGTGGCAGAGAAGTTTACAGGTTCACATGCAAGCAAATGAGAGCCCAGTCTAGTCTTACCTTCCTCTTCTCCCTCCTCCAGACCAACCTGACTCTTTCAGTCCTCAAGAAATATTTTAGTGAACAAATTCAGTGCTACATAGTTGCACAGATATTTCAGCAATGAGATTGAAAGAACTCCTGTCAAATATGCCACACATCAAGACTCACTGTCGTTCTGTCCTCACTTAGAAAGGAAGCAAGAAGACAGGATGCAAGAGGAAAACACAGTCACTGGGCAAACAAAATAATCAAGGACAAGATGATAATGCTGGAGAAAGAACAAAGAAATAGCTGGATTATGCTTCAATATGTCAAACTCTGGAAAGACCAAAGCAACTTTGTCATTAGCAGGGAAGAAAGACAGTTCTTCCTGAAATACAGCCCTTAAAAATCTGTGTGGTATAAATGCAATTTATGTGGCCTGTAATGCAGTTAATTTATTCCCATAAAGGAAGACAACAGTGTAACTTGCTCTACAGGTTCTGGTTCTTACCATCACTTGGGGTGATAAATTTAGCCTGTTTCTGTACTTGACTTATCATTTCTAGGTAGCTTAAGCTACTCAGACACTAACCTTATTATGACAGTGTCAGAAATGACACATATTTGGCCATATATTTTTTAATTGTGGTTCTCCTTCCTCCCCCCCCCACCCAATCCTCTGTGGTGCCCACATTAGGGAAGCGTTAGCCTGACAAGAGTAGAGAACAAGTAATTTATTTTCTGTCACAACAGATATGCAGCACAGAACAAGTTGCCTATGCATCACTCCCTGCCACTGTGCATCAGCCTTGGCTCAGGGGGACCCATCTCCAAGAGTAAGAACACACATCAATTTTGCATGATCATTCAGGGTCAGCCTCTCTGCTGACACCAGGCATTTTTACCAACTGCACTGGTATGGTTGGTTCTGCCACATGGATGTCTGTCCACTTGGAAACCAAATCTATGCATATCAGCTGATCTGAGACACTCACTTACTTCCATTTCCACAGAAACTTCATTTTCATCAGCAAACATCCAAAGCTGGTTTGTTTTTTTTATTTTCCACATGGATGCTCCATCCATTCTTTCACCCCACAGGTGGCAGTTACCCAGGGCACACAAGAGGGACACACCAGATAGACACACAGAGAGAAGATGAAATCTTTCAACAGGAGAGGCAGACAAGAACTCTTAACTTATGCTTCGATTTCCATGTACGTATTGCGGCTTTGTAAAGTACTGGATTATACAAGAATATTTTTGTTACTGCTTTACAAATATACACCCACCTGCTGGAAGGTCCTAGGGCATATACAACTGCCTAACAGTATTTATTGTTGTTTTGAATATGTATTTACTTATGTATCTGCCAAACAAAGATGCTCAGAAGAAAGCAAAAAAGCTATATTAGTAGACTTAAGGACAAAAAAGGAAAGCAATATAAGAGAGGAATCTGAAGGAATAGTTCATAGCTATGTTTTTCCAGTTTTTATGAAGGTAAAGTTTCAGTGCAGGTTTTGGTGGCTTCTGGGTCGGTTTGATGGGTTTTTGTGGAGGGAAGTTTGTTTTGGGTTTGTTGGTTGGATTTTTTCTTCTGATAAAATATATAGCAAAACAAGAAGATGGCATCACATTAATCTGTAATGGTAACAAGCCTGGAAAATGGAATCATTGTAACTGATTCTCAATACATATTTAAGAGCATAATTCCACAGGATGCTTCTTGCACTCTCCTCTTTTGCCCTGTGCTGCAACTTTCCCAAAGGCATGTAATAGCTTAGCTGAAGGTTTAGCAAAAGCCTCTGCTTTACCAGCTGGCTGAATTTTAACCTACAAAGAAGGCAATCACATCTGAAAGCATTGGGGATAAACTCCAATTTTCACTGTATGTAGCTTCAAGCAAAAGGAAACTGCAATCTCTGAGCAGCAAAAGGCCACAGTAAATAGGAGACACAAAACAGTTACTGAAGTTCTCATTTTTAACATCTGACTCTGCATGGAGCATGCAGAACAAATTTACTAATAGATCAGCTGCTCAAAACCCTGAGGTTGGTGACTGCACGTGTGCATTAAATTCACTGTATACGTGGCATTTATTGGGTGCCCTGACTGTTAAGAAATGGCTTATAATAGAGGGAGTTCATCTGAAACCTTCCTGCATCTTTATACACTTCTTTGCTTCATACTATGGAAAGGGACAAATCATAGCACATTTAGCTGTGTGAGTTCACCCAAAAGCTGCTGAGAGCAAGAGCATGTTTTCAGAAGGGCAACAGGCTGGTGGGCAACAGGCAGCAAGACAACAGGTACTTTGCAACAGCAGTGCCAGGCTGTGGGAAGTCCTGCAGGTTCCCTGAGAGCACGCTAAGCTGTTTTGCCCTCCTTTATTTGGCCTTAGTGCCTGTTTTCCCTTATTCTCTACATCTGCTGCTTCCACACATATGCTTTCTTCAGGTTTCCCTACCCTGGGGTCCTACCTGTCTTTTCACAACTCCCTTCTAGTTACTCTTCACTTCCTTTAATTTCTCCCTATTTCTTCCTAACTTACATGACCAACTACAAGATTTGCTTTTTTCTTCTTTCTTGTCTATTCTGTCACTTGTCCTTGACCACCTGCTACCTCTGCGCCCACATAAGGTGCAGGAACCCTTCGCCTTAGTACCATTCCTTTACTTTAAAGGATCCCCCATGAGTTCCTACAAAATATATTATTTTAAGTTTCTTCTACACCTGTCCATTACCCGTATATCCCTGAAATACCTTACAGCAGAAAGGGTTGCATGTACAAGTAAATCCCTGTTAAGCATTAACTGTGACGTTATTTTCCCTGTATTTTCCCAGCTGCTGTTTTATTAAACCTGGGCTGCAAAACCCTTCAGATAACAACTCATCCTCTCAATCTCCTTTTTTACCATCTCTTATGCAAAAATTAATATCCTATATGTAACTTCCAAACTGAATAAGACAGAAAGAGAAAAGCTAGGAGGAGCACTGCGCTGCCATAAACTAACTAGAAACATATCAGGTATCTTTGTGTTGATATTTTTGCTAATGACAGGTAACAGGCAATGGAAGCTGCTGCTGTTGCTTTATAACTGATTTCTTCTCAAGCCCTGGGACTGTGAGTGGCTGTGGATGTGCAGTTACAGCTGAAAAGAAGGTGCAGGTGTGACCCACAGTTTGTTGTAAGCAAGGGAGTAAGGGAAAGTCCATCTCCTGCACCACAGCAGTGTCAGGTGTTACATGAAGCTATTTCGCACACACATGCACAATTTGTGCCTTCCAACAAGCCAAAGAAAGCATGAGTTGCTGAACTAATTGCTATGACTGCTTCCAGATAATTTAATTTTACCTTGATTGTAATTAATTAATTTCAGCAGAAAATGGGTCCTCCTTGACCAAAGCTGAGACTGGCCTGTGATATATTTAATACATCAGCTTCACCAGCCAGGTTTCTATTAGCAGTTAAAGAAGAAGTATTGCTCAGTTGCCTACTGTGGGGCTGAGAACAAGTTCCTCAACCCTCCACACCAAGACTCATATCATCCTGTCCTACTGACAACCAGGACAAACTGCTGACTACCAGGGGCCGGGAATGCAAGGTGACAGTGTCTTTGGCCACCCTTGCTCAACCAGATGTGTTGCAATAGAAGAGATAAACTGGATCTTTCCAGGCTTCTGATTCTCTTTACTGTTTATCTCTATTCAAAGCTTTGACATTAAGCCTAGATTCAGCATTTTCTCCTGGACTGCTTTGTCCTACCTTTTTGATATAATGGACTACCAGTTCTTGGCTAATGGGTTGTCAACCTTCATTTAAATGTGCCGTTTCCTTTTGCCTCCAAACAGAGACTAAAAAGGAAACTCCTCTTTCAAATTGCTACTTACAGCACTCTACCAGAGTAAATCCTCTCCATCCCTGTACAAAAGGATAAACACATTCTATCGTAACAGATTTAGAGGGTTACTTCCTTGGCTAAAATGATCAGCTGTGTCCAAGATACCTAATGTCTTGGGTCAGTTGTTTAAAAGCATGCCTAGAATAAGGAGGGGATTACCAGTAAATTTGACTCCCAGCCACCCAAGTTCTTGGTTGTTTCTGCCCTCCCTAACTCACATGATCTCCACCAGACTTTCAATTTTATTACAGATTCAGAGCTGTACTTTCTTCCTGGCAGTTAAAACAACCCTGCTGCCTCTTCCATTCTCAGTGTTCGGTACACTTTTACAGTCCCACAAAAGAGGAATTTGCCAGCTCTTGCCTTAACCTGGGCATGGGTGGCACCAAGAGGGTATCTCTGACTGGCCTGGGATGGTACTATGAGGTTTTCATACACCAGGCAAGAGTTTACCCCACCACTTTAAGTGGTGCTCACCCACTAACATTTCACTTTGTTATGAAGCCACAAAACGTTCAATCAACAGACCACACAGCGAATCCTTCTAGTGCAGCCAGGCTTGAGTTGGACAGTTATTGTTCTGGTCCAGTGTTAATTACTACAGAGATGGGACTGGTACAAGGCTTATTCACCCTCAAACAACCACACACATGTAATCAAGGCAAGTCCATCCACAGACGGACAGTTCAGAGCAGAGGTTGCCATGCAATACATTATTTCACATCCTAGAGCAAGATAGACCAACACTGTGAAAAAAAACTCCTGGATTCTGTCAGATATTATCCAGTTAATCCATATCCCATCTAACTAGACAAACTGAGATCATGAATGGTCATCATTATTTTATTACAGAATGTTCTGCATGGGCTTTATTTTTTCCCTAACTATTCTGCATTTGCTGTACTAAAGCTACATGTGTAGATGAGCGAGAAGTAGCCAAATATTTCTATCCTGTGCTACACAGGGCTTCCAACAGTATGAGTTCATGACTCAACAAATTATCTGGGTGTTTTTGCTAAAACTGTCACTTGTGAGTCATTATGGGTGCTTAATTGGTCATCTGCAAATTTCAGGGTTAACACCTCACTTAATGAACAAGCTTGTTCAAACCTCTGAAAATTATTCATTCTGGCTGCCTGAACTCCTGGGGAGACAGCTAATGCTTCAGTTCCCATTCTGACATTTTCTGTATAATCATAAAGGCTAGGAAGATGTATATTTGTGTATGTGGGCAAGTGAATAAAAATGCACATAAAATGAGAAAGAGCTCAAGCACATACTCAGATTCAGGAACAGGAGCTTTGTGTCAAATGATGGATGTAGAGCACCTTGACTATTAAGGGAATGTTGTATCTAAGGTAATTCATTTCTTGTCAGGTTTTGTCCCCCAAAAGTATTAGTCAGGCATGAACTTCTAGAAGTGTCTGCCACAGGCACAATTACCTGAATTCCAGCCACTGCAATATTAGATTAATAACAAGGGTAGCTCTCTTGCCGGTTTAACTAATGTAATAACCTTAGTATTTTCCTTCTGTAAACACAATATGGGCTGGTTTCTCACTTAATTCAGGCTTGCAGCACTGCTTCCTGACTTCTCCCACTACCATGATCAAAAATGGATTTCTGCCCTTTCTCCCCCTCCACTCTTTCTTTCTTTCTCTCTCTCTTTCTTCCTTCCTTACTGTATTTTACTTCTCTTTGTACAGCTCACTTCTTAGGAAAGCCAGCTCTCTTCCTACACTCTTCTTTTAGAAAAGGTCAACACTTGGAGAACAGAAAGCTACAAGTAATGAATAAGGAGCTGACAGGTAGATTGAAAACCCAGAAGAAATGAACAGACCAGGCACTGGAAATAGCATGCAACACAAAGCTTGCCAGAAAATCCCTAACCTGCTCTAATGACAGCAGTTCACACCCCCGATGCCAAAAGAGGATTGCTCCAGCTATTAACAGTTCTAAGGGCCATGGGAGCTGGTGAAAAAATAGAAAAGTCAAATTTCCAGCTGTTTTTCAACCACATTGCCATGGATTACTTTAAAGATGTATCTCAGATCCTGCAGAATATCCCAAAGAGACCTGGATCTACCTGTACCACTTGATGTCACCTCCCTTCCTTTTTCTATAGCTTCAACCTGGGAAAGGCAGGTGAAATGCCATCCTGTGTGTCAAGAAACCCAAAACACCAGGATACAAATGGTCAGAAAAGATTTCTAAGCAGTTCTAAAGCAGGAGGACACCATGGTTAGTTGTAGATGTTCCTGACACCACAAATAGACCACAATCATTATGGAAAGACTACTGGCTCCTAATCCTTCTGCACAACAGCAAGGAGGGATGGAACCCTGAACCAGAGCACACAAAGTCTCTGTGCATGGGAGATCCACATTAGATCTGTTAGATGCCCTCTGTTGTTGCCAGCTGGAACTGTGGACACTCACCACCCTGAAAACCAGATCTTTTAGCACACGTTTAACTGTCTCACAAACAAAAGCATAGGCGCGTACAAAGTAATGCAGCTAAATCACACTGCAGACCTGCCTGGTGCTATAACCATTTGGCACAAGAAGAATGTAACCTTGGTTGTAGATAATGGCAAAGAAGATAAAAAGAGTTGTTCTCTTGATCATACTCTTTTCTTTCTTACTCTAGATCTCAGAGTGACCTTTGCAATTCAAGCCATGCCATGGTCATTAAAATAATAAAAGTATATTTTATTACTTCTACTTGTTAGAAAACTCAGCCTGAACTCTACCTTAATGTCCAATTCTCCTTAATGTTTCATATCTTACTGAGTTTTTGAGGCCTTTCATCCTGTCATATGAAGCTGACGAACCCCCATCTGTTCTCTTACAAGCAAACAGAATGAAGTTAATATACCTGTCAAACTCTGCAGTGATCAATGATATGTTAAGGATGTGCATGGAGTTAAATAATTCAGTATCCTAACAATAAGGTGACTCACTTATTGCACTATTCATTTTTCCTTTTCATGGAAGGAACTTGCTGTTCCTGAACATGCTCTTGTCTAGGTCAAGCATGGGTGTGGGTGTGCCCAGAGAAAAGGTAGAAAAATGTAGAATTTCCCAGTAAACATTTCAAGTGCAATAAGAGCTGTGTAAATGCAAGACTCACTCATGAGGGGGTAAGGTTAGAACTCTCAACCATTTTACTCCTCAAAGGTGGCAATACTGGAGCGTCACACACACATTAAACACAATAGCTGCTCCAGCAAACTTTTCATCCCATATAGAGCCACTTGTAAACTCATGTAAGACAGTGTTACCTCAGCAAAATAAAAACAAAGAGACTTACAGGTGGTTACCAAAGATCTGTGCCAGCCAATCTTCTAAAGTTTGCTGATCTGAAGGAACAAGCAATTGGTAATCCCACATTATCAACATTTGCAAGCCCAAACTGATTGTGACCATGGAACTGAAACATCTCTCTGCAACACAAAAACAGGGCCTGGGGCAGCAGACTGCTTGATTTGCCTTTACTGCAAAATGCATAAAAATGTATAAAATGCACAGCCAGAATGGAGGGTGCTCTCTCCTGACTGCACAGCCCTCACTGCTCACAACCAGAAGAGGGGCTAATATTAAGCAAAACAGAGGCTTATTTTCCCTGAAAGTCTCAATGAACAAAACCTTAACCCTAAGCAAGGCTATAAGCTCTGGACGAGATTCCTCTTATCAATGCTGTGCCACACCACATTTCAACATCCTAAATTAGGTGCTCTTACGTAGACACAGATCCTTTTTTCCACAATGAGTAGGAGGCATTGCCACAGCCATGTTTTCTACCCACGTATCTCTGGTAAAACTATATATCCCAGTCCCAGAGGAAAGACTGCTGTAGAAGACCTGTGCCATAGGAGTCACTTGTCCAAAACTGACTTCCAAAACTCAACAAGTTTCCGTGCTGGATCCTGCCTGGTGTCTTCAGTAAGAAGAGCGGAAGGGGTTTACTTCTTTCATGCTCTTAAAATAACAAGGTAGCATCTTTCACACCTAGAAACAATTAAGGCATGTGTTCTCATTCCATTCCCACTCCGGGAAAAAACAAATGGGGCTCATTAATATCAGAAAGCCAGCCCAAGAAGAGGCCCAACTCTGCGTTATTTGCTAGTGTCAGGAGACATGAACAATTTACATCCCTTGAAACTGGGTCATGCACTGCTCTGCCACAACAAAAATTAGCTCATCAGTCCAAAAGACATTTAATGCTCATGAGGCCTAAAGTTGTTTACTTCTGCTCGAAGGGAGAATTAGGGGCCTTAATTCTGCTGTGATGAAAACTATAAAGTGGTCTTCAGCATGGTTTTAATACATGGATTATAACAGCACAGGGCTTATGATTGTTTACATTTTTGCCTTCCAGTGACCACCATAAAGCACAGTGTCATGCCCACAGAACAGCAGCACTGAGTCAATGTGGCAGCAGGTCAGCAGGGGTGAGACAGAACACCTCTGGAAACTATAGTCTTTGTGTGGCCTCTTGCAAAAAATCCCAGACAGCCACAGCCTGCAGTAAGCATGCTTTTGTTTGTCTACAACATCAGCTTCATCCCATTTACTGGAACAATAAATCCTGTCAGAAAAAGACACCAGTTGTTCTCAAGAGAGCCTCAGCACACTCTTTAGATACCTTTGCCTTTCTAGTTAATGGAGGAGAACTGAGTCACAAAGTCCCCAGAAAGTCTGTAGTCAAAGATAGTAAATGAGGCTGTTTGAGTCTGTAGATAGGGTTCCCATCCTCAAAATGGGAAGTTTGACAAGATCTGATAAAAATGGGAACAGGTGAAACTTTTTCTGGGCTCTCCAGACCCTAAGGATGGCTTTTCTGTGGTGGGGGTACACAACACTCACTGTTTTCCTACCCAGAGACAGCTGTTTATGCAGCTGGATGGAATAAGTTCTTATGTCTTACAACATAGAAGAAACACAAACTCCTCTACCTTGAAGAGATGAGCTACAAAAAGACCGAAGTAAATGACTCTATGATAATAAGTATTTCATCAATAATTAAAAATTATAATAACCAGATCCGAGATGAGTCAAAGGAATACTTTAAACACCACTGGGCACAAGGAGAGGGGATTATACCAAGCAGACAAAATGCAGACCTAAATCTATTATCCCAGACTAAATTTGTCTTTGGGTTCAGTGGAAAGATAACAGAAGAAACATCTGTCTTTTTTTGTGCTTGTTGTGATAGGAGCTCTTCTCTAAGTCACCAGCTCTCCAAAAGAAACTCTAATATCTGCAGCCTTCAAGCATAAAAGATCTTCAGGACATTATTTCTGTACCACCGAGGTGAACAATAACTTTCTCAAACATGGAGCCACCAATAAATTTTACAGGTCATACTGCAGGAGTGGGTTTGGGGTTTGAACTGGTTTGGGATTTTCCTAGAATGCTCTACTAAATAATTTTAAGACCTGACTTAAAGAGTTCTTCTGTCCCAGAGTCATCAAGCCTTGGAGCCACCAACACAAAGTACTTCATGCCATGTCTCAACACAGATGATTCTATGCAGGTCTGTCAGAGGGGCAGTGGTGGAGTGCTGGTAGGCAAAATGTGAGGCAAAGCATGGACTTGAAAAAAGGAAAATGTTATCAAAGGGTTTTTAGAGTGGTTTCAAACCACTGAAATGAAAGAGATGCCAATACGAAAAGCACCTAATGCTAACACAATGTCCTACAAACCTGATCCATTCCAGATGATGTAACCAACATTTAAAGCCCAGAAGAACAATACCTGGGAGTTGCCTTCTTTAGTAGCCTTCCTTAGAGTTTATTAGTGCAAAATTAGACCTACTTGTGCAGATAAGTAACTGCTTAAGCTAGGGCTATTTACACATGTGTATGCACACCTATTTCACATGTGCCGTCTGCAAAGTTGGGATCCAATACTTGAAACACCAGTTATTCCTACTCTGACAGAAGGAGGAATGCCTGATCTGTCCAAGAACACTGATTTGGGCATTTCATGACTTTATCATCATTGTATGTGGATCCTATACATAAATACACTTGTTCTCAATTTTTCGCTGTATCCCAAAAAGTATTTCATTTCTGGTTTAGAGTGAGGAGATGAAGTATTCAGCAACCCACAGATAGAGCCTGAGAGGACTGAAACTGCTTGCTGCTATTCTTCTGTAAATGCCAAGTTCCTTTTGAATTCCTGCCCATGTGATTTCAACATGGGAAGTCAGCAGCCAAGCCAGGACCTGAACTCACATTTCTTGCATCCCACAGGATAAGGTAACTTCTGAATTATTCTCCAGTACAGTTGCCAGGTTTTTGGACTCAGTGGGTTTCACCCCACATCCCTCAGTACCTCATCAACACACATCTTCAAATCATCAAGACATTTGGCTTCTCAGATGCATCCCCTGTAGTTAATTCTTCCAACCCTTGCTGGTGCCAGCCGCCAGCACAGGCTGTGCCAGGCCTCCTGATTAAGGTGGAAGATGTATTTCTGTGCTATGAATTGTCAAATCATCTTTTTTGTTTATTAACAGGGAGAATATTTTCTGAGCAGAGCGTTCTCTGAACACAGGATCCAACTCTGCAAGCTGCCAAGTAGGTGCTGAGTGTTTCCTGGTTCTCTGCAGAAGGTATTTGTTCACTCCTCTCCCCAGAAACTTTGTCCATTAATAATGCTCACAGACTTTTGTTGCAATGTAACAAATATGGCCTCAAGCACTCTGCTAGCAGAGCAAGCATCTACCAACAGCCAATACATCAGCTGCAGCTCGGAATTGTCCAGCAGCATTACATCTTCGCTATGCATTTTAATGTTCTATACCCTAAACAATAATGCTACCCCTGAAGAGAGTCTCCAGCACCAGCTTTAATAGAGTCCAGGAAGCCATTCTCCCCATAGAAGCTAATGAAAGGAATACTTGTCTGGTCTTGGCAGCTCAATCTGCAGCATTTTGCTAAGGAGCAGAAGATCTAGAAACTTAGCTACACAAAGGGTTTTCAGAGACTTTGACTTTCAGCTCCCTTTTGGATATTAAGTTTAAAAGACTCTCACAGTATCCAGGCCATTTCATTTATTTCTTCTGAGTGCTGGACAAGCATACAGTCTGACACTCCAGAACACAGCAAGAGGGAGTGGAGGAAAGTGCTTTGCAGCAATTGGCCCCCCTTGTGTGATCAAAGCTAAGTAACTCAGCACAACAGCACGGATTCTGGGCTGTATCTTGATGAGCAATTCCTCACACAAAAATAGCACTTCAAGACTCAGATAAGATAAAACTTCTGTATTGTCAGGTCTTTTGTTAAAAACATTGCCAAACACCGCCCCCAGAAGATCCTACAACCTGAAAAAAATGATGGACAATCTCTATTTTTTCAAGTTGACAACTAAGCTTATGAGAGACCCTAGACTCTGCAAGGGAAAGCCAGTGCACGAAATTCGATCTTAAATAAGTGTGGCAACACCCCAAAGGACAAAAACTTATTCTGGAATCAGTGTTCAACAAAGGTGTTTTCAAAAATAATTGCAGTTTCTTTGCAAGGCACCTCTGCATTACACTAAGCAACTTTCCTGGGGCCTGAGATACCAGGCTCACACAGTTCCAGCTCCTATCCAAGCACTTGGCAGCCACTGAAATTAAGCCGGCATCAGGCTTCCCCTAAATCTTCCCCTTGAAGGTGTGAGCCTAGTGTCTTGCTCTGTGGCAGAGAGGAAGTCTTAGCAGAACCAGGCTTTAGAGGAAAATCTTCTTTATCTCTCCTTAATGAAACCAGTCCTGAAACCCAATAAAAAGTTGATCCCTCCTCTTTATCAATTGTATTGCAGTTCCTCTCCAACTAATGCACTCAGACTGAGCAGCTCTTACCATTTATAACAATTCTGAGCAGGCAAGCAGATTATTCTGATACCTGGTACTAGTGTTACACTCCAAAAGCACCCCAACAGCACAGACTTCACAGTCTTCAGCAAACATCACAGACTTCAGCAAACTCAAACTGACACACTCTGTAGACAATTTGACACCATATTTAACCTTAACCACCCACTTTAAGATCAGGAATCTCTTTGTCTCTTCTTTCTCCTTCTGTTGACGTTTTACAAATCTTTGCAGTCTAAAAGATAGAGCAAAGATGACCATGTTATCCAACTGAGGCTTCCTTTTTCAGATTGATATGGCACAAACAATTGTCCATGTTGAAACCTGACCAGTACCAAGAACCCTCTGCTAACAACCATGGCACATTTTATGTCTGCTGACATGATATTAAGGCCAGCCAAGTAACACATAGTTTTTTTATTTGGAATTTAAAAGAGTAACAAATGGGATATAAGTGCCACAAGACACACACAGTAAGCACAGGGTTCATCATAATACACAGGATTTCAGGTAGATATTCGTGTGTTAAGACCACAGCAAAGGCACATGCTCTAAACCACAGTCGAGATAATAGATCCGAAATAGCAAATCTATAGCATTCAAAGTCGCTGTTGACTTCAAAACAGAAGTCTCTCTCTCCTTACTGCCATCACTTTCTTCTGTTTTAATCTAGCAGTTCCTCTCACCATCTTAGAAAATAATTAGCCTTAACCCAGTTTAAGACAGAGAATCAAAGCAAGAACTTCTCAACTTTGATATCCATACTTCTATGCTAAATTGGGAGGGGTTGATTTTACAAAGCAACTTCACCACCCGTAGGCAAGTCAGTATCATAGCACACACCATGCCAAGTGCATGAGCAAAAGCTATTGAGTAAATTATTTCATCTGATGGTCTTCTGTCATATGCAATCAGCCAGTTTAGCTCATGTAACTGCAGCAAACATACCTCACACATCAGTAAAAACTGACCCCATTAAATGGTCAGTATATTCAGAACAAGCCTAGGCTTTAAAAAGAGCTGGTTAATTTTACTGTCAATAATTGCAGCAGCTAAGATAACAGTAATCAAATCCCATGCTTCAGAATGCAAGTTAACTACCTTCAGGGTCAGAAAGATATCTACTTGCTTGCCTCTGGATATCACTGAAAAACTACCATAGAGGATTATGAGACTCAAACATAACACCCATTTATTGCTCAGTGCCATAAGCAGGAGAGTGCGTTTAACAGGTAAAATGCTCCAGTACAGCCAAATCTCTGCCACAAGTTATTAACATCAACTTTTACTTGCTACTCTCCCACTGTCCCCATCCTTCTCTGTAACATGATTTTGTTCTGCAGAAGGTCAAATTTTGTTTTCCTAGCCGCTCTCCAACAAACACATGCAGAATTACCTAAGGGCACTGCAAACATGCTTTGATAATTTTTTGTTTTAATTGGGCCAGCTATCTATTATCAACATTAACACTGAGAGAATATTGAAAACTACAGCTAAAACACTGATTAGCTGTTGTTCAGGTCTTTAATTCCCTAGGAATAGCTAATAGACAGGCATTTCCAGCTTCCCTGCTGTGCCCCAGTGCAACAAAAGAGCTAGGCATAGGGAATTAAGCAATTAATTTGTTCTTTAAAAAAAAAAAATAGTAAAGGGGAAAAACAAGTAGTTGAATAAATCATTTAGTACATTGGAAAACTAATAACAGTAGCCAAAAGACAGGCACAGCAGAAGAAGCATCCCCTCCCTCCTGAAGCTGTGTGTTGCCCTCTGCTGTTTTCTGGTTTGGCTCCTGACACAGCTCAGTCAGTGCTCCTCACTCAGCAGTGAGTGCCAGCCACCCACTGCCAGTCTTGAGCTCCAGCACAGTTCAGTCAAGACTGTACATATCCCTCTCTCCTGTACCTGTAAAAGAGATACAATGTGGCACAGTTTTCCTAGTTTAATTTGCCAAGATATTGGTAAACTTTGAAATACTTGCCCTGCCTTGCAAGGCTCCTAAAGACTGTTCGTTTGTGGAGTGCTTGCACACCGTAGGAAGGGAGTCAAACCACTCTTGCTAACTCACACCTTCTCCATGGGCACAAAATCAGCTCAGGCTACATTAGACAGCTGTCATACCTAATCAGCTGGTTTTCCTCAATGAGGGCACTCTGTGCTGTCCTGGTATCATGTTCATTAGTCACAAATATGCATTGGGGAAAGTCTGCTTCCAGCTGCAGAAAAAGCAGAGGACATGTTGCAACACAGCTAAGAGGAAAGCCCAAGGACACTCTTTGTTGTTTCCTCAAGCTCAAAGCAGCAACCAAGGTGAAATGGTCAATGCCAAACCCCCTAACTCAGATGTCATGGAAATGTCCTCACGCAAAGAGCTGGTGCAGCACTGACACAATTCTCCCTGCAATAAAACACATGCCTTTAGAAGAACCTAAGAAAATGCTAGAGATGTTTACCTGGGGGAGTTTCAAGACAATTTGCCCTACCTCAGCTCCCTAGATGCTCTTTTCCATAGCTTTAAGATCAGGAAACCTGGCAGTTCACCCCACTTCTGATTTTTCACTGATCTGTGCAAATACCAGGATGACACAAAATATTTTTGTCACAGAGTCTCCTCATCAATCACCCAGTGATCATGACACGTAAGAGCTCATTTTGGACACCTTCAGAGAGACAGGCTTAAGATCAGAGTCAGGCTACAATATTCTTAGTGCTACTAGGGAAATAGAGACATTGAAAGGTATTTTCAAGCAAGTTTAGACATGAATACGAGGAAAATAATGAATGACTCTTGACCCACTCTTTTTGAGAGACCAGTTTTCAGTTCCAGACCAAACTCTCAGTCTGACCCCAAACAGTCACTAAATATGACCTGCTTCCTGGTAAAACAGAGATATCCATTCTTGACCCACTGGTACAGTGGAAGGGTGGAAGCACACTGTGAGATGACCAAGGGATTGTGCAACCACAAAGCCAGAAAAACACTCAGAGTAACTCACTGCAGCCAGGATACAAGCAAAAGCATTCCCCAGTCTAGGCCAGCCTTAGCACCTGGACAGGTCCTAATCAAGAAGCTTCTAGATTTGTGTAATGCTCACAAGGGGAATAAACTGTCACCCTTTTACCATGACCATGCTACTGGGGCACGTGGAGGCTTGTGCTGCTCATTTCCCTGCTAACCATGTGAGAAAATGAAGCTTGAAAAAGTGGAGAGGAGAAAAGAATGCTGCAGTTAAATCAGCTGGCATGATAGACAACAAAAAATGGCAGTGTGAGGTTGGTCTCACCTTAATTAAGACATTCTGATTCTGTTTACTCACTGCCATCAAGACAACAAGACTCACTCATTGCACAACCTCCTCCACCCTCCAATCTTCACCACACACAGTCTGCTGACATCCACAGAAAAACAGCCATATATTCATAGCTCAGAGACCTTCTAATCATCCAAAGAAAACACCTCAGGGCATGAGTCTGAATTAAGATTATATCCACCACTTAATAACAATGACAAAGTCATTCTGCCCCCAGAAAAATATTTAGATGCAAACAAAAAGGGATGGAAGGAGGGAATGATGGATCTTCAACATTAGCTCAGCAGACACAGATACAGCAGTCACAGGGTTTTCTTGGAGTACTTGCCTTTAGTAGTAAGAAAATGTAGATAGTAACCCACAAGTGGAAAAACTCTCAATACCACCAGCAGGTTCTAGCTGGCCCTTTATACATAGATCAAAATTGAATCAACCAGAAGGATTAGACACAAAAGAGATTTCTTTTCCTGGAAGGACCAGCTGTTCTCATACCAGAAATCTGTGCAAGTAGCACCTCTTCTCATGAAAGGCCAGCCTGTCCTGATCTTAGAGATCAGTTTTCCTAATATCTTCCTGTGATAAAAGCTCTGAACATCAAGGCATTGAACTACACCCGCAGCTATAAATTCTCAGCTTACAGAAGCCCTAAAACTCAGCAGTGCTCATTGAAAGGACTCCTTGTGCTTCCTGATGCACAGATACTTTTTGGATGCTGGACAGCTCCCTCATCCACCAATGTGCCACTGCCCTGCCTCAGCCTGTGACACAGATACAGTAAAAGCTGTAGACTACGAGGGATGAAGGGAGAAGGTCACTCCTCTCCATCCACCACCCTGCAGTACAGCAGGAGGGCAGGAAGCAAATCCCTCTGTGATTTTCTATGAGAATTCAAGAAGGGGTGGCAGGAAGGCAGGACATCAAGGTACAACAACAGGAGCCAGCTAACTCACCCTCCACCACTCAGAAGCCTGGGATAAGCTGGAGTTCAAGGGTCCTTCTGTGGTCTGTTAGAGCACAGCTTGGAGCTCTCCCTCCTACAGCTCCTTATCTCCTGTCCCGCCTTTCAGTGAGTCTCTTAAGATTATTCAAAGTAAGAAAAAAGCCAAAAAAAAATGGAAAAACTCAGTCTAGCAGATTTGGGTGGGAAAAGTTCACCAGCACATTCTCACACTTCATAGCTAGAGCTACCATCCATCTGGTTATTGTAGGGCTCCCACCTGTACTGTGCACTGCAGCTTGTTAGATGTCCCTCAGCACCCATTCCTCCTGCTGCCCGTCACCAAGGAGAATGGCAGCTGGGATTTGGCACAACACTTCCTCATCCTTCAGCACTCAAGTATTCTGATGCATTGAGCCTGATATTGTTCACATCAAATGCTTATGAAGGAACACAGGAAAAACACAAGCCCCACAAAGCAAAGTTAGATATAGAGGGTTTCTGTGTCATTGCTTCACTCCTGACACTTCCCTCCTATACTGCACTGACTGAATGTACTTACTGTCTGACCATCTCCTCTTCATTCTGTTCAGACCAACCCATACTTACACCTCCAAATGTTACATTTTCACAACTATCTCCTTTAACCCACCAGAGCATGGGGGTAGGTTGGTAGTTGAATCCCCTAGAGAGCATTACTGATGCCAAGAGCTGGGGGTACCAAGAACTGGACAGGCAGCTTCATCTCTGTGAATAAGGCACTAACAGACCTGGGTATATTATTATGTAGACAAGACATTATTCAAAAAACAGCTTGGTGTTAAATTCTCAGATAAAAAGGAAGAAATAATGTGCATCCAGTATGTATGAGTAAAATTATGAAGGAGAAATCCAGACTTCAGCAGTAAGTGCAGATACGCCAATACTGTCTGGCCCTTCCACTGGCGTGAGTGTTAGAAGTGCTGCTTCTCCAGGCAGGGAATTTCAGCCCACAGAAGAAACCTGCTCCCACACAGAACTGGCTGCTAGAGACAGCCAGCACACTGTGGCTGCAGCCACTCACCTCCTGGGACCTCACACCCATGTTTAAACAAAACTTTCAGTATCAGTACCAGCAAGGGCAGTTTTAAGTACCAAAGGATGTCCCACTACACTTGGACAAGGACAGCAGGGAGTCAGCAAGCCCTGATCACACCACTCAAGAGCAACCCTTGTGACATCCCATCCCAGGACTACAAAGGATGGAGGGAGGGATGGAGGGAGGAGCAGCAGCACCTATCTCATGTGACACCCAGTACACACCTGAACTTGGGCAGATGAGACAGTAAACATCATCTCTCAGTTCTAGGCCCTCTAGTCAGCTCAAGAACAACCTCAACTCAACCCCTCTAGTAAAGGTCACGTGTCTCCAGCTCCGAGGGGAAGTCCTGAGTAGTTTCCTAACTAGGAAACTTACCTGGTGAGAAAGTAGCTTCACAGACCTGTAATTCTCCCTGGCTTTGTTATATTCCAGGCAAACACAGCAGCAACAAGAAGCCAGGACAAAGTGCTCCTTGGCTTAACTCACCACTGATGGCTCTGGGGCTACAGTGCCAAGATACAGGCACATAACACCTGTGGAGCAAACTGGGCATTCCTCCTGCTTACAGATCTACAGCATTATGCTGAAGGGTAGTTCCCTTTCAGGAATAACCAGTTGTAAAAGAACAGATGTTGTAATGTTTATTTTCTTCCATTCATTTATAGAAAACTGCTTCTATTTATGGTCCTTCCATAAACTAGAGCAGGGGGAAAGGATACACAAGGGAAATGTTTTGCTTCAAAAACTAATTTTGCCCTCAAATAAGGCGGGCAGCCACAAAGGAGAGAAGTTAGGAACCTAGAAGGAAGTCTGCTATAGACAAAGGGACTGAATCTTGTGTGTGGGAACAAGATCTCTTTTTTCCAAGTGAGATAAAAGGGAAAAAAAAAAAAACTACCTTATTTATCACTCAAAAAAAAGGTCAGTGTTAGCCCTTCAGGCAAAGCTGCAGGTGTTATTTCCATATGCTTCATGTACCCTGAACTCCAGCTCTGGAAGCTTTCAACCTTTTGTGTAAGAGCAAAGGGAAACCATTAATATTTCATGTGTTGCCTTCGCTTACTTGCAAGTTCCTTGGAAACTATTAAAGTGCAAGAGTAATAATGTCATCATTTACTTGTCATCTTCCACCTGCTCTTTGCAAAGAAAAGAAGAAAAGAATACCTGCACTCCCATCCAAAGCCAGTGCAAACACTGTGCCCTATTCATTGAAAGACAAATTGAAGGTTCTTCCAGAGAGACATGGGCTAAAGAGGCAACTGTCCCAAATCACCTTCCGCATGTCCAAGAAAGTTGCTACAATTATCATTCTCTTCGGAAGGGGAGATAGTTTTCTGCCACAAGTAGTGCTATTTCCATCTCCACCACCATCTCCTGAAGCAAGCACCTGTTCCTTAAGTTTCCAGGAATAGTGTTCACCCAAAACTACCTTCAAAGCTGACATACAGAATTATCCAAAAGCACCACTTACACCTTCCACAGCTTAAAATAGCATGAAATGAAGCCGCTGTTTACACACAGCAGCAGCATGATCAGCTGAAAATTGTAGCAGGACTGGACTACTGCCAGGTAAATTCATTCTACAAAAATATGGTGCCCAGAAAGCAACAAAGTATCCCACATATTTTGTCTAGGAACACAAAAATGGCAAGGACCTCCTGTGTCAAAGTCTTTCAAGTGTTATCAGCAACCACCTCTCATTAATAAAATGCTCCATTTCTTTCCTGGTAACTCTGCGAAGGCCATTACCCAGCCTCCTTACTCCCCACAGAAGCCTTTTTTTTTCCATTTTACCTTCAGCTCATTCACTGAGTTAACAGCTGATTGTTCCTGAACCAACACTGCCCTCTGTTTTCATTATCCCTTTTTCCTCCCTACTATTTGTGACCTTAACACATTTAGAGAGAACAGGCACTTCCCATCTCTGTCATCATTTCCACCAGTTTTACAAGCTTTCAATCTCCACTCGTGAGAGGGGATCTCTTTTCCCCAGTCATCTTACCAGCCCATCTCTGCCTGTCTTGTTTCATTTTCAATTCTTCTTCCTTGAACATGGGTGACAAGAATTATACATCATTTTCTAGATGAGATCTTCCTAGTGCTTATAAATTATTGACAGGGGTTAGTTTTGCAAAAGGGAACAGACTTGCTCAAGCATTCAACACCAGCTCTCAAGCATTCAACAGCAGCGAAAATACCTCCTTACCTGTGCTGGGGATCACATAACACCAGGAGGATGCTTGAATGAGGCTGGAAAGCAGAGATTAACAGCAGCACTGGACTGGCCAAGCCATAAAAGTTTGTATTAGTCAGGCTACAGACCACTAAACAGTAAAACAAATCATCAAAACCAGTGATGGCAATGTAAGCTATTTCCTTCCCCATGCCCACACACATCATAATATCAGAAACCACCTTCACTCCACAGGCAGGACTGCCTCTTCTGACAGGAGGAAGGGACTGGACAAACAAAGTCAGATGCCTACATCCCAGGCTTTCTTCTGGAAGCAAGTCTTCCAAACTGAATATTACAGTGGTTCAACCACAGCTGCACATCTGAGTCATGCTGGATATCTCAGAGACCTCTGGCAGATGCTGAGCTCCAGCACAACTCTGACCCTTTCCAGGCACTGCTTTGCCCCATTGTCAGAGCAGACCGTGTTTGCTTCCCACCTTGTACACTCTGGTTCCAACAACCTGGTCCTAATGAGAAAAAAACCTGTTGCTCTGGGTGTTGTCATGGCTTTACAACTCAAATTAAGGTTCCTCAGCTCCTTCTGGAGCAAATGAAATACAGCCCTAACTAAGAAGATTTAATAAAGGACAAATGTAACATGTAACCCCAAATCTCTCTTTTGTAACCCAGAAAACAGGATCAATATTCTGCAAGGAGAATTCAATATATAGGAAGTTGAGATGTACTCCAGAGATTTGTCCCAAGAGTCAGACTTCTCCGAGAGTAAATGATTGCTATGACTTTCCACCAACATAGTTTAAGACATGGGAAATCTCTCTAAAAATCAGTGATTCAAAATAAAATATGCCTTGAAGCCCTATCCCTCCCACTTGCTCTCCTCTTCCAGACACTCCTGAAAGCAAAAGGATGAGACTAAAATTTATTCTGAAACAGAAAATATCCCAGATGTATAAAATATACCCTTACAAATATACACACGAAAACTTGGCTAAAATTAAGGTTTCTAATTCCAGACGAGAAAAAAGGAGGTTTAAAAAATATTAGGAGAAATAAGGAAAAAAAAACTAAAACAAAAGGGGGAAAGGAGCCGATTTCTTAACAAAACTAAGTATTTGACAAGGGACCTGCAGAATTTGAAGTGCAATAATCAAATTGCCCTAGATCTATCACAAAGCCCACTCTAGTCAAATTTTTTGGCATCTGCTGATGTTTCAAAGTTCAGCAGATCCTGGAAACTCAGTTTTCTTGCAAATAAGGGGAGTATCCCTGCAACTGCAGCCAGCTGGTTGGCAATACAGAGACTCAGTATTATTGGGGAGTTTTAAATTTTAAAAATTCAGCATCCCAATAGACTAAATGAATACAAACCTTGCCAGGTGGCCGATGGCTTCCCTCAACCTGCAATTTGTTTGTTTTCCATAATGCACCACTGGTTCTTTCTTAGCACTCAGTAACACCTTACCTGCCTCTCACACAGCCTTTCCTACAGCACCAGGAGAAACCTGGAAACGCTGCCATACCCTCTCCACAAACATATGCACTGCATTTATCTGCCAAGGAGGCAGTGTGTGGCGGCATGTACTGCCTTAAGCTAAACGTCCTTGGATTTCTGAAGAATTCACAGATAGTGCAAAAGGGGCCTTTTAAAGGGAGGCACAAAAGCCAGAACACAGATCTGGGGTCTGAGGTAGCAACTTCCACATATGGGTTGCATTTCCTCAGTGTATACTCCTAAGGGGGGAAACTATCCCCCAGATTCACCTTTCAGTGGTGTAATTTGACTTTGAGGATTTTTGGCAGCCAAATTCCCGCCATCTTTCTGGCTGCTGAGAACAAAAAAAAAAAAAATAAAAAAATCAAACAACATTTCAGCTCTACAGGCCCCAAGATCCTGACCCTCAGAGCAGAGCACAGAGCGTAGCTCACATCCTACACAGGCTATCTCCTGGCACAGCACAGCCTCAGAAAGCCACACAAACCTTCACCATCGCATTAAAATGCCACTGGCAGCTTACAGCATGACATACAGAGCTAAAGCATCATGTTCCTGGGCCTGTAAACAACCCAGGGTAAAGAAGAAACTTCCCAGCAGCGTGTATTATCACACTGATGCCAAGCATTTTTCTGAAGCATCTGGTATTTGTCACAAGTTATGGGACTGCACACTCCATCCTTCTGATAGCCCACCACAGTCCCCCACGGTGACGCCTCAGCTTCCAAGCCGTGAATCCCCAGGAGGAGACGGGGATGCTCTCGCAGGGATGGGCAGAGCGCGGCTTTGCCTCCAGGAGAGGGCACCAGCGGTGTATCCTCACCAGGCGGGGAGCTGCTGCTCGCCGCCACGCGTGCAGAAAAGGGCTCAGCCGCACAAACGCACCGGGTGACAACGCTGCCGGTGACAGATGAGGTGAGCAGAATCCATCTTCCTCCTACAGCTATATTAGCTCTGCAGAGCTCACAGGAGCAAACGGCGCACTGTCAAAAGAAAGAGGCTCAAGGGCACAACTGCAAAGTGGATCTGCAAAATCAGAGGGTGCTGTGCTCACTTTAATGTTTGGCTATAGACAGACTATGCTAAAGGTAGATGAAAAGCAAAAGTTAACATAAACCAATGGAAAAGGCATCTAGGAAGCAAGGTGCTTGGGCTAAATACCCTTTGGCCCCATCACTGCGCTTCTTGTGCATCTATTACCCTTTCCTTCCCTGGACTGTGCTCATTTTTACTATTTAGGTTTTTTGAACAGAAATGGATTCCAACAAAAAAAATTAATACAATGATGGCCAAAGGCCAACTAAAGAATCCAATTTGCGCCACTCCTTTTACTTGTTTCTTATTTATCCATCACTCCTGCAGCAATAAAGCTAAATTAGATAGTCTTTAGGCTGATCCCAAACAGCCATTGTCACATTCAGCCCTGGTCACCCATGGCAGTGGGAAAAATTCCTTGCCTTGAGTCTCCTGGCATGACAAGAACCAAAACATTGAAGAAACTCCAATAACCAGACACTGCTCCCATAAAAACAAATTACCTGGTTCCCTCCCAACAAGAGAGAAAGTAGAAGCATGTTCTCTCCAGCAGCGTGACTTTAGGGCTGGAATAATCAATAAGGTATGGCCAGGCAGTGTTAACAGCACTGCAGAGAATGCTGCTTTGCACAGTGGTTAATTACTACAGAGAGTTTAATGAAGTTTAAAGAGATTGAAACCTTCTTCCTATCAATAAGGAGCAGGGTTTGTTACATGCCACCCTTAGTCAATTAGAAGATATGGTCACCAGGCTGGCTTCAGTCTCACCTTTGCATGCTAAGGAGCAGCACATCAATCTGCATATTTGCCCAGATAAAGAGGAAGGAGATGCTGTCACCATGGCCACCCCTCTGCCCTCCAGTGTACTCTGCTTGCAACAAGAAGCCTTAGTGTTACACATAGATCTCTTTCCCACTTTTCCAGAAGAACACAATGACTAACAAAAAAAGCTAAAGGACTGACAGCCCTGGAGTCCAGTCACCACCAAGTAGCTCCATTCTAACAAACTCAGCTTCCCCTGCCATGGACTGTCTGCATGTCCAAGCCCAGGCCTAGAGAAGCAAATCCATAAAGGTTAGAGGGCTGTTCAGTGTTGAACACAATTTTTTCTTTCCCTCAATGAACACATTTGCATTTCAATCTGGGTCTCCTTCTCTCCTTTCCCTCCTGAATGAAGCACTTTTCTTTGGACTACTGGGATAAAGTATTAAAATAAGTGTATCATTTGCTCACCCTGGCAGCACTCACCATCTAGACTGATAACAGCATCCATCAGCTCTGTCACAGATAAGGATCCCTTACTCCTGTTCCCACTGCAAAGCCTCATCTTCATCCTTGCCAAGGGTTTAAAATTTGGTGGAAAAATTAACTTTTACCAAAATCCAGCATACAAGCTTTCAGAAATGCAATGAAATGGGATGTTTGGTGGGAGTTTTTTAAGCTGATATATTTCCCTTCAGTCCCACTACAGAAGCTGCAGAAGTAGGAAAAGCAAAGATGCAGGTTCAGATTGCTCCATTTGCATTTCTATAGCTCATACTCAGCTCTCATTACAAGAACCCAGCAGCAAGCTCACAATGTGGACTGATGCTTTTGATAACTGATGAAAATCACAAAGCAAGGGAGACTCTGTATTTTTAAGTCCAGTGCATAGCACTTGCTTATTTAGATCATATAAGGCATTGTTTGCTAAATACTCAATTTTAGACCAAACTGCAGGGTATTTTTCTTTTGCCTATAGTCCAGCTTATTAAAGATATACAGGACTTGATGCACCGCAATTTTCAAGGATCCAGAAATTTCCGGTACATTTTCATTGTGAAAGGAAAATATTATATCTCTTATAGTTTCTTTCAGTTATTCAAAATTTATTTCCTATGCAGCTACCTCAGGGGTAGCACAATGAAGTGGTTAAATTGCCAACAGAAACTATACATGAGACCTGACAAAAAGGGGGGAAGAAAAAAAAAAGAAAAGAAAAGAAAGAGAAAAAAAAAATGGAGAAAAATTCCTGCTGTCTTTTGTGAAATAGAATAGGACAAAAAATTGGTGGAGAAAGAAATGTAATTCAAGAACCTCTGGGGTATACTGCAAAGAGCAAGAAAGAAATTAAAAGCAATAAATAAATACTGGCAATACCCCTTTTAAACCACAAAAAACAGGGTTTGTATGTTCAAAGTGAACATTAACGATTGTTGTGTTGTCTGGATGGCTACAAAAACAGACAACCTTTGTGAATCTGGATCTCACATCATTATCCTCCCTTTCCCACCACCCCAACAGTAATTTCTGAGCTAATTACCAGCCATGCCAGTAGAAGAATCTGGCCAAAGCAGATCTCAGGATTTACGTTCAGGTTCAGCACTGGTCATTAGGAATCACACAACACACTGTTACTGTTTCAAAGATTAAAACTCCCAGCTCCTCTTTAGCAGAACAGTGAGTCATCAGTGAGATAAAGCCCACAGCTGGCTGGAAGTTGATGTGCGCTGTTCTTCAAAGAGCAGAGAGCTCCCATTTCACCACCTTGTCCTCTATTCCAAGCCATCTATAATCCAGCAATGGACACTTCTGGGGCTGCAGCCAACACTTCCACGCTCTGCTGTGCCACTCTACGTCCTAAACAGCAGGAATACTTTCAGGCAGACACCCCAGTTCCAACACCTCCATCACAGGCTTAACCCATGACACACAGTGAGCCTGTCAGGGCCATCACTGGCTGCTCCGTGGAAGACCCTTCTTTGAGATTCTCACCACCCACCTTCTGCCCTGTGCCAGTCACTCCCTGAGCACAAAACTGTGTTTTGCCTGCTTTCCACCCACAGTCTTGGGTTCTTTTCTATTCAGCCTTGTAAAATACTCCTATGAATGAGGCAGAGATCTGCAAGCTGCAGGCTCCCAACATAACCAGCCCCCACCATCCAGCTGAAAGAGCAGAGAACAGCCCCCAAGGTGCTAAGAAAGAATCCAAAGGCAGGGCAAACATCTGCTCCCTACTGCCCACTGCTTCTCAGCTGCCCAGTGCAGAGTGGTCTCCCAGTCACTGAGGTCCCCATGTGGATTCCCTCTGCATGAGAGGAGCTACCAAACCAGTTCAAAGGTGTCTCCCTTCTGTGGGCATCTTAGAAACTGAAATTTAAAAGGCTTTCTAACATCAAGGCCTCTACCTTTTTGTCAAGCATGGCTGAAATCAGATTATGTATCTTCAGGCAAAATTTGAAAAAGAAATAAAAAGGAAGTAGCAAAAATGATTAGTATACCCTATAAGCATAAAAATAAGTTATCTCCCTGGGAAAGTGCCAGACACAGGGTGATGTTCAAAAAAACAACAGATCCTGCCCTGACTTCTCTGTAGCACTCAGATTCCGTGGACAATAGTTCATGCCCTGACCCAACCACTGACCATTTTGAAGCACACAGAGGGTTACCTTGCCAATTAAATCAGCCTTTGTCAGAGCCTAAACCTCAAGCACCAGAACACAGGTCTCAAAACTGGACACATGCGTCTATTTACACAGGTGTAAGTGCCACAGCTGCAACCACAGCTGCTGAGGCAGCTTAATGCAATCAAGGAACAGCACATATCTACAACCGCCTCTTCCCAACTGCCTCTTCCCCAAAAATCTCAAAATGCCAGCAGATTTACAACTGCTTATCCATGGCTCATAGGCAGTGTCCTCAGCAGATTTAGAAAAATTGGTTCAAGGGTCTTGTACTGAATGACCTCTGTTTTCCCCTGGAAAACAAATATGCCAAGGAAGCCTCAGGATGAAGAAAGCAGATCTCCTGGGATGCTGAAGGAAAATGATGGATAACAAGCAGACAAATGTTATTTGGGAAAGTGATGTTTTGCAACAGCATCATGCAGTCATTACCAAATGGATTTCCTACACACTAGTTTTTCCTACATGAGTTATTATTAGTGGCTGATGTCTGTAAGGCTGGCCATTCTACATGAATGTCTTCCAAAACTAGGACAGCCATTAAGTTCATATAGTCACTGTGCTGGCCACAAAACTATTTACACTGCCCTGGAAGCAAAACGTATTCCCAACGAGCTGCCCCCCAGCAAAACCAAAGGTATCACAGCTTGTGACCAAAACAGAGACAGGGAACGTGCCGTCATGTAATCAAGAACAGCAGGCTCTAATGAAGCCACATGCTGTCACTGCTTTTAGACTACAAATAAAGCTTAACCATTCTGCAGCAGAGGCAGAAATCAGAGTAAACCTCTGGCCTCTATCACAGGGGATATAAGGCTGGCAAACCCTGAAGAACACGTCGATCTTCCAAATCTGTAGAAACAAGCTAGTTGAAACATTTCTCCTCCAAACCCATCAACCTTTTCCTTTCAACAGGCTGTAGAGAAGACAAAGGGTATTCCTGAAGCTCTAACTAATACCAAACACCAAGATCTTGGATTAATTAAACTGCAGGATGGGATTCCAAGGCCCTTTACCCAAGATACAGTCCATGGATGGTTTCTTAGGGCTCCTCTCAATTTGTTCCTTAATTTGCCATCATTTTTGAAGGGCTATGTTCTATTTATGAGAACACATGTGAAAGAAAATACACCCTTCTTCCAAGCTGTCTTTCAGTCATCCTTTAGACAGAAGAATTAAGTAGAAAAAACAAGCACATGCTTCCCCATCATTTCTTTAGAGTTGCACTGAGATTGGCACAGCTTTTAGAGACCTGAGAAGCAGAAAGAGGACAGGCCTGGTCATTATATTTGGGATATGGTTGCATTATCTGAAAGGGTACAGCAGAGAAAGCCCTACAGCTGGCTCAGTCCTCATATGTGCACAGCATTTTGCAGAGGTACAGCTCATGTACCAAAAGCACTTTGTCTGCAGTAGGTCAGGTGCGTATCTGTGTAAAAAAATGTTTTCTGTATCACTTTACTATGATTTCTCTGTAACAGCATCAACACAGACAGGCAGCTCCCAATTCTCCCATAATTAAGTCTCTGCATGGGACATATACACCCAGAAACACAGAATCACAGAAATCAGGAGAAGTTCTTGATGAAAGAAGGAAACATCAAAGTTATGTCACTTAAAAAACAGGGACCACAGCTGTACTGCAATCCTACTTTTGCATAGCAGCCAAGGCCCTAATATGCTGCCTCCTTAATTTCAACTCTCTTTCTGTTCTTTGTTCATGGAACAAAGCCTGATCTACTTACAGATTTATACTTATATAACAATGCTGAAGTGGTGACGAGCTTTATTATGTTATTTATTATTAACCAGGTGGACTAGAACAATCTCCACCATGAATTCAGTTTACCAGAATGAGAATACATCAGCAGAACTGAATCTATGTAGGCAGCAGAGGCTGGCAGAGAGGAGGAGGTATGCAGTGAGTCACCCACAGCACTTGTCTGAGGCAAGTTTCTGCTAGATCTCTACATCAGCTCTTTGGCTTTCTTTGCCTAATCTCTAGGGTTAAGTGAGACCACACAAGCTACAGAAGGGATGAAACAAACCCTTTTGTCACTTACAGAAGACATAGTTAACATCACAGTCCAAATAGATTTCCAGGGAAGAAATGACACCAGTGTCCCCTGGTCCTCTTCCAGGACATGACCCACTGGCCAAGCCCTAGCTCTGTTCAGCACATCTCTGGAAGCCTCACATATCTATTTTCCTGGAACAGCATCCACTGGGGAACACCAGCTGCATGAGAGAAAACAGTTTTTAACACAAGCAACACAAGGTCTGGGTATGTAATTACTGGGATACCAGAGGTGACACTCACTTCCAGCAGAACACTCCAATCAACAGTTCCAAAAGAAACAGTCTAAGCTTGAAACATTTCAGTGTCTTCTTGCCCCACTGTATGAGATCACCTGCAGAGACCCTAATTTCATATCTGACCGGGGAGGACTTCATCCTCTGAGGCTCCTCAGAGCACAAGGCTCTGCTTGGCTCGGTGGGACACTCCTGATGCTTCTCCCACCAGCCCCACAAAGACCCTGCAAAACAAATCAATACAAACTAATACAAAGAAAGAGAAGACCTTCTGCACCACAAATTTTTCCAATCCGAACTTAAAGCCTTAATCAGGAGCAAGAGAGACAGCAGAGGAGGAGTCACCCAGGCAAGCCAGAGGAGAGTGGCAAAGGCTCCCTATGAACTCACTAGGAAACTACAATCAAACACATCCCCCTCTGTCTTCCCCCCTTATCAACCAACAACATTTTGATTGTCTCATTTTAAATTTGAACTTTTTAAACAAATTACAACAAAGCTTATGTGAGGTTAATCATTCCCTGTTTCCTCTGGCATTCATTTTAGTCGTACTAATTGCAATAAACACATTTAAAATTAATATGCATGTTATATGCATATATCAATTGCATTCTAATTTACCTTTGACTAACATCCACAGACTGAACGTGCTTTCAATAATAAAAAGCTCTGACATAGCTTAACTAACCTCTGCCTGCCAGACTGCCCCCACAGCATTAGGAATCCATGACAGATGAGACTGATGAAGGGGAAAACATACAAGCCACCAGCAGCAACTTGCAGATCCAGAGATCCAGGCAAGCTCAGCCTATAACACAGGGTAAGGATGAGCCTTTTCTCCATGCTAAGCCATCTCCACTGCCTGTCATTTTGGAAATGGGCTCACTCTTACAATTCCAGAGTACACTGATAGAAGTATTTCAGATCTGTTTGCAAGCAGGGAGGATTTCATTTTCACTAACACAGTTGGTTTAGCCATTATCAGCCACCTCCCTCTTCACAAGACACAATTCCTTCCAAACATCCATTAGCAAGGCTCTGCCAGGCAGGGCCATGACAAGGCACAACCCCAGTGAGACCAGCAGGAATCTTCAGCAGGGTCAGCCACCAAGAAACATTTTTGCCAATACCAGACACAAATAGAATCAAGTGTACTGTCTAAAGACTCTTTAGCTGGGATGCTGTAATTGCTGAGGGGTGGGTGACCTGTCCCACAGTCAGTTTATGCATCAGTTAAACAGACCACAAATAAGTAAATGGGCACTGAGAGAAGAGCTGGAACAATTTCTGCAGCTCTTACACATTCCCTTCTCTGAGCTGATTTTTCTGCCCCTCCGTCAGAGGACACACTCATTACAGCAAAAATAGTGTTCCTGACCGCCACAGACATACCCACAGATTGAAATAATTTTCAGATTAATGTGCCAAGATGTGAAACCCAACCAGTGCTGGATCTGCAGATGACAGCATACCTGCCACGTCTCCTTCAGAGCAGACTGCCAGGCTGAGTGAGGGGCAAATGAGATCTCACACATCCACTCCTGCTCTCTGCTACAGGCATAACCCCACACTGAAGGAAGGATGACAGAGAAGCTCCTGGCTCTGACTAAAACTGGTGCTTGTCTCTCCAGAGTTCAGCAGCAGCACAGAGGGAGGATGCACATCATTCAGCACTGAAGATTCAGATGAGAGGTACCAAGTGAAAACAGCAGTGTAACTTGACAGCATCCCATCCCATGCCTGTGCCTACAGTCAAACCTGTCCAGGAAGCAAAAGGGAAGGTTGAATAAGCTGTTGCTGAAGAACAGTTTTTACCAATCTTGATGAGCCATGAGCCATCTACCACAAAGGACTGCTAAAGATCTACTTCAGCAGTATTATCTTATCTCCCCAGACAACGGACAATCTGGCTCTGGTCGTAGTCCAGCATCTTTTGATGTAACCTTTCTTAAAACACTTTCCATGAGCACATTTCTGTCTAAAGGTTCGTAGAAAGAGAAAATTTATAGAAATTTTGGAGCACAGTTCCATCCAATTGATCTGACCTCTACTCAAGGACCTCAAACCCAACATTTGGACTTTTCCAACGGGAACACCAAACCAATGCCAAATGACCTATGAAGCTAATTCAAATTAACTGGCACCCCAAATGCTTGTATGAAGGAATTCATGAGTCAACTGTGGACAAAGAATGAGTCATAGGAGATACATAGGAGATAATTTTGAAGAATGAGTAAACCTGAAAAAAATCCCAAATTGCCAGTGAACAATATGCAAGTAGAAAAACATGTTCAATTTACAAAATAAGTTAATTGCTATGAATTAGTCAGATGGCTCTAGTCACATAAACATATCTATTGTGGGCTGCTGTTGCAGTTTATATGTCACAGATGAGCAATTTGAATCTCTATTAAAGGTGTCTCTGACTTTAATGAGCATTACTGCAATGTATATCAACAACACACTCTCACAAGATATACAGAAAGATATACCAGAAAGAAATCTAGTGCCACAGAAACAAAGCTGCCTTAGCTTCAACAACAGAGGATGCTTTTCTGAGCATTCCTAGGTTCCAGCACCACTGCAGGCCTCTCAGGGAAAACTCACACCAATCCATATCCCTCACAGGGCTCCACTGGAAAACCAGAATTGCTCATTTCTATTGACCACTGTCATCAAACTCACTATTAATTAAGAAAGGAGATAGCAAAGCCTAAGGACTTGGTCAGCTCAGAGAACACAGCCAGTCCTTCCTTTGCTCCTGCAGCTGCTGAAATACCCAGTATCTCCAGTCCTTCCCTAATGATAAGGTGAGATCACTCCCAACACCTTTCCACAGAGAAAAAAACAAAAAACAATTAATCTCCTGCCCATTTAAGAAAACCCTTTGTTCATATGCTTTGCTCAGCCACCAAGTCACACCACCACTTCTGTTCCTTAAGTTCACATACCTCCGTTTGCCTCACCAGAGGCAAATATCAGGACAGTCCCAGCAGCACAGAAGAGGCAGAGGCTCCTACAACCCTCATATTAAACCTGTAAGCCTCTTTTTTGACCCCAAAACTTCCCCAAGCACCTCCCTCAGAGCAGGGAGCAGTATTTCAGAAGGTTCAAACAGAATATATTGGTTCAACAAAGACAGGCTTCTGCAATTTAGAACACATTTGCTATTTCTCTCTTCCCACTTCCAGGTCACACAATAAAACTGACCCCTGACAGAAGCTCAGCTTCTCTGCAGCACTAATGCTCTGGGGATGCATAAGGGCACAATTACACCTTGAAATCTCTCTGGCTGCAAACCTCGCTCAAGAGATTGCCACTGCATTCACTCCCACCTTCTTCAAGGTAACTTACCATCCCCACAGACATTCCTGGGATCAAGTTCAGATTTAGGTTCCACTCATCCTCCCCTCCTTTTAAGTTTTGCTTTCGATCTTTTGATTGTAACCAATTTGTGACAATCACAGTCCCACAAATAGTGACATTAACACAGCTGAGAGGAATAACACCCAGAGATGGGGATTACAAAAAGCACAGGAATCTCCTGTAACAGCTTTGCCACTCAAAGCATTTTAACATCCTACCCCCCCATTTAATATTTCTGAGCCTTTTTACATCTAACTCTGCCTAAACCAAGTCTTCTTAGAAGAAACACAAACCCAGATCATGAAGTATATTATTACAATCAGTTCTGTTAACACAGTTGAACAAAATTAAGCCTGACTTCCAAATGTGCCCTTACGACCTTTATTTTCTTGTACGGTTTTTATCAACCTGTACATATAAGGATGGATGTGTATGCTGGAAGGTACAGGGTTTTTCTTTAATTTTTAGTCATGTTTAGTGCTGTTCACAGTTCATTCATTGGTAGTCAGTCTGCTGTCAAACAGTTTGTAAAGGAAGCGTTTTAATTAACTAAATCCCTAAAGCTTCCAGTCACTGACCCCAGTTCTGCCAAGAATGTTACCTGTCTCAGGATAAAGAACCTAGGTTTCATGAGTACCTGCAGCCACTTCAGAGTCAGGGCAACCCCTCCCTGCAGGATGAAAGTAAAATAAAGCTTTTCAAGTAATCCCTTTCTGCATGCCAGCACTGGCACCCATCACCTAGGAGACTCAACAACCCATCTAGTATTGGACCCCATATTTATAACCAACTCTTAAATCCCAAATGAGTAACAAAGCAGCAAGCTAAAGGCCCCCATGATTCACTGGTAGGAAATGTAGTCAGCAGTCAATAGCCCACTCCATAGTCTGTTAATAGACCAACTAATGCATTATGCCAAATGGATCCGTTTCTACGGCATTGCTTGAAATATAGAATATTTAGTCAGTCTGGGCAAGACTTTATAGTTATTGACACACAGGAGGGAAGAGTACTTACACCTTTTTGGACCAAGCTTTCCCACCTGACAGCCATACAGCTCTAAGTAGGACTAGGACTTGGTGCCAAGCCCAGCTTAAATTACAGTAGTCATATAACCCTCCTGCCTAAAAAAGGTCAGGAAGTAGATCCTCATGAGGCTGGGAAAGCAAAAAAATATCTGAAAAGGCATAAAAAACCAAAAGAAAACTCATCAGCCCCATCACACATGTTAAAAAAGTAGAAGCAGAAGCAAATCTGCAGCCACTGAGCAGTCATATAAACCCAGAGCAACACTTAGTGAAATCTAAAGAGCTGATCTGCACTTAACCAGCTCTGACCAGCACAGCTGCTAAACTGTTACCTCAAACTCCCGAGTGTTTTACTAGTTTTCCTTACAGTTTGTGCTGGATCATGACAGGCAGGCTGAGTAATGTGAAAAACCACCCATGGTGACCAAAAATTCAAGTAATAACCTCAAAATGACTTGTAAACAATTTTCATGAGTGCTCCAAACTTCAAATAACACAGAACACAATGCAGCAGGATTTTGACCTGAAAGACTCCAATCCTTCCAGCCTCCAATGAGACCTAAAGGGGCAGGAACAGTTTCCTTTTCCTCATTTCTCCATTCCCATCAGCTCCTGGCTACCTAGCTCTAGGAAAATGCTACCTTTTGAGGCATAGAATGCCTCCAGTCTGTAGGGAACACCAGGACAATCTCATCCAGAGATGCCTTGGCTGAAAAAGCATTACATCTATAGGCTAAATAGATCTATAAAGGCAGACAGGGAGAATAAGTTCTGAAATGTAAGTACACCATAACTAGACAGCCCAAATGGCTGGTCAGTGCCGAAATAAACCAAGGGCTGGTTATGCAACCGCTCTGATGTGGCACAGACCCAAGCTGCTGCCAGAAACAGCAGTCATATGCCACTTGACCACCCCCAGCTGCTCATTCCCACAGCAAACCCTGTGCCAGCCCTGATAAAATGGGTGATGAATTCTGGGGGAGGAAAAAATAGCTGAAAGCTGCAGAGACAAGCTTGGAGTCTTTGAGTCCCCCACCTGATGGATCAGCTCCTTGGCAGTGCTGGCCCAGGAGAGGCCATGGGAACATGCTGCAGCACAGCCAAACACAGCAGCCTCAGCTGGCAGCACAGAGACAGTCAGATGGCATCACAGTGTGGCTACAATCTTTTAACTTCTCCATTTAAGAAATGTTCCTGTCATTAAGCCTTCTACGAAATTGAAGGTAATATTCCTGAATGCACTATTCTGCAGGATGGAAATGCTATTACTGTCATGCTACCACCTTGTAACCAACAGAACTAAAATCCAGCCCACGACAAAAAAAAAAACTCCAAGATAAACACTGGATTCAAATAATCCAAGTTTTGCTGAAGCTTAGTAAACACATGGCTTGGAGACACTGCCAAATATAATGGAGTGAAAATGGGACAGCCCTATTCATTCTGCTTTTAAGTTCTTTGTTGAAATGCTTTACAAATATATTTCCCCAAACCTAAGTTATAGGTGAAGGATTTCTGAAAGAGATTCAACATGGCATGTACTGCTAGACAAGCTGCTGGAAGAGCCAAGGTTAGAGAAAGTTCAAGTTATCAATAAACGGGAGGAGTTATAAAGCACAGGAAGCACTTAGAAACATTTCAGTACCTAAATATTAGAGCTTTTTCAATAATTTTCCTTCCAAACATCTTTCTAATAGCATATTCCTTTGACCAAAAGCAAACATTTCTCTGCCCTTTTGACCTAAACATTTTGTTCTTATTCCAGACCTGAAAAACTAAAGTGGTTCCCCACAACCCAACAATACAAAAGAACACCTTTGTTAAATATTATTTTTAAGAAAACAACATAAATAAAGCATACACAAAAAGAAAAAGAAATTACACACGCACACACAAAACCATTAGAAAAGCTATGGTGTTTCAAAGAAACTTTCATTTCTTCACACTTTCTTCCCCAAGATAATTTTAGTCGAAATGGTCAAAGAATTTAAGAAAAAGAAGTAAGAAGTAGGAAATAATTCACACTCATGGGAATAATGAATGGTTGGTGAAATCAGTGTGCATTTGCCAATCCAGTCTTTTAAAGTCCCTCCTGCCCTGCAGAAGAAGAGCTTCTTTTTAATGAGAAGGAAAAAATAAAGTAAAAAAAAAAAGAACAACTCACAGAAAACCCTCCCTACCTGTCTCAAAAATCAACTGCAGGACAATACAAAGAGGAAAAAAGTTATAACCTCCTCACAGTAAGGAGGACTGCAAACCATAAAGCTTCCCACAGGTGTCTTTCTTTTTTTGAAATAATACCACTTAAAAATCAGAAGTCCCAAGACCACACATGGCTGATGTCTAATCACCAAAACATTCAGCTTCCCTGAGCAGCAAGGAGACAAAATCCATTTGCATTTATTCTTTTTCCAAAGGAGGAAGCTGACTAGGAGGCAAGACCTGCTCCTGACTGCAAAACAGCACAACAGCTGAGAGAGAAACAAATGCTCACAAACTTTCACAAAGTAGTTTGGGTCCTAGGCTGCTCCCGTTCCAGGTTCAGTGCATGAGGCATCATACAATGCTGTCCACACCAACTGAAGCATCCATTCCCTCAAAGCTTGGGATACCATGTCAGAGGCTGCAAGACTTTACTAAGTTTGCTGGGAGAAATAACCTCCTCATCTGGCAGGAAATTGATCACTTTTCCTTATGCCTTACCATCTTCTTAAGGATTGGAGTGTGCAGTCAGGAGCGTGCATGAGTGGAAGAATGAGACAGGGCAGGGAGTCATCACCTCCTGGAAAAGGCTAACCAACAATACAAAGTGAACTGTGCTTGCAGGGATCTTATTTTTTGCCATTACTCCATCAGACAGGAATGACACAGCCCAACAGCCCCATCCTCACTCTACAGAATGTTACACAGCTGGGTAAATGAAGAGCCAAGCAAGCAAGGACCAAGCCCAAGCCTCCAGTCAGCATGTGCCCAGGAATATGTTCCCAAGCTCCAGCTGCTTCAGGGACCCAGAGGAGGGAACTGAGCTCTTCCATAAAATCCCCTCCCCTCAACCACCACCAAGGCAGAGACTCAAAGCACAGGGTATGGGATTAGGTGGTGACCAGTGGGTGCCCAGAACTACTTTTTCACTTGGGCTTTGGCAGCTGCAACATCACTCCAAGCAAAGGGCTCTGGGTTCCAAGGACTCCATATATGTGCGCATGTGCACACTTGTATGTGTCTTGTACCAGGCTAAAAAAAAAATAAATACAACAACAAACCAAACAAACAACCTCCAAAAACAATATAAACAACTTTTTCAGTCACTCTGAATTTGTCTACCTCCGTTTAGGAAGGATTTTGATATGTCTCTAAAGAAACCTGTGCAGATCTTTGCTTAAACAGCAGCCAAGCTTTCAACCAATTGACCCAACACCTTCTGACTCTGGAAACAAGAATCTCACGTTAGCCTCCAGGATTCAGGCCTTCCTCCCCAATTCACCCTGCAGACAGGTCATTTCTGCTTTTCCCCACGTAGCAAAAAGTGTCTTAGCACATGCTATCATTTCTGTGCAGTCAAGATCAACACTCAGGATCACAAGAGAATTGCTAAAAGCTCCCTGAAAACATTTTATTTTCATCTCCATTTTCCATCTCTTGCTGCTATTTACCATCTTTATGTCAGTGATACCCCTTGTTAACAGCATCAGAGTAAAATATCTGTAGTTTGTTACAGCTGGGATGAGTGTAAACCTTAGGGAATTGGACAAGATGTCCCTTTTAGGAAACAAAAGGACCACAGGGTGACAGTCTTGGCACATAATGCTGAGTAAAGCACATGTAAGTATCACTCACTCCTAAAATGCACTGGTGCAAGCAAAGGGGAATCATATGTGGTTGGACACAACAGCCAAGTGGGAACCTGCTGGCTGTAGCAGTCAGAAACTCTGCAATCTCCAGCATAATCATCAAATAATCATTAAGTTTCTACAAATCCTTAATTGCACCAAATGTCAAGATTAACAAGGCTCCTGTCAATATCAATGGTTTGGCACAGAGGAATCCATTACTTAGAGATTCAACCACCACTATTATCGAAACATGCAAGAGATAAGATGAAATTGCCTCCTGTTCACCCACTCCTACCACCAGGCAATCCCTACCCCACGTGCAAGCTGCAACTACAGCTGCTCAGAAGTTTCTGACAGATTTTCCCCAGAAAAGACACCAACTGAATGTGTTTTGCAGAAGCACGTTCATTCAGTGAGCCTTCTGCTGAAACGTAAGCTCCCGGTGCTCGGCCAGCTGCCAGGAGAAATCAGCTGTCATATGGCACAATGCAAAGTGCATGATGCAGCTGAGTCTTCAGAGCTTGAGCTGTTAAGGCTTCCAACATGCACAGCTCTCCAGGCAGGATCTCCATTAACTTTGCAAACCCAAGCATGTTCAAACCACGAGAGAGTTACATCAACCCTGTGCAACCTCTAACTCTGTGCCACCTGGGAAATGAAGGTACTGCAAGTCCTCATGCAGCTTCAAGGTAGGGTTTCTCCAGAGCTGAGACTTTCACCCAGTAATGCAGAAATATCCCTTTTGCAAAATTAGTATTAATAGCACCACAAAGGATATCAGTGCATTCCCAGGAAAGTTTTTTAATCCCATGTTCATCCCCCCTTATTAATCGTGTTTATTCTTACAAAGCCCGAAGAAACAAGTCTTCAGGCTGTTTACATCTGAGATTAAGATGGCCATAGTTGGAGCAAGTGGGTAGACTCATAAGCAAGATATCTCAATCTTATGCAGACATCTTCACAACCAAAAATAAAGAGAAGATGAAATATCGAACAATCCCAAGATGGCAACAGAATGCTTCCTAAAACACTAATGTTTTCTAACTTCCCTCAAAGCATCAGTTAGTTTAACAGTGATAAAAGTAGACAATAAAATCCAGCTTTTAGGATTCCAAATCACCAAATTCCCCAAACAAAACAAACTTATTTTCTTACTTTACTGCAAACATGTTTTAGGTTGTGGTCCCTAGGAAGAGGCAGTACAGGACACTACTGCACCAGTTGTCACATTCCAGAGGGAACAGAACCCTCACAATTTTTTCCCCACACCTAATGTTCAGCTAATAAACCACTTTCCACACGTGAAGTCCAAGGACCATTCTCAACTCTGCCACCCTGGGTTACCAAGAAGCAGCCACATCAAACTGACAAACTCATTTAAATGATCAGCAGGAGTCTACAAGCAGTTACTGTACTTTAGAGACCACCAGTGTTTGGCAGATGAGTTTGGAAAACACAAAGGAAAGTTGGCTAAACATTACACAGGTGTTAATTAGCCAGCACAAGGACCTGTTTGACTTCACGCTGAGTTAAGGCAAGGTTGCTCCAGCAAAAATCCTTTACCTTGATTATGCGGAGGGACAGTAACTCTTCAAATCACTCAAATCTCATTGTAAGATCACATCTAATAACCCTGGAAGTCTCAGTGTTCAACAACCAAACCTTCGCTAAATCAAAGATTGGGAAAATTGTCTTCCTCTGAGGAAATATAATGTATCAGCAAGAACATAACTATACCCCTATCTTCTAGAGCAGAGGAAATCAGAACTCTTTAAACTAGTATCTGAGACTCTTTCATGCTAAGTGTCTTCTCTTCTTGCAGCTCTTTGATCCCTGTGGGTACAGCAGAATCCAAACAGTCACACAGAAATGCAAGACAATTGTAAGCAGTCACCAATTTGAGATAGCATTAATGTCATAAACCCCTGCTACCAGCAAAGAAAGAAAAGAGTGTTCAATACTTTCTAAAATTTGCCATGTTTGAGATTTTAGTTTTGCTTTATTTTTTTTACTTTCTGTTAGTCCAGGTCTCAACAATTCCTGTTCTGACAGGGGCTAGGGCACCTCCCCACTCCCCCTGTGCTAGCCTTGGGGTTTGCTAGATTTGGGAAGCTCTGCACTGGGTTATGGCTTCTCAAGGGAGAGGAGGCACTGTCATGCCACAGGCTGAAGTGGCACTAACAGCACACTGAATACAGGGCTCTACACAACAACCTTGCTTAGCTGAAGTTAGTTTTGAACCAAAAGTTGACAGGGAATTTTTGCTCCAACTGTCAGATCTTGATGCTGTCCCAACAACCAGAAGATTACAGCGATCAGGTATGAGATTTCTCCAACCTGTCTGCATCCTCTTTTAAGAGATCCTGTTCTCAGAAAGACCTTCCCTGGTATTCCAGTATTCTCCCATCAAGCACAGCAGCCAGGCCAGCCAGCAAGCCACCAGCAAGCAAGAAGGTGTTATTCTCCAATGTGCCTCCACTGTGCCTTGCTCTTGGCACACTACCCTGTTCAGATTCTATGATATAAAAGCCCAGATTCTCCTCAGAGCAAGAATTCCACTAAGGCAAAAGACTGGATTGAGGATAGATCATGAGCCTCTCATAAAGATGTTTAAAGGAAAAAAATTAATTCACTGAATGTCAGCTGTTTTAAAATTATCTCACTAGTCCTGTTGGAAATGACACCAAGTTTAAAATTTTTATCTAAGTTTAGTCAGGGGTTTTGTTCATCTTTGCCCAGGGGGAGGAAAATTGAAATTTTTCCTCAAAGGACTATTTCACCACTTGAGGACTGATGCACTTAACATCTCAACAAGCTAGGAGTAGCTCAGATGATGCACAAAAGAAAATGACCATCAATGACCGTTAATGAACATGAACTCCAAACCTCAGCCCTGGCATGGTCAGAGACACCTGGTCTGGGAAAAGAGATAAGAGAATGAGAACCTAATTGACATTGAAGACAAAGGGATTGACAACAAATAGGAAACCAAATACTGAGATCTCTGTAACTTGGGACCAGTGAACGGTGAATCAATGAATTCCTATGGGTTTTGACTGCATAATTACCTGAAAAATCTAGTAATAATCATGTGTGATGGAATTATTTTCTCAGCACAACGCAGGCACTGTGTGGATGAAATTATTTCTCTTGCATATCCTGGCCAGAATAAAGTAATGCCTTGATTCTCCAACACTAAAAATGTTCTTGGAGAGATTTTTCCCGCAGTTTTTGTGACAATGTCACAGAAACATAAGGAAGGCCACTCTAAGTCAGAATAAGGGTCCCTTTAACCCACAGTTCTGCTTTGCCACAGTGGTCACTTCCAACACCTGAGGCAGAATGAGATCAAGGTAAGTATACATACCATTAACCCTAATATTCTCACAGTATGTGGTAATTTTTCATCTAAAGGGATTCTCTGAGTTTTTTCTCGTGACTGAGGCTACAAAAGACCAGCATAACAATGAGCAAAAAATCCGATTTTCACCCTACAGTGGCTTTATTTTCACGGCCACAAATGTCATGAGGTTTCCTTGGCTCTTTTGCAATCCCTACAGGACAGCTGGCTTATTATATTGTCTCCAGCAAGTAAAGTGGAGTCTTGCAGTCTTAGAAGAGTCAGAGTTCTCTGTCCCCATCCTGTCCAAAGCAGATAATGAAAAAACATCGTACATCTGCATAGATCTGGCATGCCATCTATCTGCAAAAAGCACTGCTGGCTGTCTGCATCACATCTGTTTAAAGATCCATTTGAGCTTTTCCATCTATCTGGTGCTTTGAAATCACACTGTACAGACAGGGCAGTTATGAACAATTAAGTTACCGCACGTAAGAAATTGCTGTTTCTCAGATGAGCAGAGGTAATTGGCCATATGCAAACTCAAAGCCTAGTCCCAATGGCCAAGAAAATTGGTTTAACTTGTATTTGTAACACATTTTGCTACCTGTTTGCAAGGGAGTAAAAGAACAACCATAATCAGCTAGCACACCTCAGGACATCAGCTTTTATCTGTGTTTTAAGAAGGTACACACAAGTAACCTATTCATTTCTACCATGAAATCTTTAGAGATTGTCAGGGTTACTCAGCTCCACCTCAGCAAACAACTCACTTCACAAACAAAACCGGTTTCATTTGAAATAGAAGCAAAGACCTTGCTATTTAAGTAAAAACAGAGAAAATTGCAATAGTGAAAAAAACATTTACTCACTAATTTTTCCTCCTCTAGGTAATTAATTCAGAAGCATATCCTAAACTGTGCATTTTCTTTCAAAAACACTGAAATTTAGCATAGGAATAACTTTAGTTTTATGTCAAAATAGACTTATAACTTTTCTTGCTTGCAGTAAATTACCTGGAAAAAAAAAAATCACATTATTGAACAAAATTACTACAAAACAACCACAGCAGACTTGGCTACAAGATGAGATAGGAGCAGGGGGAAACATCCTCAGAAATACCGGAGTTGCATAATTTGAGGGTCAGCGCTAATCCCAGGAGGGTAAATGGGTCACAGCAAAACATGAGAAGAACCAACTCTACAGAATTTATCTCTCAATAACATCCCGCCTTTGGCGCACATTAATCAGGCTGTGAGGAGAGCCAGGGAAGAGGCAGAGATGCACATGTGGTTGCTATGGTGTTAAAGGCTTGAAGGAGATGCATGGAAACAGCACAACTGCACAGAGCACAGTTAACACTTAAACTGCCTCCATCTAAACAGCTCCCTGACCAGTCAAATTCATGAATACCCTGGAAAATACCCAAGAGTTCCCATGAAGACTCCAAGTCCAACGACCAAAATCCATCAAGGCAGAGTAGTTGCCCCTCATTAAAAACCAGGGAGCTGGACATGGAGAGAGGACCATGCTGTGCAGCACACAATCTCTGCCAGCTGTCTTTGTATTTAATACTTTGATCTGTCACACATAAGGGAGCAAAAGTAACTGCCAGATATCCATGCAGAGAATGAGTTACCCCCAGAAAAGTAATGCCTTCATCATCATAAAATGTAATACATACATGGTTCTGAAAAGTTAGAAGTGTGCTGATGTCCTAAGAAGCCCAGACAGATCTCTTCCCCGAGAGCACACATCTCTAAATGTTTAGACTTTTTCTGCCCCATGGCATCATGCAGCACTGTTTGAAAAAGCCACCACACCTGCTAATGTGAGCACACAAGACTCACATATAGGCAAGGATTGGGATGAGGCTGGCACAGGACAGGCTTCTTGTACAAACTAGACAAGGAAGAACTTCTTGGAAGACAATTTCCTGAAGCAAATGTTTTAGGGATGGGAAAATGTTTCTGGGACACCTAGGTAAATGAAGTAAAACATCCTGAAGACAGTGACAAACATGTTGGAGCTGATGACTGAAGTAACAAAGGACATTTCATGGATAATCCAACCAGCTACTTCCAGATCACAAGCTGTTGCTGCACATGCTCCCTGCAGAGTTTCCTAGCAGGGTCTGTCTGTGTGTGTGTATATATATACATATATGTAGATAATCAGCAAAGTTTCTATTTTCTCCTCCTACTTAAGGGAGTCTTTTAGTGAGCAACCTCCTACACTGCTATTTTTACCTTTTCCTAATCAGTGTGTTCTTAAACATTGAGAGACTCTGAGAAGAGCAGTTCAACTCCTCCAGTGCACAGCCCACAACACACTGAGTAATATCTGGGTGGCAGCTCTTCTTCCATCACCCAGGAGAAAAGAAATTTTTTTTTCTTCTTTTATATCCTGTAGAGCACCAGGGAGAGCTGGTGATCAGGGCCTGGGGGATCTCTTCTCCTTCACAGGATACTGAGCTTGAACTGAAGGTTCTTTGAGCAGAGATCATTAGCACCACAAGAAGTCAAGTAGAGAGGACTGGATGTAAAGTCAGAGTTTTAAACTACTGATGTAGTAAATAATAATACTGAAAATAACCTAAAAATCTGGGTAAACTCTTTTACTGCATTATTTTCTCCTCTCCTTTTTATCTCCTTTCACCATAAAAGTTTCAGTTTTCACTTTCAATGAATCATGTTTCATTGCCAGACCCAAAAATGCCTGATCTCAGCCTCAAAGTAGGCATTAACCTGTAGACATAACTCCCAAAAGACCAGGGTGCCTCAGTCCTCCCGAGGAGTCATGGAGATTTATGGTAACAAGGCACCCAAGAACAAGTAGATGGCACCAAATCCTGATGTCAGATGACAGCTCACTAATCAGTGAGATGCACTCTCAGCTCCTCTAAAAAAGACTTTATCAGATGGCCGTCCATTTAAGAGGGGCCATTTTCACATGTCCAACGCTGCAGAGGCGGTGTGTTTTCATGAGCTGTGGTGACACCCTCTGTGCCAGCACAAACCCTGATCATACCTTGTCTCTCCTCGTCCATTTGTGCAGCCTTGCTCTGGAAGCACATGCTAAATACTTCCTTGACTTTCAAGAACAGATAGATTATTTCAAAGGATGATCATTAATTCACCTGATTCCACAAGTCATTTCCTCTCTTGCAGCAGCATTTAAAAAAAAAAAAAAACAATTCCACTAAGGCCAACGCTACCAACGGCAAAGCTCCAGTGCCCCAAAACCCAGCCACACTAAGAGTCTTTAAAGACAGTGTCAGTTAATTCAGAAATGTTGCCAGCAAGACTGACCAGCCATGTTTGGGAAAAATGGCATCTTGGGCTGCTCAAGAGTGTTCTGAGAAAATCTCAGCTTCCTGTCAACACATACTATTTAAACCTCTGACATTTCAAAAGTTGACCCTATGGATTGATTGTAGGCAGTTCAATATAAGCATTCAGCACATGATACTTGATATTTAAACTTCCTCTTTCAGATTATAAATGTTGACAGATTTATCTATGACTGCAGTTGACTGGAGAGTATCTGTCCTCCTATTTCAAGTTTCAACCTTTTCCCTGTTTTTGTAAACATTTATCACACAATTTTTAAAATGCTCAAAATATTTAAAATATCTTTTAGCACTGAACAAAAACAAACAATCAAAGCAATTTCCTAATCAAAGCAAATTCATAACATTTTTCATAGAGTACTTTGTCATAATGTCCTTTGATTAAAGCTGAGACTTTTAAAGAAACTTTCAATTTTCTTGGATAATTGATTGAAAACCACATCAATAGTAATTCTGTAATCACTCTCATCTCCCATGAGTCTTACATAGACTCATAGTATTGATTTTAGTCTCACTTTAAAAGTAGAAGTACACACAGCCGAAATCTTTAAGTAAAAATTCTTACTCAATTTAACATTTGTCATAAAACTAGTAAACAGCAATGTGAAATATTAAAAATTTTTAACAGGGTTAACATTTTTCAATGATGTCACTTAAATATGAAAAAAATATTATTTTGAAAGCAAAGTCACTTTAGATAATATATTAATAAAACATCTTGAAAGATTTTCATTCTGCTTTCCTCTACATTTTATTTCTTTTTCCAGCTGCAAAAAGAGTGCAAGTGATTCTGGGGAAAATACTTCAGTATAAATTTTTAATACATGGCTCTCTAACAAAGTATTAACACTCCTTATTGCAGTTTACTTCATATGAGCATCAACAGCAGTAATCATTAGAACATGACCAAGGAAGCTCAAGCTCACCCAAGGCTCTCTTGCCTGAAACAAAACAGAGATAGTAGTCTGTATTCTTCAAATTCTCTACAGACTGCAGTCCATTAGTATTAATTTAAGTAATAGTAGGATAGCACCACTGAAAGAGAATGTTTAACTCAGAGGGGAATAGCAGCATGGGTCACACTGCAGTCCTGTGGTACTTTCTCATACCCTGCCTTCAGGGCTTGCTGCAGCTCTACCGCACATGAAGGGACCTGCAGAGGGACAGAGCCATCCCCCAGCACCTGATCCAGGCCAGGCCCAGCTGGATACACACAGAGAACAGGCTGCTGCTTTCCCCTCTTCCCAAGAAATTCATGCCTGCAAGCAGATCGTTTTCTCTCCACAGTCTAAGCAGGGAAAACTAAAAAGAAAGAATCACTCTGTTTCAGTAATATTCACAGTAACATGCATATCAATACGTAAAACAAACAAGATATTGTCTGGAAATTCAGAAAAAATGGATGATTTCTTTGCTGAGACAATCACCACATAAATGCATTTCACAGCCTAAGACTACAATGCAAGTGACAGCTAAAGATAAGTCAGCTCATGTTTATTTTTTCAGGCAGCAGGGCTTCAGACCAAGCCTTGGGTGGTCACAATTACATCACAGTCTCTTGCCGTGGTAAGCAAAATCCGTCTTCTAGTATGTGGAAGCAGGCTGCCAATTTCTGGTGGCAAAAGGTAAGCAACAGGCACTAGAAACAGGTGTGCAAATAAGCAAGAAGGAAGCTTTTGCTCTCTGGAACAGTTATAGGAGTCAAGGATGGTATGTTCACTCAGCACATCATCTGCTTGGATCCCTCTATTTATATTCAAGATAGATTACATACAATTACTATGTTTCTATGAAACCTAATTAATTTATTTATTGACATCACTTCTCTCTGACAACCCCCTGCACAGAAGTGAAAGTTTGTTTACTACAAAGTTTTACCTCTTTGAGCTGAAGTGGTTTTCTTCCTCACAACAGATTATTACGCTCTGCAAAGCCAATGAGACAAATCCAAATGTGTTGTTCCTCTGTGCAGTTGCTGTGGCATATGTCTGATACCATCAGAGAAACTTCTCTGAGGTTAAACAGGGCATGACTTTCAGTATTTCCCCCATGATAATTTCTAGTGAAAGAAGTTCAGTTCTCGGGAGTGGATTTTGATGGCTCACTGCCAGTGTAGTTAATGGCAGCGTGGGACCCAGCAAGCTGAGAGGACCACGGCCTCACCGTGGAGGAACCTTTGTCCATGCAGACCAAAGGTATGCCACAGGATTGCATTCCTCCCTCAGACATGAAAACTCTTTGGGAAGGATATCGGCCCAAAAATTGCTGACATGGGGAGTCTTGATCTAGGCTACTTTCTGTAGCACTGCTTGACTCAGTTCTCACTGTCATTTGGCCTCCCTACTCCCATTTTCCAGCTTGGCTCCCAAGTGTTTCATCTCCCTGAACCACCCAACCTCTACTAAGTCTCCAGCTTCCTCTTCTTCCCTTTTCCCATTACATCTCCCCTTGTATCACCAGAGGGTGGCAGATAATTGCCAGAGATCATTAGGAGAGTCAGGAAATTAGCCCTTCTGGGCTAAATACACAAAGGAGCTTGGAGCCAGCTCTAGCCCTCCAGTGCTTTTCTCCCCTGTGCATGGTTCTGAGGTAGGACTGTTCTAAGCTGTCTGAATCACCAGCTAAACCTCTAAGGAACTTGCCTCCTCTCATCCCTGCAGCATTCTTACCAGCCCCACTCAAATCCCCCGGTGATGGATGCAGGGCACCATCTCACCAGCAGCCAGGGAGCCCAGCTGAGTGCATTGATTGCTCCCTAGGCACTGATTTGAGGCTGATCCACTAATCAGGCACAAGAAAGCCCTGGAGAAGCTCCCAGGAGCCATCCCTGGAGTAAAACCTGCAATTTTCCCTCACATCAGCTCCCCAGGCCATGGCTATAGACAGCACAGCAGGGACAGAGTAGGAGCCTGCATTAAAAAACACGTGGATGGCAGGAGTTCCAGGATGCCACTGCCCTCTCAGGCTCTCACCTACTCCAGCCTGTTAGCCTTTGGGGGTGGGGGTGAGTCAGCCTGGCTGCTGCGAGCAGACTCAGCAACAGCCAGAACTGTGTTACCAACACCTTTCCAGCTACAGATGCTCCTGCACAGCACCAGGAGCACTGCCTTGGGAAAAGTTAACTCCATCCCAGCCAGACCCAGTGCAACATCTCTGGCTGCAGACTCACAAATTAGACCCTTCAATATACCTCAGGATACGCTCAAATATTCAGAGTCTTCTTTTGGATGGACATCTTCAATTGGAAAATTAAATAAACCATGAAAGATGCTGGGTAGAGAAGGAAAACACACCGGTTGCTGATAATAAAGCATGTGTTGCAAGCTTTTCCCAGCTCTTTGGCAACCAAAAAAGTCACACAAGAGAGTAAGGGGCAATTGGACAAGTGGTCTAACTGGATGCTTCCAGAGCAACAGCTTTAGGCGGATAAGGGAAATCTTTGGTATATTCCCACATCTTCACTATCCTACACTGGTATTACAGGCCTCAAATAAAATCTAGTGAGACTTCAGACAACTTGTCGTCAATTCAAAGAAAACAGTAAAAAACCAAGAGTTCAGATCAAGAGACCTTTATCTTCATGTCACTTTTGCTCTTCACTCGTTAGGCCCCATATTAGCAAGTAGGACAGGTTGGGGCCTCTTTACTGGTCCAGAAACCGCTTGGCATATAAGGGTCTGCCTCCATCTGGATGAATTTCCTTTCTCCCGAAGAAAAAGGTGCCAAAAGAAAACATTCTTGGGCTACCCAATCCCCTTAACCAAGTCTGTCTGAAAATGTTCCTTGGCATGGGACACAGCAAAGCCAGGGGACACCAATGGCCAAACCATCATACTCTCACATTAGACCAAGCATCCAGGAGCAGGAACATCCAGGAGCATCTTGGACACCAGGATGAAATGAAACAGGTAAGGCACATCCATCCTGAAGTGGGCACCGGGGTCCCACAGCCAGAATTTGCCATCATTCATGGGGCCAGCACCACAAATTCATTGGCAAAGAGTCACTGGCTGGAAGCCCAACCTTGGACAGATTAGCGTCTGTCCTAGAGGCAGAAAATCTGGTCCACAGAGATTAAAAGTGCTCTGCCTATCTTTCTTTGTCAATAACCTCAGGGATGGATGACAGATCAGCCCTGGGTGGCAGGGGAGGTGGCAGTGGACGAGGCTGTTTTGCTAAAGCAGTAGTGATGTCCCTCAGCCCAGCTTTCACACACACCTTTCCTTTCCACTGCAGCATTTCCATACAAGGAATCTCTCTTTGCAAACAGACCTGGCGCTGGCAGAAAGAAACAATCTCTGACATATTTCCTGGGGGTGCTTTGATAATGAGAAAAGAGTTAAACAGTGGAAACACCTGACTGGCCTTCCTGCTTTGTTTTTATCATTTTAATTAATTTTTTTTAAAAATTGTTTAAAAAAAAGCATAACAGTGGCAAAATATCAGTCTTCAGATAAAAGCAATTTTGAAATCTGATGCTTATGTAGCTCCGTAGGCACAGTGGATATTAATAATTCAATAAAATATTATAGTCATTACTATATTTGGCAGTATCACAACAGTGCGTTTTAGCAGAATTTCTCTCCAAATCTCATTGCAACAGCCATTAATAAATAAAATGCAATTCACTGCATTAAATGCATTGTTTAAAGGCTAAATATTTCATCAGAACTAATTCATTTTAAATAATCAGACCAGGACTCTCCTCCCAGCACCAGGACGAATCTCGGTAGGCTTTCCACACTTAGAAATGAAATTATGTTTCAAAAAGCAAACCACAAATTGAATTCAACTGGAACATCTACACAGCAGCTCATAGACTTACAACCTACTGCAGACAGATGGGGTCACATTCAAACAGGCCACAGGTCTCATAACTTTGTTATGCTGGTTTTGCCACCCAAGAAAATTAAGATTGAAAAATACAGTAGAACAGTTTGCGTTTATTGCCTGCCTTGAACAGTGGCCAATATCTGATTCCCTGCGGGAAGGAGAAAAAAAAGGCATGTTGGTCCAGACCTCAGCTGCCAATAGCGATAGATAACAGTGCTTATCCAGTGCTTCCCACCAGTCACTCCCCAAGGGCTTTGCAGAGGAGGTCAGCTAGCTCTCTCAGATGGGAAAATTGAGGCACAGAGGGAAACAACTTGTCACTGGTTAACGTAAAGCCAAAAGGCTGAGCTCCCACATATTTGTCCATCCTGCAGGAGTGGTACAGATGAAAGATCTACCCCATTGCCTCTTTAGGCACCCATGACTCCCTTTCACTTGCAACTTTCTGCTGGCAATTGCTACTTTCTTTCTTTTTCTCCCTGAAGAAGAAATCATCTTGTATCTCAGGAATGTGATCAAGTAATTTAGATCCAAAGTGTAACTCTCCGGAGCTCCATTCTCAAACACACCCAACCTACCCAGCCATAAATTGGTGAGTTTCTAAAGCAGGATGAAGAAGACGGAGTTTGATTTTAGTTTCTATCAACTGGTATTATTAGCAAAAAAATGTTAAGAAACCCATATTAAAAATAAAATAAATGACAACCAAAACTAAAAAACCCAGACAAATAAACAAACAAAAATCACACGTGTATTTCAGTTTGAAGTTTTCAGTTTAAAAACTTCTGCAAAAAAAAGCAAACCAAAAAAAAAAAAACCTACAAACTAACAAACACAACCAAAAAACCACTCTTCAAACTACCTGCCATTTTCTGGCCACCTCCAGAACAGTGTGAGCATCCACCCTGCTGACTTACAAGCGGACGTCAGCAAGGTAATTCCTGTAATTAAAACAAAACAACATGACCTTATAAGCAGGCCCTGCATCAGACACCATAATCTCTACTTTTACCCACGGAGCTCACCGCTTTCCTCCAACAAGAGCACATAAACACTGCAACCTTCTTTTCACTGACTTTATACCAACACAGCATAGCACAAAAAATCACAGGGAGCAATATCTTCAAGAGTGACTGTCTACAGTAAAATAGCAATTTAAAAAGGCCAGCACATTTTATATCTTCTAAATTGTGCTGAATTTGTTTTCATAACTATATAACAAATATTTTGTTTTAACCTTTTAAAATAAAAATATTGTCTTCCCATTAAAAAATTCTTTAAACAATTCCTTAAAATTTAGGGAGATGTGATTTTTATTTTGTTGGTTGTTTGTCTTTTTTAAATCAGAATGCAAGTCTGTGCTTGGTCCAAATCAAAGCCTGGGGAGACCTGTCAGGGTGATGATGGGGGTTAGGGATTAAACCAAAATTATTTCCTTTCAGTCACCCAGCCCACACACCCTTGAAAACACCAAGTCAGTTATTTACAGAGCTCTCTGTACTACATATTCTTGATTCCAGAGAGATGCCAGATACAATTCACTGCCAGATACAGCTGTGCTACTGAGCAGTGTGACATTGGGAATAGATGGACTTTTGGTCTCGTCCAGCACATCTGATCTTATGATCCTGGGCACGTGTCCAAACCCCATTAAAGTCAATAGAAATGCAAAGAATTCACTGGCTTTGAGTCAGACCTTATATGACAGTGGACAAGAACAGCTAGAGATATTTAACATGTCAAGGAGAAGAGCTAATGGGAACTTGCTCTAATAAATACACCACCTTTACTGCACTGCCTGTTTGTGCTTTAGGTCATTCATCCTCAAGTGCTAAGGAGTCTTAACTCCTGAGCCAAAACTCAGATTATTTCTCTCAGCTTTCATCAAGGCCTCCATAAAGCACTCCTGCCCCAGTCAGACGAGCCAGCAGGACCTGAGCTAGAGCGGAACCTAAGCCAAGGAGCAGTGAAGGACCAGCACAGCAGGGCTAGAGAGGTCACAGCCAGCAATGGAATTTGGGGAACTGATTCAGAGCTCAGGCAATAAACAAAGCAGCAAGAGTACGTGCCACATCACAAGCCAGGATGGTCTCTACCAAGGCAGGAAAGAGGCCTCATTTTTGTTTGACATGCTGTTTGGATGCTGCTTGGTGGAACTTTGCAAGTGAAGCCCTCATCATCACTCAAAGCTACTTCTAAAGGACTGCATTTCTGGATTGCTCAGCCCCTCCAAGAGACGCCTCTGCTTCACCAGGCAGCTTGATGGCTTCTGACACTTGGTAATTTATCACCGTGCTAATTCTCTCCTGGTTGCTGTCTGTTACGCAACACAGGTAGAAGCACAGTCTTGCAGATGGAAGAGGCTTTCACATTCCATCCTGTCCAACCCTGCCAGCTGCCAGAGAAGGGGAAGGCACGTGGGTCTAATTCTCATCTTACTGACATTTCATCAGTGTATCAGCACTGACTTTGAAGGTATTACTGTTGCCCTACTCAGCATCACGAAAATGAAAAATATGCCCTTGAAATAAAACATGCTGCTCTGACAGCAGCTCCTGCTTCATCAAGCTAAGGTCCTTATCAAGGCAAGATTTTATTGCAATAGCAAGGATTTAAACCAAGCACAGCCGTGTTATTAAAGGGAGAGAACAAAAGACAAACCAAAGGGTTCCAGTGACAAGTTACTCCAAGCAGAAGTGAGGGATGCAAAACACCATTCCCAGTCTGGCAAAGAGATCACTCACAGCACTTGGTCTGTCTGGCCAAGTCTGTGTACTGTTTATCTACCCAGCCAAAAAAAAAAAAATTTCCTCATAGCAGCTGTTTCTACAACAAGCACAGAAGAGGCTGGCAACCCCAGCTCAAGGCTACAGCATAGCACAGTGTTTAAAAGTCTGGTTTGCTAGTTTGTTACCAACAGTTCCTTCCCTCCAATTTTCATTCAGGCAGGTGTTTGAGATCTCTCAAAACAGTTAACCCCCAGAAGCAGTGAAGATATTTAGCCAAGCAGTGAACTGAGAGCCTGCAGTGACACAAAAGACTTTGAGAGACACTATGTCCACAGGCAGGGATACCTGTCTTCTACCAGAACAAGCCCAACAGCATTTAGGATACAGTTTAACACTGAGATTTTTATTCTAAATATTCCAAAAAAACAGAGGCTTGGAAAGTTCCAGCTTGGCAATTCTCACCCTCAAGTCTCCAAATCACTGGCAGGCAATTAACATCACTGTTTTTATCACTAAAGCAAATGCTAGTGCTCTTGCACATCCAAGTTTCTCATCAGTGCAAGAAAGAAAGATACTTGCCCACACTATGGAAATACCTGAGTCTTCTTCCCTTAAGTCACAGACTTAGTCAGGCACCCCACAATGAGATAACTCATTTTCACTTTCCCAAGCTCAGGACAATAGAAAAGAAAATACAAGACAAATGGGTGGGGGGAGGGAAGGGCACAAAGTAGAGATACTAAAGACACTTAAAGATACACTGGCAAAACCAAGGCTGCAAACAGAAATACTCACATCAGGGTCCTGCCCACACTAGCAGAAATCAAGCTTTACTGAAGCAACGCCAGCATAAAATCACCATAAACCAGAGTGGATTTTAGAATCCTAACATCGGCTGAACAGTACCCCTTGAAAGGCTAATATGCATTTATTAACATCCTTCCCCTCCCTTCAGCAAACGGCAGGACAGACCATTTAGTCAGTGGTCTAAAGTTTTAGCTTGCAGGACAGCAATTTATGCACCCTGGCAGGTGAGAATGACCCACTCAAGCTAAAGAAACAGGAGAAAAGCCTCCTAACAGCATTTCTCTGCCCAGTTGTTGTCTGAGACAACTCCAAGCATCATTCAGCCATGGCATGTCTAACCCAAACTGACCGTGTCCCAGACTCCTGGGAGTCAGATCCCCTGACTCTGAATAACCACTTTCCTCCCTTCTCCCCCACCAGGACTTAGGCACAAGGCAGTACATCATCAAAACACCAGCTAAGTTCCCAGTGTCTGTGCATGCCTTGCTCAGGGGACTGTTTTTTTTTTTCCTCTGGTGCTAATTCCAGCTATTAGGTTCATTCTGTCTGTGCCCTGGGCAGGAGCTGCCACGGCAGAAGGATGCCCAAAGAAAATGCATCAGAACAAGTCAGGCACAAGCATGCCTCTGGAGGCAGAGAATTTAAATAAAGGATGAACCTGAAAAAGCTACCAGCTTCCCTGTAGCCAGCACTGTTAAAAAAAAATTCACCACAGGGGACTATCACAGGAGCAAAACACCTTCTGGCCCTACATTCAGGAGGGAGAAAGCAAGCACAAAACTGACCAGGGTGCCACCCCAGGGACTGGCAGAGGCTGGTGTCAAAAAAGTCAGAAGCAACAGAAAAGGCCACATCTGCCCCATCATAACTGATCATCTGTGGTCTGCAGAAACAAGCTGGCAGGGAATGCCCATGCTGCCTCCTCTTCAGGGAATTCAAATTCCATATACGCAGATGAAAACAAATGGCAAAGTTCTGCCTTCTGTGTCATATACATCATCCTTTAAAGACACAAAATTTGTGCAAGGTGCTGAACATACAGCTGAGTGCGGAGAAAGCCTCCCCTATTCCAACTGCTTATCATTAAACACAGTTTTCTACTTCTCTCAATATCCTACAACTCCACAAGCATTAAAAAAAAATGCTTTCTGCTCAAGACAGGAAAGGTTGAAAGGACAGACCCCAACTAATTGCCAGCTCTTTTCCACCTTGCTACCATTCCCTCCCATCTCCTGATCAGTAAGATCTGCAGATGAGAGCAGAGCAGAACTGAACCCAGGGAGGACACCTGCTCTAGGAGAGCTCCAAATCAGCACACCAACAACCACGTTCAGCCTAAGGAACCAGGTGTGTAACTAAAGGCTGCCAAACCCACCTGTGACAGGCACAGAAAAACCCTCACTCTGACACATAGCAAAGGCTGTCCAGGTCATTGCCACTGTGCAAAGGCCACAGCAAAGGAAAGAGGAGGAAGGGGCCTGCAGTACCATATAATAGCACCAGAGTCCACAAGTTACAGTGGGGGGTGTAGAGAGGGAACAGAAGAAAAGCAGGAAAAATCAGACTACGGCACCAAATCATCCCTGGCTACATGGTAATTAGGTTTTTCCTAATTATATAGTTATATGCCTAGTTCTATAGCTATCAGGTCACATATCCTTACACACACATAAACAAACATAGGCACAGTATCCCCTACATTTCAAAAACTTTTTTTTTTTTTAAACCACATAGTGATTAAAACGGGATTTTAAAAGATGTAAAAAAGCCCAGGAAGCTCCACTCTATCCCCTCCCATTCCAGTCTAAGGTGTTCCCATGCACCTGATGTTGACAAACACAGGTAATAGCAGGCTTTGTTTTGTCAAACTTGTTAGGTACCTAGGGCAATAGATGTTACAGCCAACTCTCTTAGGTAAGAATGCACAGCAGGAGACCAGGTGTTTCCCCATGAGCTGTGAAACAGAACACTTTCACACATACATTGACTCACTCCTGTGTCCTGACACAATCCATGGATCAGCTCAGGCCTCTCACCCTTGTCTCTTCCAGGATGAGCACATGAGGAAAACTCTGGCTCAGTCTGAGAGCAGCATCCACTAGTCAGTGACTTTAATGACTGTTAAACTTCGCAACGTGTTTTGTTGAGGAGGAGATTCTCATTTTTTCCCCAACGACATTCTCAAAGGATTCAAGATTTTATCATCTAACATTTAATCTCATTCTGCAGAGTTAGACCTGCCTATTTCCCCTTTTTGTGAGTTGTTTCTCCATCTCCCCAAACCAGTTGATTGCCTGTTTCAAGAAGCACTACAGGAAGCACAAATAAATAAATTTTTTAAAAAGCCACAGAAAGCTGAGAGCCATAAGAACAAAACCTCAGTGCAAGTCAGAAAGGCAGGTTTTTTTACTTGCAGTATGTGAAGTGGAACAAGTAGTGCAGATAATCTGAAATTAATTAAAGGGAAAGGCAGGCGGCATTGAACCTGCCACAGAGAGGTGCTGTGTAAGCAAACTGAGAATGCTACACTACCAACAGTGTTGCCTTTTGATTAAAGGAACAGAGTTTCCAGGCAGGGTAGCAAAAACCAACATGAACACTTAATTAAGAAAATTAAGGACTCCTCAGTGCTGATGCTTTAGCTGTGGTTTAGGTGCCTTGAAAAAGAAACCGTTTCTCCTTTGGATCAACAGACCATGCTATGTGTGAGTTACCACTGGAGGGATAACTTTGGACTCTTTGGACCAATTTGAACTGAATTCAACAGGGGATAAAAGGTCACAGAATTTCTCTAAGTTGAGCTAAGTGAGCAGGCCCCAAAATAACATCTGGCCTGAACCGTAAGACACTCAGTGTCCACTCTCACATCTGGCAAGGCTCCAGCTGATTGATGCACCAATCACAGCGAGCTCTCCAGCACACCTGTAATGCCCAGCCAAGTACAGCTTGTGCTACTCTTCACCCCCCCAAAATAGGTAGCAGAATGAGGGATCATGACAGAGATGATAGCAAACACTGAGAGAGAGAAGAGTCCTGGAAGGGCACACAGTTAAGTGATTGCAAACGTCTGTTGCTTAACAAAATGACCAGGCATTTTGCTCTTTGCTGGGTCCTTCTGAGAGCAGACAGCTCTCATAGACCAGATAAAGTGTTCAGCATGGCTATTGAGGGCCTCAAAAACACTCAGCAGAAATCATAATCTGGTGAGCTGTCCTGGCCAGATCTTTTTCTGCTGTATTCCATATCCCACATTTTTCTGAAAGCCCTTCCGTGAAAGGCTCAGCTATCCATAAAGTCTGACCATAGACAGCTGAACAATCTCTATTATACCTCTGTGATGCTTGATATGGACACTCTGACAGGATGGGGCTTTGTACTGGTGTTGCTCCAATAGTTGCCAAAGTACACCTGAACAAAGATTCTTTCTTCTGAAATACCAGTTCTCTCAGGCAGCGTGGCTATCACACTGGTTTGCAATCTCACCTCTTTTCAGGGCAGGTACAAATGTGTTTTTCAGAGCCCAGCAGGCAGGTCTGCATGTCTGCCTCTCCCATCATACACTGTGAACACAAGCTGACAGTGATTCTTCACATGCAGGCTCACCAGTCTTGTGTCTTGCACTGGGGCTTCTGGCCAAACAGAAACAAAACCCTGTCCCACTGCAAACACAAGGTTTATACAAGTTCAGAAAGCTGGTCTGCCTGTCCACAAGTGCCAGGCCCCAGACACCCATCTGCACTCCCATCCATGCTCCCACTGTAGAGTCAAATACAAACAACATTTTACTGGTTGGGAATAAAACTAGAAAGACACTGCGGGCGACAGAACAAGGATATTACCCCTCACATACTGGACCAGCCCTCCACCTGGCAGAAGACTGTCATGAGGAAACCAAATCAGGCCCCACCAAGAGGGCAGAAGGAAAATTCATTTGCCCTCTCTCACTCAGCAGTACTTCACTTGCACCTGGTGTTGGGCAAAGACTTTCCCCTTTGGCTGTGAAGTGGAACATAAAGGGGAAGGCCACCTTAATGACACCAGAAGCTTACAAGACCCTTGAACTTTGCATGCTTTTACATTATCCCATGTAAGACTGCACAAACAGGCATGTAAACCTACAAGTGCTATCATCCTAAATTATTCCAAACAATCCACATACTTCAGAGTCAGCTCCCACTCCCCTGATCAGACAGATGTGATTCCTCTCCTCTCTGCATTTCCAATGAAAGCCCAAATTCATGGCTCCCACGGTCTCATCATGCTGATTCTCATCCAGCTCAAAAGGAGCTGCAATTTGAAATGGCTTGATCTATCAAGCCAAGCAGGTAAAGGGATAGGAACAGCAGACAATGATGGTCTTAAAACCATTTGAGACAGAACTTTGCAGTGCTTTAACTTCATCAATCTGTTAATGATTTTAGCTGAGCAGGTTCTCCTTTTCTGCTATTAAGAGCCCTGTTCTTCCCCCTCTTATCGCCTCAACCTATTTTTCCTTTCATGTAATCTCTTATAAAAAAATTTATACAGCATCTAAGCTGTGGCAATTAATTAAGTCCTTTTTTATTAAGTAGCCACATCAATACTGATCATAGCCCAGAGTATATCCCTCCTCTCTTGCATGCCTCAGTTTTCTCAAAAAAAAAAGGAAGAAAAAGTTTATACTGCTGACCTTCCGTTTGATGACCTTTGGAATACACAGCTGAAGTAGGCAGCAGAAGACCTTTTTAAGTATAGTCATGTCTGCCATTGTGCAAGCACAAAATTGGTAGGATTTGGTAGTAAAGGGCAGGAAGACTAGAACAGAGAAATGTCTCTGTATACAAAGCCATCCACCCATCTGCCTTGTGCAGAAAGAATTCACCTCCCAGTTCTCTAACAGGGGCAAATAAGGCCACAGACCAGCCAAATCTGCCTGCACCTCGTGGTAATGACCACAGCTGGGAGGGATTTTTCAAACAGGCACCAACTGCAGGGAAAGGCTAACAACCAATTAAAGCTCCCACTCCATCCCCCCTGCACCCATGAGGTCCTAAAGCATTTTGGCAAGAGCAAGATAATAATGTTTTACACATTCTCTTCTGCACAACAGCTTTTGCAAATGTTCAACCAATTGAAGCCTCAGCAACACCACTTCATTTGAGTTAACTCTTGCTTGTAGATAGGGAATCCAAGACATTTTAGGCACAGTGGCAAGACCACAAGTCACAAAGACAACTCGCATACACAGCCTGGTCTCCTCTGGCACCCAAGGATGCACATCTGAACTCAACCCATACATTTATCTCTGCTGTGAAAGTCAGCAGGAGTTCTGTGCCGAGTCTTCTGCCCCTTGCTGGGGTTCTCTACCAAATCCTCAGGAGAGGCTCAACCCATTTCAGGAGCTAACCAGCAGCACCACTGTACCAGCAGTACCCACTTTACAGACTGTAGCAGTGTCAAAGCAGCTGCTCCAGCATCCCAGTTCTTCAGCCCATCACTGACCTAAATTATTTGCAGTTGCTCAGTCATAGTTTTTTTTAAATCCCAAACATACATTTTAGTCCCAAAAAAAATCAGCTAGTGCAACCATGTTTCCCAGAGAATGTTTCTTTGTCCCACAGTGCAGTATCTGGTAAGAATTCCAACTCCTTCTGTTCCTCCACATCCACAAGAAAGGAAAGGAGGAACACAAACCCTAAGATTTGTGCGATATCTTCAGCTTGGTCAAAATGTTAGGGTGCCAAGTGGCAGGGACCTGTCAGGGGAAGTGCATCCTCTGTGGATCAGGCACAGGGAGAGAAGTGATGGAGCCCAGTTCTCCTGCCCTCCCCTGCGGGAAAGGGAGCAGACCGGCAGCGAGGTGGGTCTGCCAGCAGCCCCCGGGGGAGGACAACAACGGGGCAGGGTAGTGGACGAGACGGAGGGTGCAGCCAGGACCCGCTCCTGTCCGTGCCCCACAGGTCAAACCCCAGCCCTCTCCAGCACCAGCAGCACCGCCCGCAGCTGCAGGGGGATGCTGGACGTTTTACAGGCACATGGCTCAGGCTGGAGCGGACTGAGCAGATGAGAGACCCCGGCACAGGGAATCCCATCTTTAGGAAAAAGCCTGGCAGCGATTAGAGACAGCACAAAGGGAGACAGCACCAGCTGCACGGGATGGCAAATCGCTTTACCACGACCGAGTGTCTGGTAGGACTCTTCTCGTCTCTCGCAGAGGGAACCCCAGACAGCGGGAGTTTCCCAGAATCAATGACTCCGAGCGGGTTTCCATAGCAGTATTTCAGCAGCCTCTGCCTTCCCAGCACGCCGTCCCGGGCTCCAGCAGCATTCCCTCCCTTTCCCAGATGCCCACGCTCCCTCTAGCGCCCGGCTCCGCCGGCTCCCTCACCCCGGCAACCCGCACCCTTCCGTCGGCCCGCGGCCCGGGGATCCACACCACGCTGGAGCTGATTAAAACTGATGCTATTTGGGGCAGGCGGGCCCTGCAGTGCCCTGCAGAGCTGCCTGGCTGGCGAGCGTGTCGCATGTCGGAACACGAAGGGGAGGAAACACCGTGACAACCTCAGTGTCAGGGCTTTGCTGCTCGTTTCAATGGGAGAGCAATCAGGTCTCCTTCAGCACTGAGAGGAATGAACAAAAGAGAGATTTGATCACTCAGCATCAATCTTTTCTTACTTTTATTGTATGCTGCGATTCCACTGGTTATGAAGGCTGGAAATTGACCCTAAAGTTTCCATGGCAGATTATTTATCAAATATGTTTACACCCACGCAGCCACGTTCTACAAACATGCAGCAAATTTTCTTCAGTTCCCTCAGTCTCATAACACCCCATAAAGGCAGGAAAGGAAATACTTCCATGCTCTCCTTTTTGCATGGAGGAAATATTAATAACAATGATGCAGTTCTCTCTGAACTTTAGGAGAAGTTAGGATTTGGGAATTTATTTACCTTGGATTCCCACATAAAGCTGAAGCAAACCAGGAAGCTTCTATGCAAAGGTGTGAGTGCAGCACAGTATATTCCAGCTAAGGGATATTTCAGCTTAAAAATCCACCAACTATGTCACCAGAGCCATCTCCAACAAGGCTTACAGCGTGGGTCAAACTCCCACAGAGTAACAAACTCTCAGAGCCAAACAAGAGACAGTGAAAGGCTATGCACAAGAGAGAAAAAAACTCATAAAATTCATCTCCCCACAGTCCTGTGGCTGTAATTCAGAAAACATAAAGGCCCACAGGTCTCTTTGCTGTACTGCTCCATGTTTCCTCACCTCTGTATTCATTTCTCAATCTTACTTTCTGCTGCTGTAGGATCCTGCAGGTTGAATTCTCCGCTACAGTAAAATAGCCTAGACCAATCCTACAACAATTTAAACTGAGGATCCAAACAAATACTTTGCTGCTTTGGGGAATTTCTGCAATTATAGCATCCAATGTTTCACAAGTAACATGTCATTTAATTTACAGTCTTGATTGAGACAGGTTGGATTCGACACCTTCAAACACAGATTCTCAGTGGAAGATAAACTTGACCAGAGCACAGCCAAACCCAAGAATTAACTCCATAACTGACAGGTCCCCTGCAATGTCCTCAAAGCAGCCCCAGCCATGAGCTCAGGCCTGACCGTCAATTCTGGTATGAATCTGGAACTGTGTGAGAGTGCTGACTGACTTAAGCAAGTACTGCTCTCTGTTCTACCCCAGACATCCAGGGAGCCCAAAGAGCACGATAATACAGTAAGACTTGAGTAAATTCTTGACTGTTTGCAAGACTGGTTTCCAGCATTCTTCAGTGCAAGTAACACTAAAGATCTTTGCCCTTAACCTGTACTTTTCCCATTAGACAACACTGTTCTCCTATGTTTTCTAAAATCTCTATTCCAAATGCAGCTATAAATTTGGAAACTCTCAGAAAGTTTCATCTTCCTACAGCCTTGCCTTCAAGAAAATATTTGTTTCATCTAACCTCCCTTTTGAGAAAAATCCCTTCTGCCTAACATAAATTATCTGCTCAAACCCCTTGTCAAAACACTTCATCATCTAATTGGATGAATGTTTTCCATTATGAAAAAAATAATTAAAGAATCACATAGGTGTTTCTATTTGCATTTAATCCACTCTAAAAGCTTGGCCACAAGTCCTAGGGCACTGTCCCTGATCATGGCAAAGTCTGAGTACTGAGGTCTGAAGAGAAAATTCTGACAGATATCCTGGACAGAGCGGTTCTGCTACTAAGCTTGGAACTACAAGAACACCAACAGTTTGCTGTGCCAGGTAGGGAAATAGCCAAGGAACCTGCCAGTTTCCTGGGATCCACAAACAATACCCAGGTCCAAACATCAAACTGACTTTGCAATGAAACCAGTCTGGAGAGAAACAACACTAAAAATATTTTCCAGATGCCTTCTCCCTGGTCTACTAACTCAACACAAACACAAAAGTAGTTGCCATGATGGTTTCATTTTTATTTCCCATCTTCTATTTAAACATTAATTGAAAATTGATTGACGAAGTCCTGGAAAAGGACTTTAGTAGCAAGCCTCATTAATAAAGGTAGAGGAAAAGTAGAAATGCATAAAGACATTTTGCCAGAGTTGGCCAACCTTCAATGGCAATGCGACCATAGCATACTCAAAAGCTATTTGAGAACAAAACAATCTAGAATAGAAATTAAAATATCTACCAAAGGCAGTGCAATTATTAAGGTTGCCCTGTCACCATTTTTGCATTCTAGGAGTGAACATTTTAGACTGAAATCCAGCTGGACTTTTGGAGCAGTTACCCGTGGCTGACAACTAAATGCAGCTTTGCCTGCCTAAAGATTCCCCTTCCTTCCCTTCCAAGCATAGCAATCTATTTGGAATTGCAAATATTGCCCATCACACACTGCATTGCAAGGCATCTTAATGAAAAACTACCTGGCACAGAGTGATCCCATTGGCCTCCCCAGCTTGTAATGCTCCATGGGAGTGAGTAATGTCTCAGTATCCAACCACCAGTACATTAGCAGATCACACCACAGCCCTGCCAAAAACATTCAGAGGAATCATTCCCGGAAAAGACAGGCTTCACTGTGAGAACTTGCACAACCTGCTTGTCACTGCCAGCCCCCAGAGCTTGCACAGGGCAAAGGAAAAGGATCAGTGGTAGTAGGAGGTAAAGAACAGCCATTCAGAGCAGAGTGGTTCCCATCAGATCATCATCTTTACATGAGTCTTGAAAATCCCCAAACACTTTCTGGTACCTTGCTGCAGCACTTCCTTTGGGAAGAAACTTTTCCTAATGTCCAATATGACATATATTGGGGCTGTTAACACATATGAATCCCTCTTCAACCAATAAGATAAGCTGCATCTTTCCTCTAACTCTACTTCCAATGTCTGTAAGCTACTGCAACATTATTAGCCTCTTTTTTATTATCTTGTCTCAAAGGCATCTCATATTACAAGTCTTGGAGTGAATCTTGAAACCCCATTAACTCTAGAAATGACAGTCACAGGTTGACTGGACAAAAAAGTGCAGCATGGCTGCCAAGATAAAACCAGGCCTAAGTCCAGTGTCTCACCAGCTCTCATCCTGCCTCCCCCAGTTTTCAGGGCCTGGATCATGCTGTAAACATCAATGCAATTGCATGGTTTGCACAAGGAGCAGATCCATCATTGAAGCATACCAGACTTCCACTGGTTTATCTTCTGCACTGTTCTACTACAATGAGATTAAAAAATCGCATTGCTGACATTTTTCATATAGTATTAAAAATCCAACCCCTAGGATCACATAGGAACTTGGCCTGGCTGCAGCAACCTGCAATATGCACATGCCTTAGACAAATGCCCTCTCCTGCTCTTACTGGGCCATTATAGTGCATTTCTTATCTTTATTCCAGAAGCTGGGGAGAATTTACGTCAGAATTTGGGAGATGTCCCTGCCCATGACAGTGGGATTGGGACTAGATGATCTTTAAGATTCCTTCCAACCCTTAACATTCAATGATTCTGTGGAGTTTGCCTCTGGTTACCAAAAAAGGCAAAGGCTTATATATATGGAATCATAGCTGCTGCAGCATCTCTGTAGATAGTGGATTGAAAATGTCTTCCAGAGAAAGCTAGAAATGTGCATCTTTTCTTCTCATATTGAAAAAAAACCTCCTCTACAATGCCACAGAATTTGTAGTAATTCCATCATGAAAAAAGCATGGACAAAAATAAATACTTCCTATAAACAGCTACATTCATCAGACGGACAACTCTGAAATCTAACAAAAATAGTTCCCATTTCCCATTTCACCAGTGATCATACCAGGAGAGCAATCCTAGTAAGTGTGTTTTATTCTCTGCAGCTTCTTGAAATCTCTTGGAAAACCTACTATCAAGAAATGAGGTAGTGAGATTTAAAACTGTAAGAGCATGAAAGGTGCTGCTACCTTTTTTTTGCAGGTCCTTAATCTAGAAATCAGGGAGAGAGGAAGGAGAAAAAGATCATATGAGGAATCAAATCATCTTCACAAGAAGGTTGAAGAGAGCATCTGATGAGCAAAACAAGGAAAAATTTCACGCACTAACATAAACATCTAGAGAGGGAAAACAAGTGTAGAAGGTACAACTGCTCACTGAATGGCATATTGGTACACAGCATATGTGTTCAGAGAGGAATGGTTTTGGAAAAATAATGGCTTGCAGATCTTTTGGGAATAACAGCATTTTTCACTAAAAATTCTCCTTTCTTTAAAAAAGCCTTGGCAAGAAAAGATTTCATCTGATCTCTCCAAGGTCCCTCAAGAGCTTCACGACCTTGCTCAGTAAATGCTTCTATTAGGGCAGATTGATACTTGAAGGCCAAATAGAATTCTGCTTTTTCCAATATCAGACCCACTGAATTAAGCCAAGTTCCCTTCATAAGAGCACAGAGAACGCAAAACTCACTTGTACACAGAGCAGTATTTTTGTATTTTCCTAACAATTTTCACTTCAAGATCCTCAGGTATTGTACAAAGCAGAAATGAATTCTGCTCCACACCACCACTTTGTGGTAGCTAAGTAGTACTATCCTCATTTAACATGGAAGAGGAGATCCAGAGAGGTTAATTGTCTTCACTAAGGTCAGAGAAAAAGCCTCTGGGCAGGACAAAGCAGAGATCCCAAATTCCCTGATCTCACCAGCCTTTTGCCTCTATCATAATCCTCACTATCTGCAAATAGAGAAAACAAAAGTCTGTTGCCTGGAAGGGATTATGTTTTAGTAAGTTAAATTGTGATTTGAGGGACATGTGAGAAAAGGGGGATAGGAGATGGACAGACGCTTGCTTTTAAAATAACATTAATTTAAAAAGAAGAGGGTTTTAACATTCTAGGTAACAAGACATCCAGCAGCTGCAAAGACCTCCCTTTTGTGGAGTGTCTGTAGATCTTCTATACGTCCCAGTAAAACCCCAATTTTTTATTACCTTCCTCTTCTTTGCAAATCCATCCAGTTTTTAGGAATATCCCACTACTAATGCACAAAACTTCATCAATCATGTTCTTAATAACACATAAGTGACAAAAGCTGAAGTTCTGAAGTCTGTTCAAGTAAAAGAATCTGTAAAAACAAATTTTTTTTTGTTTGCCTCTTAACTGCTTTGGGAGCCTGAATACAATAACATACAGACACATTCTACCTAGTCTACTAGGTCAACCAGCATAATCCTGCCACGAGTTACTATCTATTGTGCACTTCCAATACATCTTCCTGCTGTTTTACATCTCCTGTGACCTAAGAAAATTTATGGTTTCTGATGTGGGGCTGGGGACTAATGTGGCTGGCAAAAGAAGCCACACTGTTTGCCCGAGTGACCTTGGGCAAATTGCTTCATGTTCCTGTGCCATGGACACCTCAACAGTTAAATTAGGTAAAAACTGAACTGCAGCAGAAAAATAGGTATTGGATTCTGCCTTATCTGTTAATTAATGAAAGCATGTAACTTTCCCTCTACAGAGTTAAAAAAAAATCCAATTAATTACTGAATGCAGTATGTTTTCTGTAAAAGACTGGAGAGAAAAAGTCTCAGAATGCTAGACCTCATATTAGGAATATCACAAAAAGATAACATTTGAATTTATTATCAGGCTTGCTTCTCCTTCCTACAAACACCACACTGGCAATAAACACCAGTCTTTAGCTTGTGCTTTTGAGTTGGAAGCTTTCAATGCATGGTGTCCTGAGGTGCAAAATCCTAATGGCATGCCATGAACAATCAAGACATTTTCTTTCATTACCCTTTTCAGTCACCTAAAGAATAATGAATCTAGTTATTTAAATAGCATGTTTCTGTAAAAGAAACCAAGGAGAGGGAATTTTGTGAAAATCAATTTCTGAGCTGTGCTTTAGAAAAAAATAACCTTCCTTTCCCCCTGCAAATGCCTACAAAATGAGTTTTCTTTGCTACTTTAAGCAGAAATACTCAAAACTATTGGAAATCCATGCTGGGAAGGCATTGGGGAAGCATTTTAGCTTCTTTTACTCAACACCCCTTGATTCAGCATCAAAATGAAACAAAAGAGAGGGCATATAGGTTGTTTTCTTCATTACATGGCATGTTATGTTAAAAATAAATAGTCCTAGAGACAAATGTAGTGCTGAAATGTACCATACAGCTGTTTTCTCTTCAATGTTTGCTTTCATCTTTAATGAGAGTGAAATTCATGTCTGGCAAACACAACTACCTTTAAAAATTGGTTAAATCAAAGTAACATCTACATTGCTGTCAGAATTATTGCCTAAGCAGCAATAAATAGACAAAAAAATCCAGTCAAAAAAAAAAAAAGAAAGATAGTTGAATTCCATATTAGAACCAATAGTTGATGCACAGATAGAGACACAGATACATAAGTAGGTTGACAATTTGCTTTTTCATGGCTAGTAAGTTCCATGAAGAATGTATCTGAAAATGCAGCCAATCTGTTTTATGCTGTTAATTGCTTTATACTCATTTCCAATAGTGGCAAAACAATAAAAGAGGCATTTTCAAGGCAGTGACAAGCTATAATAATCAGAATAATGGGAATATTGTCACCAGACATAAAGGTTTCCCAGAGTCCTTTAAATTACATCTGTTCCCAGACTACATGAGAGGAGAAATGGTGTTTCTGACACCAAGTCAAAAGAAACTTGAAGTTTTGTCCACAGCCATCTGCCGGGCGTTGCAGAGCGGGTGTGAGGGAGGGTCCTGCACTATCATGGCACAGCGTGTGGGCTTTTGGGACATGCCCCGTACACACGCACACAGACAATCCACACAATCCCACAGCCTTTCAGGGACACCTCAGTGACTCGTTATTACTGACTTCGCGAAAAAGGCGTGAGATGCCATGAATTTTTTTTTACAAACTTTTCACTCTGCTTGCACTACGTGTCTCCACTCAAAGCTCCTTGGTGTGCTGTGGGGCTTTCCACCCCTTAATGAATTAATGGGATATCTCTTGCCTCCAGCACTCACAGCGGGGCACTGGTGGGCTTTTCCAGCATCCCTATACATCATTCATCCCAGGCAGGGAGGCAGCAAAGCGTGCCACGGTGTTTATTATGTACGGAGACTCGGAGAGCGAGGGTCCCTCGGGGAGCGGCACACGGGACACGCCGGGGCGCAGAGGAGAGGGCTGGGGCCAGCCCGGGGATCGCGGCTCTGCCTCGGGGGCGGCGGCAGAACGGTGTTCCCACTCGCCTTCACCTCTGCCCAGGAAAACTTTTCTCCTGCGGCCATCGCTCCGTGGCCCACTCCCGCTGGCCGTAAGGGGCTGTGCCCGCCCAGCGCCCCCCCCCCCCCCGCCCCCCCGGCCGCAGCAGCAGGCTCGGCCCCGTCCCGCCGCTGTCCCGGCTCCCTCCCCGCCGAGCGCCGCCGGACCGGGCCGGGTCGGCTCCGCGGGGCGGTACTCACGCTGCTGTTGTGGCCGGACCAGTGCACCATGGCTTGGTTGTGCGCCGCGTCTCCGGTGAGCGCGAAGGTGGTGCTGCTCAGCCTCGGCTCCTCGGCCCCTCGCAGCCGCGCCGCTCTCCCATCCTCCGGGGGCCCGCGGGGCTGAGCGCGGCCGCCGCGCTGCCCCTCGGCCGCGGGCACCCCCCGGACGCCGTCGGCCGGCAGCGCCCGGCGCC
>VXBQ01014957.1:1051248-1098940 GCA_013400175.1 Phainopepla nitens | reverse complement strand
AAAAGGAAAGAAGGGAGGAAAAAGGAAAAAACTCTCCCCGGTAGTTGGATTCTGTTCCTTACTGTTGCTGGATTTTTTTTTTTTTTTCAAAAGTGCTTTTCAGTGAAACTGTTCACGTTCAAGGATTTGATCAAGTGAGAGGGTACCACCACACGGGGGGAGGAGCCCCGAGCCTTGCCAAGCCGCCGCCGCCGCTGAAATACACCGCCGAGTCACCCGCCGCGCCGCGCCGCGCCGCCGGGGGCCGGGAGCGGGGCCGGGGGCGGGAGCGGGACACCGCGCTGCACCGAATCAGCTGGAGCATCACCCAGCCTTTTCTCCTGATTTGGTATGTGTGCTCTTGGCCGAGATAAAGCAGCCGTCATTCCCCGTTTCTCCTGATCTATATGTACATAGACTCGTATTTACAGCGGTGTGGGCGCTCCTCGCCCTGTGTGTGCGCGCGTACATGTACGCACAAAGGCTGGCTGTCAGCCACGGGTACGGGGGCACAGGGGAGCGCAGCTGGGACGAGCGGCTCTTGGGTGCCTCCCGTGTGTAACAGCGTACCCACGGACCCGGCCATCCAGCAGCATCCCTCCGGAGCCGGCTCCGTGCGTCTGGATGTGCCCGTCCCAAGCGCAGCCTCCCGGCCGTGGGAACTCACGCGTGTGCGTGGGAATCCCAGCAACCTTGCCACCGTCCAGCAAGGGAGACAAGGATTTGTGTGGGGCCAATAACGAAGAAAGGGCAGTATCTGCAGGCAGCTCCCTGCAGCAGCAGCTTGGGACTGTGTCGGGAGAAGGAGCGAGGGGGATGTATTTCTTAGGTCACGGCAGCGCAGCGCTCCCGCTCCCGTCGCACGGATGCATTCTCCCTGGCCAGGACACCTGTTTTCTGCTGGCAAAGCTCAAGAAGCCTTTGTAGCTTCAGCCCCCGGACAAGGTGTGAGTAATGGCAGGCTGTGAAGGGGAGAGGAGGGTGCTGCCGCCTCCCGCGGCTGCGGGGCGTCCCCGTGGGTCACCCTTGTCATCGCCATCTGTGCCAGTGCCACGTCCCTCCGGACCGATTCATTGCAGCAACACGTCGGCACTTTCTCTTCGGATCAAACCCCCGGTCGACCTTCTCCCGTTCTTCTCCTCCCTTTGAAAAGTGTTGATAATTAGCGATTTTTTAATCGTCCCACCCTCCTACTTCCCGCATCAGCCATTCTTTGCCGTCCAAGGACGGATCCACCAACTACACGGCTCTCCCCGCGGTCTCCCCCCTCCCCATCGCCAGGCCCGGTGCGGGGGCGGCTCAACAGTTCCTCCCGCCTATCGCGGGTCTCCCAGCCCGGCAGGGAGCAGGGACAGAGGCAGGACCGGAGCTGGCACTGCCCGCTCTGGAGAGCGGGGAGGTTTCTGGCCAGCTGCTGCCCGGCGCTTGGTCAGCGCCTGCTGCAGAGCGCCCGGCTCGGGATGCGGGGTCCGCGCAGCCCGGCTGCCACAGGGGGAGCGAGGAGAGAGACGGGGGAGGAAAGAGGGGCTACGCACATCGGTGCCTGTTGCAAACGGGGAGAGCGGTCCCTAAAGGGCTGTCCTGAAGGAGTGAGAAGAAGGGCCGGGGTGGCAGCCGGTGCGCACAGAACAGCGCTGACAGCCCCGGGAAGGCGGCGGGGGCCCTACCCACAAACGCGGCCCCTTATTAGCCTCAATTCCCGACGCAGAGAGGGAGAGTGGGAGGTGGGGGCAGGGGAAGCGAATCACCCACTCCCAACGCAACGGATGGTATTCCTGTCTTGGAATCGGCTCCCTTTTGTACTGTGCTGCCAAAATGTTTAGGTGACATTTTATTTGTGTGGGAGCAGTGACGTGGGCCTGAGCCAGAGCTGCTCCATAAAACCTCAGGCAAGGGGATTTTACAAATTGCACACACTCGTGGCAGGTGCTACCCTGCATGTGCAGGGACATGCCAGCCCCAAGGCTGCACACTGCTGCTGCTTGTAAGCAAACAGCACGGTGTGGGGAGCAGGAAGGACCCCACTGCCCCCCAAACTCAACTGCTGCAGGAACAGAGTCCCCACGTGTGTGGCATTAGCAGCACACATGGCACCTCAGTGTCTTGCCATTGCTGTGCACTGTGAGAAGAGGCACTGCCCACCTAATGCCATCCTCTAGCAGTGAGGCTGCAGCTGTGACAGGTAGAACTTGTTCTTAAATTATAATCAAAGTTTCTGCAGTCCCTCTGGACCCAGCAGCAGCTCACTGCTGCTCCTGAAGATCTCTGCACATCTAGAATCCCAGGTACCACATGGTAAAAGCTACTGTGGTGGTAGCAATTGCCACTACTTAGCCAGTCCCCTGCAGTGCAGTCCCCCCAGTCTCACTTATCTCCTTAGCCTTGCTGGACACTGCTTAAGTTCAGATCCTCATCAGTCACTCCTTTGTGCAGCAACATCCTTGACTTCATGGCCAAAGCCCACCCAGACCAAAACAGGACTTGTGGGCACATCTCATTTCACAAGTCCTGCCAGCACAAGGCATTTCTTTGTGTCCACCACATCACTCTTTGTCACCACAAGAGCCCAGCTGTGCTGGACATGGCACAGAATGTGATGGTGAACACTTGCATGAAGCCAAACACTTTATTTAGGACAGTACTTTCACCACTCCAATAGCAGGTGTTTTCTACCCTGCAGACTGAAGAGCCATTACTTGCAATCCCCCTCTGTGAATGTCATCTTCACCTACCACACTCAGGGATAGTCCCAGGCATTCAGTGCCAGCTATGTCACTGAGATTACCCCAAGCCCTAATTTCTCAGACAGACACCCACAGGAAGCTTTGGTCTTTCAGAAGCAAATTCTAAAATGCCTTCATCAGTGCCTGCTTACTGCTGTTAAATAACAGGATGCACAGCTGGGGGAGCCCCACTGATGAGCTGGGACTGCATACTAGAATCTCCCTGCTCTGCATCTCCCTCTCCTCAGCAGAGGCCTCCATGCCAAGCAGAGCAGCAGCAGTGCTGTCCAACATCTTTCCTCCTCTAGAAAACAAAGGTAATGTGAGCAACACCCCCATCTCCTGCACGATTTGCGAACTGCGTGCCCATCACCAGCACACAGAAAAAGGGGCTTTTCCAGTTTGTACCATCCCTGTTGCAGGAATAACAGATTTGCTTCAAAACCTGGCCTCTTGCATGACAGGGTGACAAGTGAGGATGTCATCTGACAACCCTAGATTTGCACAGTCTGTATCCAAGAATAGAAATGGAATAGTTCAACACAGTATCCATTACAGGCTGTTTTAATCCCTGATCTAATCCATTATGATCTGCTTTAATCCCCACCCAGCTGCAAACATCCATTCAAAGAAGCAGGGGTCGGTGTTATATTCTGTTGGACCATGTTGATTTTTAATTGATGTAAGAAAACCATATGCCCTAACACCAGGCAATGCAGAGGATTTCTAAGCAAGCAAGTAAGTAAATGTTCTGGAAGGCAAATTGTGGCACAAATATAAAGTAGCAGAACATGCCTATAACCGGGGGGGAGCTGAGTTCAGTTAAGGAGAGAAAAGCAGTTGGGGGAGTTATGTTTGTTTGGAGGGGGTGATTTGGATGGAAGAAGACTAATGACTATCTGAAGAAAGAAACAAATAGAACCTGGCAATTGCCAAAGCCTTCAAAAGCAGCATTGATTATTTGGGATTTTCTTTTTTTTTTTTCCCTTTTTATTCTGTGACTTTCATGTGGGGAAAAATAATTATGAAATGTTAACTTCTATCACACGTATCAATAACTTCATCATCACTGCCTCCACTGTTGATTGTAGACCTGCTCCCCAGTACCCCAACCCTTCTATTTTGCCCAGCTCTGCCTATCATTGCTCCCTGACCTTCTCCTTCTGCAGGATTCCACACACCCCAACCTCCCTGGAGGCCCAGACCTTGTCTCCCAGTCACTATCTCCCCAGGAAATTTCTGAGTGGGAGCTGGAACATGAAAGAAAGGAGGAAGAGTTAGGTAAGAGATCATAAGAGGAACATTTTGGGGGGGGGGGGGTGTAATTAATGTCCCAGCTGCACTGCACTGTTTTCACATACTCATGTCCTCCCCTGAAGGTGTCCTGCACTATTCAAGCCCTCCCAAGGGAGGAAATCCCACACATACTAAAAGAAAAATCAATGCTTGCTCCAGTTAACTTTAACCTATTTATTATGTGTGAGACCAGTGACTGGAAAACAAAGCAGCTCTGTGATAATGCTGTCTTGTTTACCAAGGAAAAGCCTGAATCTACCTAAACAAAAATCATTAAAAGCTGAAGTATCCCTGCACCCTCAGACAAAACGTCACCTGCAGGCAAGGCCTCCACCATTTTTGCTGGTGCAGTACTACCCCCATGATGGGACAGATTTTCTCTGAGCACAGCCAGCCAGGGTGTGCAGCAGACAGTCTGACTGAAGCACAGCAGGCCTGTGGCACTGACAGACTTGCTGCAAAGCTCCTGAACAGGGGCTGCAGAAAACTCTGCAGATGCTGCAAGAGGAAGTCTGGTTTCTGCACTGAACGATGGAGTGGGAGTCCAGCAGCCCAGCACAGCAGCAAGGAACACAGGCACCACATTGCAACACACCAAGGAAGGTGTTTTACACAGCCTGGATCAAGGGACAATGGTGGGACTACTTGATCTCAGCTGATCTTGGAACAGGGTCCTCACAAAGTGGATGCCCTCACTGCATCACAGCACCACTGTCTCTTTGATCAACACCATTGACATAGGGCCCCAGAGCAGGAGAGGGAGCCACAGGCCACACTGAGACTGCAGGAAGTGAGCCTTAGCAGAGTAAAGAACCACTTCTGAGAATGTCACCTTGGGCTCACCAGCATGAGCAGATGTCATGTCAGGTTTGGTGACCAACCTGACTGCATCCCTCCTTTTGATTTTATCCATCTGAACACTGTATCTGTATCCCTTTCATTCAGGGATGCTCATACAGCTGCACTATCTTCACCCACTGATAAGGCTGCCCAAAAGGTGCACAACCTGCACAGTGCAGGTAAGAGACTTGCCAAGACACAGAGCAGACAGGGGTGTTTTCAATTTTCTGGGGAAATTCAGCAGTTTTAAAGTCATGTTTCTAGTTAATGGTGGGTTTTGTTGCTCATCTTAAAGCCAAGATAAGAAAATCCCCTTCTGCTGATAATCAGCATCATCAGGAATGCCAAAGAGCTTATCAGGATGGAATGAGTGCACAGATTTGCAGCATATACAAAGATAAATTGTGCAGCACACAAGTTCACGGTGTTGAATTCACTGTATATTGAAGGTCCTGTATATTTTTATCTTAGAGATTCTAGTCAGAAATACAGGATCCCCCATCTCCCAGATTTCAAATCATTTAGAACCACAGTAAGATACTGGACTTTTAGAAGCATTTGCTAAGTTTTTGAAAATATGCTCCATAGCATTACTTAGAGAGGTCTGGATCAGGACATTTAAACCTTTAAACATTCAGTCCCTCTTTGTCTTCTGAATTCAATGAGCTCATCTAAAAGCTGGGTCCAGCTATGCCACATATTATGAAGAGAGGACAAATCATGGCTTAAGATGTTACAATATCTATGAATACTTTATGAGTACTGAGATACCCCATTTGGAAAAAAAGCTGATTAAAACCAGAAGTGTGGCTACCATTCATTAGATCATTGATTCAGTAAGCCTAAATGACCCTCATCTCCCTTCCTGTCTCAAGGTATGCCTCAGTCTTGCAGGTTCCCTGAAGAAAAGAATCTTCTTTACTGTTAGAAATTTTGTGCACCTGTCATCAGCTTTTCATTTCTGGTGGTTAATGAAGCCTCATGCCTAAGAGGGTTTAGGATTGGCTCTATAGCCACCAAAAGGCAGAGCACAAATACTGCCTTGCTGTGAAAAGACAATCTTTGTGAAAATGAAGCCTCCCCTATGCTTGTTCTATTCCTGTAGAAACAAGACAGAAAAATGACAAAGTGCCTTTTCCCACCCCACAAAGCACACAGTGGGAGAATGAGGCTGATGTGGTCAGTGACACAGCAATTGTTCTCTCTCTCTAAGACCCTGTTCCCTCCCCAGTTACCTTTTTCTATTTTTTATCCTCTTCCAGAAAATCTTTCCTTCTTCCACTCTTCCCGTAAGTTTGAGATAGACTCAGAAGGGGAAGGAGCTGTTATGGTTTCTCCTCTATTCAAGCTAAATGCAAAGTGATTTCTCTGTGTGTGAGTGCACAAAGGCAAAATTTTCTTAGCGGAAAGAGAGAAAGCTGGAGAGAAATAAGTCTGGCAGCAACCCCAGCTTTGATGGTGGAACTTCACAGGAGGGTGTTGAACCTGCAACAGCTTGGTGCTGTTTTCTCTCCCACAACAAACACCACCTTTTAAGATTCTCACCTATAGCTATTTCCTTCCCTTCTTTTAAGAACCCCAAAAAAGAGAAAAATTGAACTACAGCTGAGGAACAACTGCAACTGAGGAAACAACTACAACTGAGGAAAGACTTATACTAGTCAACATGAAGGGAAGGTTGTATACTTACCAAGGAAGAAACAAATCAAAAAGGAAATAAAGAAAAAATAACACAAAACTACAGTAGTAGGTAGCTGGCTGTAGGCAGGTGCTTCTTACCAAGCCAGTCCTGGCAGTCCCCAGATCTCCTGTGCACTGAATCAGCAATAACTAACTCCTAAAAGGAGTCAGGTTAAATCAAATATCATGTAAACAGAGTTTGAAACATTCTGGAGGGGTTTGTCTCAGGCAAATGTGTGCTCCCAGCACCTCTAAGACAGGAAGTAGGACAGAATTAAGTGACAGCTTTCACGGCCTTTGCTAGAGGGTCTTGGCCAATAGTTTTCAACTCACAAGGGACCAACTGAAGTTTCATACCACCAAAGGAAATTAGGAAGGATAACACCAGGCCCATAAAGAGAATAACGCCCACAGTGGAATGAATTCTGGCTAGCAGAGGCCAGACATCACAGCTGTATGTATTTCCATACTAAATATGCCAATTACTAAATTAATAATAATTTAAACTTTAGCAATGCCCAGAGCTCCTGTCAGGCCCCAGGTAAAGGCCTGCAAATGCAGCAAAGAGACAATCCCCTTTCTGAAGATTGGGTTATGACTTGAAAACAGCATCAAAGTTCCCTGCTTTCAAGACAGACTGAAAATGAGAACAGTTAAGGAGATTGATCTTCACAAAATGAAAATGTACTGGGGCAAATCAGAGAGTTCATCTGGAGAAGGAGAAGGAAAAACCTGCGCAGGGATTTTTTACAGTGCAAAGCCTGTCACAGGCAAAGGGTGGAGAGGCCAAAAACCTGAAAAGTTTGGGAAGGTTCAAGGGACTCTCTTCCCTTCAAAGATCACCTGACCACAACATTTAATACTCTAACACAGAGTGTATTTATTCTGTGTTCTACCAAGTGATTTAACAGCTTTCTTTTTTTGTTGGTGGTTTGAATCTATTCCTTAGCTTTGTTGCAGATGTCCAGGTTCTAGTGCAGTACTGCAGAGACCACCCTTGTCTTTTCTCCCTTTTCTGAATCTGCCTAACACTTGGCAATTTTAGAGGCACTCACAAGCAGAAGAGCAATCTCAAAAGGGTTAAAATTCAGGGACACAAATGAAAATGCAATTAATAAGTCTGCTACATAAAAGATCTTGATGCTCATAATGCAATCGGCAAGGGCTGAACATTTTTCTTTGGGCTTCCTCTACTCCATGACTGCAATAAGGCACGGTAATATCGTTAGCATTGATTTGCCGCAAGGTGCATGTACTACATCTGCAAGCTAACAGGGGAAATGGAGGGAGTCTCTCTCCTTGAAAGGCTGGAATTACTTAATTATCCAAGGAAAACGACATGCAGATTTAACAGCACAGGGAAGGGTTAGGACTCACTTCCCCCATTCCCAAAGAATACAGAACAACACTTCTCTGCTACGTGATCGCCATGCAAAGGAAACACTCCTGGTTTGTTATTATTAATTACCCAGCTCCTATTCACTGGAATTCAGAGGTGTTGATACTTCGCATCACCCCCAGCTATGCTTGCAATTCATAAATCATACTGAGAGGAGTTGCCAGGAAAGGAGAGAAAATACTAAAGGAAACTTGCAAGCATATCTGAATAGGCAGCTGCTGCTCAAAGAGGCTGCATCCTCTGCACAGAGTCAGATGTAAACCAGCATTAGTGTTAGGAGACAGCAAGAGACATGCCAAAAGTGGGCAGGCAAGACAAAGAAGCAATGCATTTAGACAGAAAAGGTAAAGGAAAGCAGATGGCCCTGGGGATTAACCTTTCCTCTTCACATCCACAGGTTAGATCAGATTGTCTGATAAAAGATCAAAGGCTCTATTATGATTATTAATCTGGAAGGGGTTGACTGTAGTCCAGGCAGAGAGAAAGGTAATAGTTCTAGTGGTCAAATCAGCACTGATTTCCCTTCCCCTGAAATTTAAAACCTCTTTCCCAGTTTTCCATTTGTAAAATAGATCTGAAATTGCCTCACTATATTAAAGGCAAAGTCCTGAACAGGGTTTTGGCCATTCCACACCTCATACCTCCTTATGCAGATATACATTCCACAGGAAGCATCCACTGTCCTGCTCATCACAGTGGCTGTGCTGAAACTGCTGTGTCCTTTTTAAGGAATTGAGAAACATAAGTTTGATACCAAAGTGATTTCTCTCTTAGGCCCGTTAAGAGACTGATGACCACACCTTGTTATTTACCACACTCAGTTGCCCTCTGGCTTGCAACAGGACAACACCAAACCAGATCTGGATTAAAAAGGCTGAGAGCATCTGGATCCAAATTTATCCCTTTCTGTGAGTGCTCTCCATGCACAGGGTTGCCTTTATAGGTTGATTTTTTTTCCTCCCCTCTTCAAAAATAATTTCAAAGTTACAAGCAGTTGATCCTTGAAAGCAAGGTTTGTTGGAAAGGAATGGCAGCTTCTCGTAGGGCTCACAAGGTACCTCGAGAAAAAAGAGGAACTTAAAGGCACACAAGCCCTTCATTTGGCAACACAGAATCTCAAGTTCAGTTTTCTTGTTTTGAGGGAAGGAAAGGATCTTCTTCTCTTTCCTCCATTTTGCAGGTTAACCCAGAGGATTAACTAAAGATTTTAGGTTGCTTTGTTCTTTTTCCATTGTGGAGTGTGTGTGTTTTCCCTTTCCTCACAGTGCACCTCTTCAATATTTTTTCAGCCTTGGAAGCTTGACAATGTGGCAAAAGAAACAATGAAAGTAACATGGGAACAGAAAAAGAAATCATCTGGAAGTTTTTCATTCCAGTATTCTATAATATACTGAAGGGGAAAAGGGACAAAATGGGGTTAAAATATCGTCTTCAAAGACCACTGATCTGAAATTCTGAAATCCTCAAATTTCTGGTCTCAGTGAAAATCAGAGAAAAGAGAGACCAAAAAAAAAAAAATCACAAATACCTTAACAGAGGTAATACTCTGTTTAAATGTTTAATTTTTTCATAAAGAATATTTTAAAAAGGTTTTTTATTAAATGAAACCCTGAATTATTGTGTAAATTTTAGAAATAGCAGGTACAGCCTGACACTTTGCTTTCTGTAAGTGGATTTCTCATTATTATCATAATAGCATTTTTATGTTGCAATTAACTTTTCCCCTCCCAGACTGAACAGAATATTTCTTATTCTTCCTGCTAGACTTTCCTCTATATTCTCTTCATCACTGCATTACCAGCATAGGAGATTCAGAAGTACTTTAAGCTGGCAACTAAAGCGTTTTTCCTGCTTAGGTCTCTCATTGAGGCCCACCTTTATCACACAAGTAGACACAGGAGGGAGCTCAAGCAACCCCATTCACACTAAGGTTACATGTCTTCCTGCAGCAGCTGAAGTGATTTAATACCTCTAATTCTAAGTTCAGCGCTCCTTTAGGTCTTGGACTTAGATTTCCACACCTGCCAGAAGAGAAGTCTCTTTTTTTAGGTAGCAAAACCACTGATATGTGCTCCCTGCATACCCAAAAAAGAAAACTCAGTAGCAGTGTTGGCTGAGCTGAGACCAGAGGGATGAAATCTTTGCTCACCAGATCTGGCAGCTGCAGATGCGGCTGCACACACACCTGCAATGTAGCACTGTTCTTAGCACTCCTGGCTGAATCCTCAGCTGCCTTGTATGCTTGCTCTTGCTTGTGCACTTCTTTCTCCTTGCTAGACCTCACAAAGAAAACCCTAGGAGTTTCTCTTCTCTAGCCTCCTCCTATTCTGCCTAAGCTGGAAGTCCATGGGTGCAGCAAAAGACATCTCCTGGGGAACAGGGAGCAGGAATTCCTTCTCTTCAGAGGATTTTTTTATTTGTAAAGCCCCCAAGGCAAAGCTCTTGAAAGTAATGCTTATTTACCCTTCATATTCCTTTCTACAACAGATTTCATCCTCCTTATTTTGTCTCCCTTTCCCATTGCCGTTCATAGGAATATTTCATAGACTCACAACATGGTTTGGATGGGAAGAGACCTTTGAAGGTCATCTGATTCCTGCCTGCCTGCCAGGGACACTTTTCACTGGCCACTGGGCAGGGACACTTCTCATTAGACCAGGTTGCTCAGAGTTCCATCCAACCTGGCCTGGAACACTTCCAATTATGAGGCATCCACAGCTTCCCTGGGGAACCTTGCCAGTGTCTCACCACTTTCATCATAAAAAAATTATTCTTTATGCTCAATATAAAATAGCCTCTTTCAGTTTAAAACCGATGCCCTTTGTCCTGTCATTACAGATCTTGGTAACGAGTCTCTCCTGTCCTATAAATCCCCTTTATATACTGAAAGGCTGCAATAAGGCCTTCCTGGAGCCTCCCCTTCTCCAGGATGAACAAACCCAACTGTTTCAGCCTTTCCTCACGGCAGAGGTGCTTCAGCCCTCTGATCACTTTTGTGGCCATTCTCTGGATTGGCTCCAATAACTCCATGCCTTTCCTGGGCTGAGTGCTCCAGAGCTGGACACCATACTCCAGGAGGGGTCTCAGAGAGCAGAAACAAATGGGCAGAATCACCTCTCTCGACTTGCTGGCTGCGTTCCTTTTTATGCAGGTTAGCTTTCTGGGCTGCAAGCACACATTACCATCTTATGTCCATTTTTTCAGCACCAAAATAAAAATATTTGAAAGTGCTGCTTTAACCCAAGTTCACAATCCTCATTAAAAATGAAGCAGTGCATAAGAATCCAAAATAAATTCTTGCAGGCATCTAAAATGAATTCACTAAAGGGTGAATCTGCAGCCACAGCCCTCAGCAGCTGTCGTCGCCTGTTTCCACATCACACACAGGAGCTCAGAGAGCCCTGGAGGCAGCTGACATAATTAAATGAAGATTTGGATCAAATCGTCTCAAAGTCAAACAATTGTGAGCAGGCACCAAGAATAAGTGTTTGCTCATTTGCCAGACTATGGCCAAAAATAATTTTGTTTTGGCACATATTTCTATAAAGAATGGAGCAGGCACTGACAGTGTGGCCTGTTACTCTAGGTTTTCCTTCTTTCTGTAACATCAGCAGTTTCAGATAAATTCTGGAGAGAAACATAATTTTGTTCTACCTTTTTCAAAAGAGGTTTTGGAGGATCTGATTATTTACTATATTTCTTTGCAGTCCTCACACTATGAAACCCAACTTAGGCATTATCTTTGTACACCAAAGCAATAGTGATCGGTAATAGCTGCAGCACCAAGAATGAACCTGGATGCATTAGAAGAGCCCAGCAGAAATCACATGTCCAAGAGGACTTCATTAAATGTAAGGAAGATTATTGACTTTTATCTTCTTCCTAATTTCCCTAATTTCTACTGCTCATGATTGTTGCAGGGATGTGGTTATTAGGAATCATTTTGCCTGGATGCACTGGCTGTTGCTAGTTGTCCTCTTTCCAGGTAAACCCATATAGAAGTCCCCATATGGTGCATTATGTTTCAGGCTTCTCATCACCTGCAAGGAGAGATCACTCTTCATTTGAGGGAAAAAAAAAACAAAAAAACCTGGCTTCATTTAATTTTTCATTTCTCCATTTCCGTTGAATCTAGAGGCCCAGTTTTCTAAAAGGCGTGTTTTTCTGCATTGAGATGGTATACTCTACATCCCTGAAGAGAACAGACATTCCACATTACCATCTGAGCAGACTCAGTGGGGTATCAGAGTGCAGAATTCTCAGTCTCTTCCTCCACCACACTCATGACTGAGCAAATATCTCCACAATGAACCAGGGAGTTGGCAACCCCATCTGCTCTGAATAGCCTGCCACGAGAGCGACCAACAGAATGTGTATGACATTCTTGTCCCCTTCTTCCAGAGGGCTTTACAAACTGCATAAATCTTGAATGGGAATGCAGGTTCTACATTGATTTTTTTCAAATTATTAAAAGGATGTAAAGTTAGAACAGACTCAGGGCAACTACGATAGTGTCAATGGCAAAATAAGCTAGAGAGCCCAGAAATCTTGATGCTGTTCTGCCTTCTGGTCAGGTCTTCTGCACCTTATGCTCATTTCACTCACTGCTCTGAGCAGAGGTCTGAAACTTGTTTTTGACAGGGACTGCACTTCACCTCCAAGGGCAGTTTCTCTTTATTTGTATGCTCCCTTTCCCAATTCTACTGCCTCAGAAGTCTTATTCTGTCCTAGACCTGCATATTGGCTTTCCACAACCCTCCTCATCTTGCATGGTGCATTGATCTATTCTTGCTGAGACTGAAGGACACAGGTGCCTGCAGGAGTAGCATTCTGCATATGCTGGCTTGCATAGCAATGATTATGAAGGTGTACTCAGTGAAAGTACAATCAGCAATTCCCTGCCAATATCTCCCAAGAGAAGCGATATTAAAGCCTAGATTGTTACAATACTCTCACTAACAAAAGGGTCTCATACTGGAAACACCTCATTAAAATATCTGGGCACTGCTATTTAAGTACAAGCTCCAGTCCTAACCCTGAGACACTAAAGACTCAAGCACCCAGAATACAGCATAAAAATCAAGACATTTCATGAAGACACAGTTGCCTGCCACACAAAAACACCTCCAGCCCCTGCTCACCTTTGTTCACAGAGAGACGTTCACTTATCTCTTCCAGATACAACACATTCAGACATGCAAACCCCTGACAAACCCAGCAGAGACTGATGCAGTCCATGTTCTTGCAGAATGCCCAAGGCACCTCCCCTGGCCTCCCTAGTTGATTGTCACCACAAGAGTCATAAGAGAAGAGCAGTTTTCTCACAGCCACAACAGCAGGGATATATATATATATATATATATATATATATATATCTGCCACCTGACTTTAACTGTTTTCTTTCTTACACAGAAGAAATAATGTAATGGAACCTGGAGAAGGTGAAGAAGGAGGTGCAAAAGGATGTCTTCACAGGTGATCAGAAGCATGAAACTGCTGATTTGGTGCTTCTTTCCTCTTCTTTTCCTTCCCCAAGATTTTTTTTTAAACAGCATTCCCAGATATTCTCTACGTTTTCCTAGCTATTTTTTGTTTGCCTGTTTTGTTTCTCTATAAGAGGAAATAAAGCTGTATATTTTCAGCCAAACTATATTATTTGTTGAGTGTTTTGCACTGTTTTTAGTGGAAAGGCTAAATGTTTATTAGAAAATATTTTGACAAAGGAGGAAACTAATTTCCAGCTAGGTCTAGCTGGAGGAAAGGTGAACATGGCTCACTGAGTCTGTAACTGTATCAAAGGTTTAAAAAGTGCCAATTTAAAATCTAATCCCAGAGCTCTTGCATGAGTGGTCCTATTAAAGGGAGAACAAATTTACTTTTTGCCTTCAGATTTATACTGGTTGTCAATATAAGCAAATGAGAATGAAAGAAATTCAGAACCACAGCCTGTTCTATGCTGCACCACTTCAAAGAAACTCTCCAGGAGTCAAAGGATGTGCTTTTAATTAGCACTGGAAACACAGAGTTGAATCAAGAAGATATAGTTTTTAAGTTAATGAAGGTGGTATCATTTATACACTTTAGTATCTCTGAATCATACAGTACATTTCAAAGACAAAAGTTAGGATGCCTCCTTCATTATGCACTCTTGGTAACTGCAATGTATGCACTCACCTTCCTGCAGTTACTGAGGTTTAATCAAACAACTTCTCCTGGTCACTCTACCTGAACATTGCATTTTGTAAGTATCCCTGCATCTTGGTGATGTCTGTGTGTAAGCATCAAAAAATGATTGCTCAATATTCCACCACTTGTGATATTTCCAAAGTAAACAGCTCTTTCTCCATTGGGAAATAATATCTAGGCTAAAATCAAATTGTGAAATACTAAAAGAAACCTAGCTTCCTCCATATTAATCTTAAAACATTTATGATAGATCACGGCATTGAATTTCCAGATCTAATGGGACCTTTGTGCTCTGAGGCAACTCCTCAATTTATAAGGGAGGAGAGTAGGTTTCACACTCCTTGGGCACCTGGCTCAGAAAATCCTTCTCATATTGTGTAATTGCAAAAAGGGAAGCCAAATCATTGTTCTGTCTGGTTCTGTCTACGCTAAATCTGCTTAAATCCCCTGTAAAGCCTCCTTAGTATGGACACAAATTACAATCACCCTATGACGCCCTAAGCCATGAACAGGAAACTGGTCTGTGAAAAAAAGACCTGCTGAGTGACTCTCTCTTGTGAAAATCTGGCTATCAATGACAAGAAAAGATAGAACGGGACAGAAATTGTCTCTGAATATTAGAAAATGTACTGGTGTGGGCAGAACAAGTTGCTGACAACATTTTATTGAAGTGTAAAGTAAACGTAACTTTCCCATGATACAATCTTGATCTGAAGGTGGTCACTGTTAGAGTGCATCTTGTATCCATATTTCTGGTCAAGTTGGTTTCTTACTGATAAATAACAATATTGAGGTAAGACCAGTGAAACCCAGAGCAGTAAGCACAGAGTCATGTTTTAAACAGACCAGCAATTCCCCTTGAGGATAAGATACCACTACCCATGTGCTCAATCCTTGAGAACAGAAGTTAAATAAGATCAGGGTTAATCTGTCTGTAGACCCTGTACTTATTCCAGCCAACATTCACATTGCTCCTGCAAAACAGCCCACACCTCTGTTCAGCACCCTCAGACCAATGCACTGAAAAGAGAGGTTCATCCCTCCACAGTCACTCTCCCAACCACACTGCACCCAGTAACTACTCTGAACATTTCCTGTTTCCTCCTTTTTCCTGTTTCCTCATTGGTTTCAATCCTCCATCACAAATTCACAAAGCTCCTGTTGAGTTAACCTCAGAAAAAGGATCTTAGCCCAAAATGGGGTTTTCAACAGTTCTTGGTAGTGGCCTAAATTCAATTTCTTTGAGCAACTTTGAAAAAATTTTACTAAAAGCTCTTTTAGGCGTATCAGCTAACCCCACTCCAACTCCATATCGGCACTTTTCAGCACACTGCACTTTGCCATCTTCTTTGAACTACAAATGCCATGTATATTACAAATAATAGGCAGACAGGAATCCTGCACCCTTTCTTTGAGCCCTTTTTCTCCCCCCTACCAAAATACAGCTGAAGAGCACAAAGATGTTTATTCTCTCAGAAAGAGCAGGAGTGCTTTTATTGACTAATGCCAGCTTGGCACAGGAACTCTGATTAACTCCTATCATGTTAAGCCATGTTGTTTGCAAATTGCCCCCATTTCCCTCCCTCAGCCTCTCCACCAAAAACCCCCAGGAACATCCCACATATTGAAGAAAAAATGATAGTATACGTAAAGGAAAAATTAGAGAAGTTTCATTCTCACTTTTTGAAGGGGACATGTTTCTTCAGAGGTAGAGATGGTAAGGTTTCCATAATGTTTGCTGACCTGAAAAAAATATTGTATTTCCAGAAGTGTGAAGGAATTCTGTTCCATTAATTCATTTGCATTTCAATCCCCATAAGATTAGGAACATAAACCTTTCTGTCTCCCCTGTCAGCTGACACTCCACATCACAGCTAGGCTGAGGCCACTGTCATGCCCCATTAAGCATAAGTGGACTTTGTTCAGCCAATACAAGTATTTAAAAACTCCCTAGAAAACCCATTAATCAAATGGATCCACAGTTGTGTAAAATCAAAGTTTTTAAATGTACCATATTTAATAGGCAATGGACTGTCAAGCACCTCCAGCATGCCAAATTGCCATAGCTCATTGCATCTCCTGGCTTATGAAAAACACATAGAAGCACAGCCCTTTTGATATGCCTACTTTTCCCATATTTTTGTTTCTTTAAAAAAATTCAAAGCTCAATTCTAAATATAGAAGCAACAGACAAAATTTAGCACAGAACATAACCTGAGCAGGATCATAAAGCCCATGTCAGATCACAGTATGACTTATTCACCTGTGTGAGAAAACTAATACATATATTCACATGCCCCATAAAATTTATGGTTCTCATTTTAAAACAAAGGTGACAAATACTTGAGCAATTTAGAAAATGGACCACTTTTCATGATTTAGCAGAGACACATGCAGCATACTGTGTTCCAATTACAAACTAAATGGCACGCATTCACTGGCAAATGGGAAACAGAAAATTATTTGCTTTGAACGTGTTGAATCATGAGAGAGAATTTGAAGTGGCACAGCACAGAAAACATCTCCAGCATGCATTTAATCCACACAGATTGATGCTTGAGGCTTCACACATGAATTAGTGACCAGCACGTCAAATACTCCTGGTCCATGCCACAATAATGGCATTACACAGCCTGACAATAAAACATTCACCCATTCATTCACCTCCAGTTGCTCTATGGCTGCTGTTGCTGGAAGCTCCCCAGAAAGATCTGTCACTTCTGACCACACAGAAGTGTGCATTATGCAGGGCATGGCCTCACGTTTAATGTAACTGGCCGTGGCCAATTTAAAAGTCACATAAGAAAGACGGGTAAGAACTCAGAGTTGAATGCTGGGGAGAGTTGTAGTTTTTCCAGGGCATGCCTCTCTTTCCTCCTTTTACCCTCCTGTGGCACTGGAACAGCCCTGGACAAGAGGCAGCAGAGTCAGGCCATATGGAGGGTAAAATAGAGCAACTTTAAGCGAATAACACAGGAAAGACAGTGGGACCAGCATCTGTCCATGGGAGGTCAAAGCTACCAGAACATGGTTCCTGATTCATTTCTGGCTTATATCGCCCTAACTCCATGACCTGTGAGAGAGTTGTAGCTAAATAACTGCTCCACTAAACTCAAGGCAGTTACTCAAAATTTACACCAGAAGCAGAATCTATCAAGGCACATCCAAAGCCTGTGGAGGTAAGAAGAACATATGTGATTACAGGAAAGGCAAACACAGCAAAATAGGGACTTAACAAGGTGAATAACGAAGAGAAAGCAGCCCTCAAGTTGCTGTTCATATCCTTCTATCTCCATGCAAATGAAACAAACCTGAATGCTTGCCTGAACATGAGGGTAGAAAATGCCATTCATCATATTTACTCCTCATCCAGCACTAGCTCCACAGCTCATCTTCCTGAAATGAGGTTTACAAAGGTGCTGAAACAAATAGAATATGTATCCTGCAGCTTGTGTTTCAAAAAGTAAAAGGTATGCCCATCAGCAAGGGAACTGGCTTAGCAAATCCAAACCCCTGCCAACAGGAAAAACATGCATGGAGTCTTCTAGAAGGAAAAAGTAATACAGTACGTCTTTAAAAATCCCTGCAGAGTCAAGAAGAGGGTGGAATAATTCCACTGTCCTTTCTTGTCTCATTTGAACTGAGTACAAGAAGGGCCTGAGGCAGAGCTACCAGCCAGGAGCACACCTCAAGAACACAAACCAAGGAGAGATGCTGCAGAGGTGGACAGCTTGTGGAGATGTGGGACCTCAGCACAGCAGCAGTGCAGTGTAACCCTCAGGTGTGAGGGAGACAGATTGCTCACTGGACTGATGAATACAGGCACACACATAAAAGATGATTTGGGGGTGTTATCTAGTTCCACGTCTCCTTTCATTGACATCACTCTGGAGTTTGGAATCTGACAAATGAGATCAAGCTACCCAGGACTTCTACTCACAATTTCACCCCAAGTAAAGGCTGGTATCAGCAGCACCATAGGAAAATACATTCCCTCCTCCACCAAAGCTCTAAAGCTGTGCATCCTTCTGAAGTGGAAGAATAATGTCACAGTGGTAAGAACCAAACCATACACAATGCCAAAAGGTGAAAAATTCAGCTATGTATTATACATGACATATATTTACAATAAGGGTGATGACATGTATTCCTTCAAATCTCAGTCTTTCCTAAGTTCTGAAAATGAAGTCCCAGACCTCCCTACATATTTTGACAGAAATTGCAAATCTCAGGGAAAAAAAAATATCAAGGGGGCAAGCTTAGTGCAAAGTCAAGAAAGCCTCAGTCTTTTCCCTAGACTGCACTTTCCATTCATTTTGTCTTACAGCACAGTACAAATTGCTGAGCTAAAGAATCTCCTGATTTCAAACATAAAAGCACAGAGTAACAAGGCCGTGGTCTGAAGGATCACTGCTTTGCCTTTCTCATACTCAGACAATCCTTGCTCTGTTCTGCACAGAGAAGGAAACTGTCCACCCTGTTCACACCACATCCTCCGGGACAGATGAGCACCCAACATACCGAAGTGGCTTCCCCCAATAGACTCCCTGAATTTTTAGTTATTTAAAAAGAATAACAGCAAACAAAAGCTCAATTGTGAGTACATCCTGAACTTAAAATCATCTAGAAAAGACCTCCCTTCATTCCCTGCTGTAGCTTTTTTTATCGCTGCCAGCTACACCGCAGTGCCCTAGGGTAAGTCACAAAATTCTCCATTCTTTTGAGACAGGAATAGTTCAGTTTAGAGAAGGAGCCATTGTCCATGTGACGAGATACACGTACCTGATGTCAGCACTGGGTTTGGGAAATAGGACACCAAGTTGAGAGAGAAGAAGGAGAACTTCATCGTAATACAAATGCACCCCCATCAACAGGATTTGGTTTAGTACTCTGGCAAGAACTCTTTACAGAGGTACTGAAAATGCACTTAAAGGTCACACTACACCTGGGACTCTGAGATATTGGACGTGATGCAGAGACTGTCACTGCCAAGAACTGTTTTCATACTAAGCAGACCGTACAAAGGGTAGGAAGAGAAATGAATAATTTGTAGCCATCAAACCAGCACTTTCTTTAAAGAGCTGGAGAGAAAATGCAGATTTTATATTGTGCACAGAAGGAGCAGCAGGCATTAGACACAGTGCAAACCACCTGAGTGCAAACTACCTGTCTCGTGCATCCATGCTTAAAGACCTCCATGTCAGCAAGCACATGAACCAGCATATCAAGTTAAGAAAAAGCATTTACATATCACAGTCTTCACAGAATCATGTAGGGTTGTTGTGACTGAAGTGCAGGACCTGGCAGTGCACCTTACTGAACCTCATACAACAGGTTTTCCACCCAGCATGTCCAGATCCCTTCGCCTTCCTACTCCCCAGCAGATCAGCACTCCTGCCCAATTCAGTGCTGTCTGTACACTTGATAAGATTGCACTCGATCCCCTCATGCAGATTATTGCAAAGGACAGTAAACAGGACTGGCCCCAGTGCTGAGCACTGGAGAGCAGTCGTGCCTGGCTGCCCACTGGGTGCAACACCATTCAGCACCCCCCAGGCCCAGCCACACAGTTTCTTACCCCGTGAAGCACATTCCCATCCTATCCATCTGCAGACAGGTCTCTCCAGGAGAATGCTGTTGGAGACAGTATCAAATGCTTTACCAAAGTGCAGGAGACACATCCACAGCCTTTCCATCATCCACTGGGCAGGTCACCTTGTGACAGGAGGACAGGTTTGTCAAGAAGGACATGTGTTTCCCAACCCCATGGTTGTTCCATATGTGCTGTGTGATGTCACTGCTCCATAACATTGCCCAACACCAAGGTCAGGGTCAGCAACATTCCTTTCCACTAGCCCATCTCTCTGATAGACCACACAGAACAAGAGTCAAACTCTTTCCTCAGACCAGAAAGAGAGATGAATACCTAGCCATCCAAACACAAGACTCCAGTCTCAAAGCTCAGCTCTCAAAGACTGATTTCTGATCTGACTTCAATACTGTAAGGACTGTGGTGGGAGGATCACACTCCTCAGTTTGACCCCTTTGACAGTGAGCACAATCAGAGCAATCTGGCAAAATGAGTAGCACACATTGTAAAGGCAAGGTATGTGAGTATCTTTGCATTTCCATGTTAGGTCTAAGTTAGCAGCTCACAGTGCTTGTGGTAGCAGGGAAGGCAGATTCTAGCAGCATCCTGGGGGTGCTAGGCTGGCTTTCCACCATAAGAACTATTTCTGTATTAGCATTTTCAGAAACTGCATCTTAGGAGGATGCTATAGCCTCCCCAGTAAGGAGGGAAAGGGAATATGACAAGAACCAAGTAAGCCTACTCACATGTTCTAATTACAGTCTATAGCTCTGATATTAAATGGTAACTCCAAGCCTCCAGCTGCCTTCCCTTGACAGGAGTTAGCAGGCATGTGCTATAAGCATGCACCTCTGTGACTTGCTGTCAGGCATCACCAAAGGCTGGAGAGATGGTAGATCTACAAAGAAAGCAGAGATGCTAGGACCAGGATTTATGTCATTCCCCTCCCTTTTCTGGGGTTAAGGGCCAGCAGTGTAGTCTGCTGAAAAGTCCAAAAGAAGAAAATTAATAATGTATGTAATTATTAATTATTTTAACTAATGTTTCTATTAGATTTGCTGACAATTGCTTGTCACACAGTTTAAAACTGGTTGTAGATCAAGTCAAGGGTAAAGGCACACAATTTCCTCTGTGCCAGCCAGCCTTCTCCAGCTCCAAAGATTCCCATGCTGCAAGTATCTCTCTCCATCCCAGCTGCCAAAAAACCACAGCCAGACGGAGCTGGGACAGCAACAGAAGGCAGGAGACTCTACAAGCCCCATTTTCCTTTCCCCATCTGGGAGTCTACTCAGATTTCAGGCTCTATTGTGGCTTCCCATCTTCCCAAGCAGGCTCTGGTAGCTGCTGCTCAGAGCTCCCTGCACTTCATGCTTCCTGCTAACTCAGTGTTGTTACTTGCAGAAGCTAGATTGCCAGATTTTCACCTCTTTTGAGATGAAATTTTGGTTAAAAATAGAGCTAGTTTGGGGAAAAAGTATTTTCAAAATTTTAAATAAAATGCATATTTTCACTTCAAATTTGCAACAATTGTCAGGAAGTTTGTTTTTCCCATAAAGAAGATTCAAAACTAAACTATGCATGTTTAATAATGGCAATTATTTTACAAGTTTTTCTAAGCGCTTCCATTTTTCCCCCCACTTCTTGCTGTCTGCTCCTATTTATGCAGAGGCTTGAAAAAGTGTGCAAGTAGCTCATTCCTCCCAGCCCTGTCAGAGGGTTTAAAAGAACATATTTTTCATAAGATAATGAGAACTTACTTAAAAAGCTTTTATGAAAAGCAGCATTGTGTTTATGCTTTTTAGAAGCAACTAAAAATTTTACAAGCAAATTTGAAGTCAATAACTATTCAGCAAAAAGTTTTCCTTCAGAGAACTTCAACTAGCAGCCACTGAAGTCTGACAGTCAGGATGTTGCATGGACTTGGATCTATATCAGCTCAAAAGCACCCAAGTTCCTCCCCTAGACACATCTTTATTACTGTCATCCATAACTAGAAACTCAGGTTTGGTGTTGAGGCAATTTGAAAACACATGCACACCTTCAGAAGTTTTTTGATTCTACAAGGCATACTGGGGGCTACACATTATAGCACCTCGATGTCAATCTTCCTCAACAATTACCAGAATAACTTTTTCTGCTTTTTTTCCCTCCACAACTGAGACTGACTTATTTTCCCGCTGAAAAATAAAATCCTCATTGCCATGGGAATTTACTAGTAAATTCCTAGAAGGTGCAGTCTTACTCTGCCTTTTCACTTACAAAATTAAACTTAAAAAGTGACAAATTGGCCAAAGGCAAGAATGAAGGAATAATAGTGAGTGCACTGAAGGATCACAGCCAAAACATGCAGTTGAAGACTAATAAGAATTGTGACTTTAAGGCAGGATCTAATCAAAAGAAAAGACAGAGCATGTTGTATTAGTTGTTCAGCAGATGACACCAACAAAATGCAGGAATGGGGGGAAAAAAAGGTTCGTAATACATTAAGTGCCTTCTTTCCAGTAAGAGAGAGATGGTAGACCATTACAAGAGCTCTGCTGGGATAAAGCAGACAGTTCTGTCTCCTACAGTCAGAAGTGGTGTAAAATAAGCTACTAAGATCAGAAGTGGTGTGAAATAGGGCTGACAGCATGATCAGGAAGAGGAAAAAAACATCCCACAAATGGAACCTTGATTGTAAAACAACAGCGAAACCGAACATGATCATTCTCCATATAAATCTTCAGTAATTATCACTAAGGAAAGCATTAACATGCACTGACATTTTAGCTGGGGAATATACAATGATTTCTAATCACAAGTGTTGGACTATCAAACAACTTTTTGGTAGCTGTGATTCCTAGGTTGTTTTAAAGCAAGTTTAGTCAGTTGTCAAACAGTTAATGTTTTTGACAGCACAGACCTGGACTTCTTGACACAGAAGATTCATTCCAGAAATTTTCTTTCCTGTTTCTGAACTCCTAAAGACTAAATGAATCCATATTTCCATCTGCTGGGTTGAAACATTTGTTCAACAACAATATTCTTCCAACATTTATCATTGTCACCTGTTCATTAAGCACTGGATATGGAATTACAGCTCTACCAAAGAAAGAACATATCTAGGCTCTTCCCATCTAAACAGAACACTCTTTCATCCTGTTATGTAAGTTTCCTTCTCCCCAAAGGAATCTCAAAACACTTAAATGCCGTGCACTGGTTTACGGTACACAGAGATTTACCAATTATAGCATGCAGCTCCTCTGGGGTGATGCGTGTCAGCTGTTTTAACAGCCCACAACAGACACACATAGCAGACGAGAGCATGTCCTCCTGAACACACAAAGGAGATTCTCTGGGAAACAGGCTGGAACTACACTAAATTTGGACTCTGGCCAGGACTTCATGTCTAACACCTCCAGATGGTCCCACAATGTCCCTGAAGCAACAGGGAAGTTTGTTTTAGGCTATATCCAAATGATGTTGCAGACATCAGAATGGCACATAAATTTTCCAATTAAAAAAATGATAAATTAGCATTAGGACCAAGGACCACTGGGAGGCAGGATAAGGATATTTTTCCCAATTTACAAATAAACCAAGGCTCACTGTATATAAGTAATTTCTACACACTAGCAAAACAAGTCTGTGGTGGATTGAACCCCAGTTTATACTCCAGTTGTTCCTCCTTTAGTTGTTCTTGAAGCCGTCCATTGCTGCAAAGAATAAATATGTATCTATCGAGGTTTATCTATGGAAGTGAAAAACTCCCACGCTTATAGAGTGCCTCTTCCCAAAACCTCAGACTTTCAGTTTGAACAAGTTTCTTCAGTTTGAACAAGTCCTATTTCACCATTTCTAGTATCTGAAGGATGTAGGTACCCTGTCCTTTCAGGAAAAGCTGCCTCCATATGTTAATTTCCATGACAGCCTTGACATCTATTTGTCTATATACCACTTAAAAAAGAGTAGATTTATTTTTAGTCCAAGCTCTGTCACCAAAAGTAGTGAATCCATTTTGTCCTCCATAACAGCTAAAATAAAGTTTTGCACTTTCATGGTTTTACCCATCAAAAGAGCTCCCAATGCTGCACAAATGGATGCACCAGGGGGGTCCATCAAACAGATCTACTCCATGACAACAATGTGTATAGACTGTGACTGAAATCTCCCTATAGTCTCACAAGTGGAGTGCTATTTTCAACCTTGTTTTAGAGCTAGGGTAAAAGAAATCAAAGAAATTTGCTGCAGAACAGGGCATTGAATTTAAATTACTCAGTTCATATGCAAAACTTCTAAGCACCAGACCAGTCTTCCCTTTACCATAAAAAAAAAGTATAGAACAGATCACAATGTGCTTAGGTGACAATATCATACTTCTCTAAACTGCATATTTCTTAAACGAAAAGCTTCAGATTATTGGAAACATTGATGTTCCCCAATGTCCTTTCATAGCCTAATTCCTCCCCTTTCCTCTACTCCACTTCCAAACTTTGCTATGTTTGAAAATGTCATCATTCACTTGGTGATACATCCCAGCCACCTATGGTGGCAGCTGAGTCACCTCCCTGCTGTGACGAGGTATAATGGTGACAAGCACCTCACAACTGCACAATCCTTTTTGGGCACTTTGTGTTGGAGGTTGCTCTATACAAAGGCTGGGTGGGAGGAACAAATCAGGGTGGCAGAACTCCACACACACAAAGGAGAAAGGAGGGATTGGAGGTGGCCCTGGCAATCAAATTACAACTTCAAGCACAATCAAGCTAAAGGGCATGTAGAGAACCAGGCACAGACTGAAAGACCAGGAATGAGTCAGAGACTCATTTGGGCTGACATTCTGCTGATATCTACTGAAGGCTCTGAATTAAAGCATCTCTTGAAGCATCTCTGTCTCTCCACAGACTTTGTGGAGATACTGGGATGTATCACATCTTTGGCTTTGATGCCAGATTAAAATGTTCCCCTTTCTCCCACCAATTCTGCATCTTCCAGTTCATAAGGACGTTCACCTTCTTTTCAGGCCTTTTAGTAAGACTGTTTGTGGTATTCTCCTGGAAACTGGAAAAGTAAATTATCCTAATTTAAAATGTCCTTTTTGTCAGGGGAAAAAGGGCCAGCAATCCCCTCAACCAGCTTTGCTGTTCAAGACAATGGACCAGCACTACAGATCACCTAAAATTCCCAAGCCTTATTCTGTTTGACTCTGCCCTCATATCCATGTCAGAGAATGTTTTACAAGGCAGATGATCATACAGCACTCACAGTAAAAAATACTGCCTAAAAGGCAATGGAAAAGCACTGAAAAATCAGACTGTTCAGTCTAAGCTGGACTTTGATGGGTAGGTGGGAAAAAAGTCCTTCCAAACAGGTGACATCACATTATCCCAAGTGCACGATTTTGCCTTGAGTCCCTGAAGGCTGACCCCCCCCATCTCTTGTGTATGAGACAGAAACTGAACTCGTGGTGCTGAACATCCAGAAAAACAGCTTTTTTACATCCTTAGCCCAAGGAATAAATTTGCTAATGAAGGCTGGCCTCAGCAGCTTGGCAGTTCAGCTACATCCTCTTCTCTCTCTAATGCTCAGAAGTCTGGCAGTTGTGTTTCCTTGGTTTGAAATCAGGGTTTTATTAAAAACATTGTCCAGCGTGGCACCTGGTTAACCAAGGAAAAAAACCTGGAACTCACCACCAAACCACAACCTTCTTGCACATTTATTTGTGCCTCCTTTCTCTGAATTAGGAAGTGCATTATGCCAGATGGCATTATAATGCCCTGGAAATATTTGCTGCAAATTTCTGGAAAACTTTCCTTTCCTCTTTGGCCTGCACCAAGAAATGTATTTTCTCCCACCAACTGGTTCACCAAAATACTGGACCTTTTATCAGACCAATTTACAACTAATAGAGAAATAGAACTACAAGCAATGCTAGAGCATCACTGACAACTAAGGATAGGATGCTTTCTCTGTTCTCTTAGTGTTCTCCACTTAAATATAGGCCCACTTGTTATGTCATGATGACCTGAAGACCCCTATCAGATGAAACTACAGGTCAGTTATTCTCCTCTTCTATGCTCTACTTCAAGTCAGCTCAGAACCAATTTCAAATGCTTTTAAAAGTAAACTATACAGGAATCATTTATCGACGCTTTCTTGCAACTGGAGTTGAGCAATTCTTCCTGTGGAGGCCACACCAAATGTCTACAATGGCTTTGACCTCACAGGATACATCCCTGATGTAGTCTTTGTCCAGTTTACCCTCTGGGGCCAAGAGGGGAATAGAAAAAAGTATAAGAGCAAAAATGAGAATTCAGTGCATTGTAGAGTGTTCTCCCTGGTGTAATTGTCTTGGCTGCACAAAAGCAGAAAGTACCTATTTCTGGGGCTTCTGTAAGAATCTCAGCTTAACAGCTGACCCTTTCATACAGCCTAGTTACAAAAAGAGTTGCTCCATCATTCACACATCACTTCCTCACCTTTGGCTGAAGTAACTGGAAAGGGATCAATGATAAAGATAAAACCTGAAAAATCAGATGTATTCCCAAAGGGGCCAGGAGTTTCTTACTTGTATTTAAAAAGCTTTGAGAAATGGTAACTGTAAGTCAATACAGACAGGGAAAGAAATGCAGTTGGGCTGCCCCTTGCTCCCAGGAGCAGGCAGACAAGAAAAAGGCACAACACTCACACAGTGAAAAGAGATTTGCAAAGTTAATGCCTCTCTCAAGCTTGCAGAAGGCCAGAGTGTAACTGTCAACCCAGCATGCTGTGCAAGCTGCTCTAAACTGGCTAAGAGTCATCGCTTTATTCTGCACTTATCAGTGCCTTTGGCACTGCTTAGCCTTTCTTCAGCTGGGATAGAGTTAATTTTCTTCCTATTCGTTGGCACAGTGCTGTGTTTTGGATTTAGGAGAGAATAATGTTGGTAACATGCTGATGCTGTTGCTGAGCAGCACTTTCGCTAAATCAAGGACTTCTCAGATTCTTTGCTGCCTGGCCAGAAAGAAGGCTGAGGGTTCACAAGAAGCTGGGAGGAGGCACAACCAAGACAGCTGACCCCAGCTGCACAGAGGGGTATTCCAGCTCATATGGCATCCTGCTGAACAATAAAGCTGGGGGGGAGTTGGCTGGGGGTGGCAGCCTGCAGGCTGCATGAGAGATTGCGTGGCAGGAGAGGGACACAGTGGATTCCCAGATTTGCACCATCCCAGCCAAACCAGAGCATCCAACTCAAGCCTTTAAGTTTACTATGAGATAAATAGAAAACATCTGCTTGCACATCCTGAAGAGATGTGCACTGTGCTGCCTCCCTCCCAAAACCTTCTGTCTGAGGCTGCAGCAGATGAAGGTTCAAACCCTGCCACAATGCTTAGTGGAGTGTGCTGGCCCCCTAACACACAGGAATCCTGCACGTTTTGGGGGAAGACAATGTTAAGCCCTGTGGTACCTTCATAGGGAATTACTGAAGAGTCACCAGATTCCCCAGCAGCACCTGCTAGAGGACAAAGATTCATTACATTTCAAATTTCTGCTTAATGTTACCCTCCAGCCCTCAGAAATTAGTCTTCAATGTTTACAGCCCTATAACAACCCCTTTTAAATTGCTTCTTCATTTTCTGATCTCTTTGTGTCAAATACCAAATCAAATGTGGTAAATTCATTCTATAGTCCCTTCCACACATTCTTTCCCTCTTTGAGATAATTTTCAAATGAATTTTTTTCCAGCATCTGCTCCTTCCTGTATCTGTACCACTGCTGTAAATGGGATTTTTCTTCTTGACATCAAAAGAAGCAAAATAGGGTTTCCTAAGATAGTTTTCTGGCTGATTACACAGAAGCAGTGCAGTAGTCATGAGCAATAGATAAGTAGCTTTAACACATAGTTTTGCTTCTTTGGGCTGTAGAACAACATAAAAATGTTAATGCACCCAGCTCTGTGCCCTGCAGAGCTCCACAGCAGCCTCTGCTCTCGGCAGCAAAGGCGAGCACGCACCTCAGTGGGAAGGGCTCCTGCTCTGCACCTGTGCACAGGCACCAGCACAACAGCACAACACCCTCACAACATCCCTAATGTGCCCTGGGCCACTGCTAAACCACGTGGGGCCAACAGGGGAGGTGGTGACAGCTGGAGAGGTCCCTCAGGGGGTGATGCAGCCTTTGGCTGGGGAATTAACACAGCCCAGGTCCTCTGAAGAGGACTGGCCACTGAAGAATAGTCTTCAGCTGTCGACTTCAGCCACAGATCCCCTCCAGATCATACCTGAATTAACCCACTCACTGATTTATTTTTTTCTAAGAAAAAAAAAAGGCAAACCAAACAAAACATAAAAAATCCCCTCTGGTGCTCCCTTGTGTTCATATTTAGGTAGTAAACAAGCAAGAAGCTGAAAAACTCAGTCAAGTAAAAAACAAACTTTTGCAAAGGGGTTCAGGCAGGCAGTACTTAGAGAACAATTTTGTGAACACAAACTGTCTTCACTGGCTGACAGCACAGAAATACTCAGTTTTATGCATTGCAAAAGCACGGTCTGTAGCAAACTACAGTCCTGGTCAAAGGAACAGAGATAGAAGGGAGGATGAAGAGACACTCAGGAGGATGGAAAGGCACAGAGGTTCAGTGAAAGCAGAGCCCTAGTCTGCTTTTGGCAGGTTCAAATATCTGCTGTAGAATATTTCATATGATAACATTATATATATGTGTGTTTGGAGATATGTATTTCTTTCCTACATGCCCATTACAGAATTGTCATAAGATAAAGCATTTCTCAATAAGTAATTCTTCTGCAGAATAATTTACAGTTATGTACGCAAGTCAGCTACTAAACTGTAGCTGCATCTAAACTTCCATGTCTGTGCTAGTTCATAAGATTTTCATGTAGTAGCACAATTTTGCTTGTATTCCTGAGACTGCAGGCAAATGTTTAAATATTTTACAAATAGAAAACCATTTTGAATTAATTTTTTAAGCCAAGATGTAACGTTTCTATTCCTATTTGATTCAAGGGGTTTGATATAGTTAAAGAATGCCCCAGCTGGGACTTGAACTGAGAAACCAATGGCTCTTCAGTTTTTACAGATACAGACTTATCCTGCACTGAATGCATGGGATGACTTTTGAACTTCTGGTTAAACTCAAGACACTAAATTACAAACATACTTCCATTTTATATTTCCTCACTAGTTGCTTTCCAGCTTCCCAAAATTCTCAGTATATCCTGAGACAAGCCTGAGCAATTCAGTGTTGCAAACCATATTTGAATGAGAACTGGAGCCTTCATCTTGTGCCTGAAAGGAAGGAGCCAGCTAGAAGACATTAAACTATTTTCTATATAGACTTTTCATCCATGTCCTTTACCTGATGAATGGCTGCACAAGTCTGAATTAGGAGTTTCCTTGAAAACACAATCCAAAACTAACAAATTGACAGGTAGTTATAAAATGAAAAATATACCCTAGAAAATGGATCGAGTTGAAGTTCCTCAAACTGCACAAGGCAATAAAGCAGCAGTAGAACTGCTAAGTCAGGTCAAGCCCCACACAATGTTTGAAGTAATCCAGGTAGAAACTTCTTAGAGATTGCTGAAGTAGACAAAAAGGAAGGCTTTGAGGTTTAGAGTTTTTAACTCTTACATTTTCTACTCTTTCCTCAGCTCCTTGCCAGAAAGAATCCCCCTTAAAAAAGATGCCCTCATTCTGAAGCTCTTTGAGCACATCCAATTTTTGCATAGAAACAGAATTTTAGCAAAAACCTTGAGGTCTTCTGTGTTCTCTGGTACTTTGCCATACAAATAAATTGGGTATTTAATACCAGAAGTTTAAGACCATGAACTCAACTCTTCGTGGATGCATGGTGGGAAGGAAGAGTGGATGTTTCTTCATCCTTGAGGAGCATAAGAGGAAGGTGTTTCTGCCCCTTTATTGCTGGTGTCTGAGACCCCTCCTGAAGTACAGTGTCCAGCTCTGGAGCACTCAGCACAGATATGTTGGAGCAAGTCCAGAGAAGGACCACAATAATGATCTGAGGGCTTGAGCACGTCCCTTGTGAGGACACAAAGGTGCAACTGTTCAGCTGGCAGAAGGGAAGGCTTTAAGGTCCTTTCTGACCCAATATTTCTGTGCCTCTAGGAGAAGGTTAAGATTCAAAATATGATGAAAAAAGAGAAAAGGATACACAAGTCTGTCAGTCTGCTGCTAGAATTCTCCTCTGCTGTCCAAAACATTTTTACATTTAAGAACCAACTTTCACAGAATAAGTTATGGTCTTTGTTTCTTATTTGCTTCCTTCAAACATTGAAATCAATCATGTCTAGAAACCACCAGACCCAAATAGGAAAGGATTATGCAACAGCATGTCATTAGTGAATCAATATCGTCTGACCAGGCCATGTGCTTGTCAAGGTCACATTGATTTCTTTAATGTCATATTATTGCAGCTGACCTTCCTGGCAGATCCATCCCTGTTGCAGTGGTTACAGGTGTAGACTCACCTCATTGCTTGCCAGTCTGCAGGATGCTTGGTAACTTTTTCATCCCAAGTTTCCACTCTTTATCTGAAGCACCATTGCCCTCTGCGTGTTGTGCCCAACTCCAGCAATATCCACTGCTGCAGTGTCTCCTGCTTCCTCTGGCCAGACACACTCAGCTGCTGAGTTACCCCATCAAATCCTCCGCTCTGGAAGCATCAGAGGCTACATGTGCTTAGCACGCTAAAAACACATAATTCTTTATAGGAAACTGAAAAGTATAAAATCTCTAGGGTATGATCATAAAAATTTCATCTTTGGCCATTCAGCAGTGGTCCTTATTATCCATTAGGTACACATCAGGAAGTGTAATAGGAACAACATAACAGGATTGTTCACCACTGAGTATCATCTTTTACTTTTAAGCAGGGAATTGTTAAAACTTGTCTTCCTCATCTTCTATAGCATGACATTATGAGGTGTACTGAAGAAAAACAGTTCAGAATATAATTAGATATCAAGGGCAATAAGCAGAAAGTTCTATATTTATTACCAGATGTTAGTGGCAAGTTTCAATACAAGCATGTAGCCTGGCAGCTAAAAGCAGGCCCAGCAAGAGTTGGGAATAAGAGCCAATTCACACAGGAGTGTTTGGAATAAGAGCCAATTCACCAGGCTGAAGAGTGGTGTCAGATATTCCAGCAGTTTCTTTACCAAATAGAGCCACAGAGCCAAATCAGGGTGCAACATGAGTTAGAATGCTATTTCTAGGCAGAGTACAGACTGGTGGCAGGCAGAAGAACTTCATGTGCCAAGCAAAACCAGTTAGCCAACTGTCTCCGCTCTTTGAGTGGGAACATGTTGCTTTTCTTCTGCTTGGATGATTTTTTCTTTTTTTTTTTTTAATTTTTATTTTTAATGAATACTGTCCTTAACCCTACGGTAAAGCAGCCAATTCTCAGTGCTACCAACAACACAACTCCCATTTTTTTCTCTAATAAAGAAAAAAAGCAGTCACATAGGTAAAACCAGAAAAAAAATGGCTAGGGGAGAAGTCTTTGATAGGAAATTTGGAGCAATCGGAGGACTAAAATCTGGCTGCTTATCTGCAAGATAAAGATATGTGAGGAAAGATGAGCTAGTTCCCCTGATTAATACCTGATTAACACTTGTATCACTACAAAGCAATGATGAAACAATTGAAAGTCTCCTCATTAAAATAACACAGATGAGGAGAAAAAGATCTTTGAAAATGATAACTAGTTAACACAAGCTTAACTCATTTCCCAATTGGATGAGCAGGGAATGGAAAAACACTCAGAATTTGGAGACACAATTCTCATAATAAGACAAGTGAGAAGTCCCTTTCTTCCTCTATACCAGAACCCCAAGAACCAAACATTGACTTCTTTCTTTTTTTCAACAACTCTTCAAAACCCATGAGTTGATTACATGCACAGCCTGTTCCATTCTGGGTGTCAGCTGTAAAGTAAAGATATAAGGATTCATTAAATTCTTATAATGATATCTGGTGCTGAAGCACAGGAACCTCTTAAAAAACTATCAGGGCCAAATTTTTGGAAGATGCTGGCCCTCATTTTCATTGCATCCATCAAACACTGGGAGCAGTCTATACATACTACCAAAGCCAGTGCTCTTGTCATGTACTCAGTGCCTCAGTTGAATTAATGCACTACTTTGACCACGACAAAGCCCTGTCTTTAAGGGAGTAATCATGTGAGCAATGTAACATTTCCACTGCACATAAGCAATACCGATTTCAAAAGCAAACTTCTTGCTGTCTAGTGCATTACTACAAGGTTAGAAGGTAAGTCCAATTAAGACCCCTCTGGCAGAGAAGGAACTTCTCAATCAATCAGTATTGAGAGCTCGCCTGGTTTTTAACTCTCAAGTTATAGCAGTGCTGCAATATATTTTGCTTTTAGCAAAGCAAACCAAGTTTGAGTGCTTAATTCAAAGTAAACCAGTAAATTCATACAGACAAATCTGCTCCCACATGCATCTCCTGGGACAACAGCCAGGGTTGGCTTTCATGTCATCCCAGCAAGCACAACCCCTGAGAAATTCAGTTTAATTTATTCTAACACCTCTACAGAAAATGCATTGCTGCAACCCAAACATCAAGCAAAGGCAGCTATGGTAAACCTCAGTATCTCCACTCTCAGTGCACAGCCCAATATCTATATATCTGGAGAAGAAAATTTCCTATTTCTGAAAGTAATCTCTGCAGCAAATCTCACTTCAGGCAGTGCAGCTTAATGGTATTATTTCACAGATCTATATGCCCTCTGACATGCTCATAACAATTTGGAAATTCCTTGAGGGCTGCCTGCCCCTTCCACCCATCCTATTTTTTTTTTTAATTAACTGGTCCTTTTCAAACCAGTTTCATGAACCAGGGGAGGCTTCAGAAACATGAACTTCCTCAAAAGAGTTTCAGTATTTGGATAGAAAAGATGCCCCCAAGTTAATGTCTCTTCCTGAAAAATGTTCTTCTATTAGATATTAGAAAATTCAGTCCTCTCCCTCCCTGACCCATTCTATGGATGGAAGAGAGAAAAAGAGTCAACAGCCGTGCTAGAAAGCAGTCCTAACATATTTTGATGTTCCTGGTGCAACTTCTTGGAAGTTAAGACAACTCCCAAGATAGAGATCTCAGAGGTGCAACTTCAGCATGAGGTTTGCTTACAGAGAAGAATGAGGACACACAAAATACACTTGGGCTTCTCAGAAAAACTCACTTGGTTTGTGAGTCTAGAAGGCAAGTGGGCAGCTATCATTGCAGTGTTGCTTCCAAGGGCATTGCAGGCATGAATTTACAGTTTGGGGTTTTGGCTTGTTTTGGTTTTGAGTTTAGGGTGTTGGGTTTGTTGTAGATGGTGTGGTGATGGTGGGTTGTTTTGTTTTAAAAGCTTCATCCTCCAGAGAGGGCAGCTTCTGGGAGAGGCAAGGTGGGCAACTCATGTAGCAGGTAACAGAGGAAAGCTGCACATAATTGAGACAAAAAAGAAAGATGCACAAAACTCAGACAGTTTTAATTGAACACATTTAACAACAGCAAGGCAACATCTTGCACAGAGGCTCTCTGTGGCTTACAGCTGGTGCCAGCTCTGCCATTGACCACACAAGGGTTTGGGGGCTTTACTTCTCCTTAGTCAATGTCTCTTTCTTACGCATAAGACAGAAAACAGGAAACAAAGCTGTTTGCTGACACAACGGCGGCAGGGTCTCAGTTATTAGCCCTGTCAAAGACTTGAGAGATCAAGTTTCTCCTCCTTGCTGTAACACTGGCTTCCCGTAAACAGGTCATGTGGGCCTGGCTCATAGTGCTCCCTCCAGCATTGAAAAAAATCTTAGAGTTGTAGTGTGGCACCTAAAATCAAAACAACGTGAATGATAAGCTACTGAAGGGTTTAAATGAAATATTGTCCCTGTCTTTCCACTGACAGGTAGTTAGGAGTTTTCAAGCTAATCCCTCTGCTATATTGCAAGATGCTGATGGACTTGAGTATATAGTGATTGAAACCAGGAATACAGAGAGAACCAACTCTGTGAGAAACAAATTACTTAATGGTCCAGGAAATTTATTATAACAATCCTTAGTTCTCAACTAATGTTTTCTTTATATTAAAAAGGGCAATTAGTACGATTATCCCTGTGCGGGATGATGACTGTGGGCAAAATTAGAGAAAACTGGAAAGTTGTATTATTCACATTCCACCAGATGTTAGTACAGAAATTATAAGATGGAACACAATTGGCATGTACAAAACGTCTTCCACAATGATTCTCCACACAACACAGCCTGCAGCCTTGGGTACAGACTAAGAAGGATGAAATGAAGGTGGGAGCAGGTGGAGACATGGCAGCCAGGCTCTGCTGTAGTCCTTGCAGGGATGGGAAATTGATGGTACCATGTATCTACACACAGCAGCTGTCACCCATAGGAGATAGGAGATGTCTTGCTGCTGAACCAGCAACTGTGGCAAAATAGCTCTCTGCAGCTGAGTTTGGTTCACCCACACCTCCATCCCAAAGTTACCTGCCTCCAAGGTACAACCACCCTTCACTCAGCATGTGCTCTATACTTCATTGACTAGATTTTTCAGAGCAAAGCAAGAGACTTTTACACCCATCAGAAACAAAAGTATGTATGACTGGAGTCACTCAGACTCTACCTAAAAGGAAAGAAATAGTATAATGGTGAATTAAGGATGGGGACAAGTCAGGGAAAACTCCACTGTAACATCTGGGATCAGTCAGTGGGCTGAAACTGTCTCCTCCCTCATAGGGGACTCCTGTTGGGTAAGAATTGCATCCAGGGCATGCTGAATTACTATCTTGAACAACTTTCATTGGTGATTTGAGCTTGGCTGCGTATTGCTTTAAATTCATTTTAGATGCAGCTGCCAGCAGCAGATGATATGATCACCTAAAAGCAGGAATATCCAGGAAGGGGGTGGGGGGGGAGAGGAGGTCTCTTCCTAAATTATAATACAGGATTCAACTCTCTGACACTGTTGGTACAGGCCTCTGACGAACTTAGTCAGGCCACTCTCAGGTACAGTGGAGTCCCCATAACAGGGCACCAACAGACTGGTCAGGCACAAGAGAGAAGTCACATTTTATTTGATATCTTTGCTGTAGACATCAACCACTAGCAAACCATAGATGAGCCATGAACAGCACAGGCCCAGTATAAATATGAGGACTGTTTGTTACAGCTGGCTACACACACACCTCTGGAGAAGGTCCTATTGATCTGATGGAGAGGAAGATGATATTTTAATAACCATTTAGTTAAAAGACATTGTTAATGAACTGTTTACAAATGAAAACTTTAAGCATTACTCAATTGAAATCTTTCTGTCCAATTTTAGAGCAGAGAGACCTCTATAATAAGTGGTATCACCTAACAAAACATAAAATTAAAAATCTGAAAGAGTATTCTCTTTTTCATTAGAGTTGGGAGAAATTTATGATATTCTATTTGCACATATCTTTATTGGTTTAATATCTGTTACACTGCCCAGGAATTTTATGTAAAATAGGTCAAACAAGAAATCCAGCAGATTATTTCTACAGACTGCGAGAAGTAGCAGAGGGTGTACTCACTTGCACATTGTGTCTATCACAAATTAACAATAAAAACCAGTCCAAACTGGTCCTCCGTGAATGGTTATTCTCAATCTATTTGGGATATTTCTCCTAAACACAACAGAAATGGGTTATGCATATCAGAAGGAGCTAATTCATGCTGGTGAAAGTATTTCACAGTCCCCAAAAAAATCAAGCCAAATCCACCAGGTCATGCATAAAATCAGCTCTGTGGCTTCACTGTATGTGTGGTAAGTAGCAAAACAAGGCTGAGGAAGCCAAGTGTTTTAACTGAAGGTGTTTTAGCCAGGTCTGTTTAACTTGACATCATGAAGGATTAAGGGCAAGCAGAACCTCAACCAAACCATCCAAAACTGACAGGTGCAGAAGCCTTCAACTAACAAAGAAACTTTCAGTCACTTGGAAGTGATGGAAAGAGTGCACCACAGCAGTATCTAAGGACCAGTTCCACTGGACATTACTGGAGACATCAGAACAAAGATTCTTTCATTTCTATAGCATAAGCTGCCTCATTCTGTGGGTCACACATCAGCACAGCCCACGGCAAAGGCAAATCAGAGGGAGATGTTTACTGCTTGAATTAAAACTCTTGCTGTGCAGGAGAAAGGCAGAATCTGGACCAGTACCCTTTATCATTTATTAACTTCACTCAGTCTCATGACCTATTTCTGTCATTCAAGACAGAACAGTCAGACATAGTCTTTCTATCAATCAGTGCCAAACAAGTGGTAAAAATATTACTTGTCTATATCCAAACATTTTTTCTTTATTATTATTATTATTAGAGATCTATTGAGTTAGTGGAAATGCCAGACTACAAATACGTAGCATATTCATCAAAATTCCCACCTTTATCTTGGGTTTTTTTTGATTCCACTGTTGTTAAGAAAAAAGAAAATCCTTGTTGAAAAATTTATACTGGAAGAATTTAGCATTGGAGGAAAATAGCCGTGTCAGCTAACAACAGAAAAAGCTATTCAGAATGGGAGAATTTCTCACATTGTACCCTCTCTTCAATCCAGACCTGCCTGATTTAACAGCTTCCGAAAGCAGCAGGGAGTTTGCTGCTTTAAATTGCTTTCCACGTGCTCCTGTGGATCACTCCTACACATGCTCAGCTGAGCAAAGGTGAAACCTGTCCCAAGGGAAGGTGGCTCTAGCCTTGAAATAGGGCAATTATGCTGCAGAGTGAATGAATAGTCGCCTTTAGCAGATTGAGTGAAGCTTCCCAAGAGCACCAGGCTCATTGTGTTGTATCAGATCTGCCAGTTAAAGAGGGGACAGTTTTGGTTTTAGAGCAGAACTTGCTCTGATGAAGAGGTTCACAAGCTTCTGTATGAAATTGCCAAGTTTGGAACATTCATCAGGCTATAAATGCCCTCAGATGAGTGGGCTGTGTCCTCATGTCATATATTAGATAGACCCAGAGACTCTCAAAAAATTACAGCTGTTTGGGATATGCCCCTTGTAAACTGCCCAAAGCCACCTCAATCCTGCACATAGACCAGGGTCCTGCTGTGAACACCCAGCAGGAGCAGGTAGACGATTTCAGACTGATGGCTGCTGGCACTCAACTTCACAAGGGAACTCCCTTGAGCAGAACAAGGGAAACCCAGCCAGGCAACCTTGCTGCTGTCAGATGGGCAGCAGGGGCAAGTATCTCTCTTAAACACTGTACACCCTCTTTCCAGCGGTGTCTTTCTGCAGCCATAAGAGGCTCCCCTTTCCAAGGTAGGGATGAAGAGTTAAATACATCTCAATAAATTTATTCCTCTCCTGAGCAAAGCTGTCAGAAATCAATGAGCTGTCAGCAGCAGCTCTAACTGTATAATTTAATCTCTAGGGTCCTTCACAGCTCATATGACAATAGAGAACTGTCCCGTGTCTTCTGGGGACCAGGCTATTCAGCACACCGTGACAAAAAGCAAGGGTACAGAAAAAAATTTATGAGACAGAATATTTTGAGTGTGAAGAGAAAAAATGTTGGTTATATGCTACCTAAACAAAAAGCTGTTGAAATAAAGTAATTTTCTACTTCCCAAAGTCCAAATAGGGCTCTATTTGAGATCCGCTGTCTCACTGCTACCTTATTCTGTTTGTAAATGCTCACACCACTTTCCAGGGGACTGGTTTAATAGCCTTCTTCCTTTTGAGTAGAAGGAGGGAAAAATTAAACTTTCCTTTTAGTGAAAGATAAGGAAACCATGACTCTCAAACTAGACTGACTGTTTACCCATGCATGGGAGATTCTTCAAGTGAGTATGTATTTCAAAAGAGAAGGACTTTTGGAGCAGACTAACTGAAAGAAAGGCTTGCCTATATTCACTGGATGAATGCATTTATATCAGGAAAGTGTTTAGTTGCACCAGCTATTTTTTCACCTAATCTAAACAACCTTTAAGGTCTCAGATAATGACTAAACAGTCAGTGTTTGCCAAAATCAGGAATTAGCAATCCACATATGGTCCAACCTGAAATAAATAAGCATCTTATGAGACTTACAAGACTCGAGCTGGCCCAGCTAAACCCCCATAACACATGTGGTTTTCGTTTCATGAAATTTTAAAATTTAATTTCCCCCCACCTCTCAGAGAAAATGTTTAAATCACTGATCTCAATGTCTCTACCAAGAAATAGACATTTAATTCCTGATAAGCATCAGTCCAGTTCATTTCAAAAAAACTAAAGCAAGAGGGCAGGTAAAACAATGTATGCTAAAAGGAAGCTCCCCAGCAGGTCACTGATGATGGGATCTTCTAAGATGCTAATGAAGATATATTTAAATTCTACTAGAATTTGGCACTTTAACCTTGAGGCAAAATTTGCTTAGTGAGTTACACAGACTTTAAACTGCACATGAACAGCCTTATTGAGTTATGCCAAGCTGACAAGTGTCAGCACAGTTTCCTACAGCCAGCAATATCCCAACTCTCATATATTGCCAAGGGCTCCTTTCAGGTTTGCTTTAGTCTCACAGAGACCCCTCCAGTTCCAAGCAGAAATATCCAGGTTCCATTCCTCCACTAATATGAGTTCCCAATTGAGCAACCTCTACAGCAGGAAAACATAATTAAGATGGAAAGTGAGTTACCAACATTTTTATAGCTTTTTTAAATGTTTTGCCCATTCCAGTTAGAAGCCATATTAATTCTGTAAAACCTCAAGCTCTGGGCAGTGAAAATGAAACAGAGGAGCCCAGAAAGCTCCTCTGGAACCTGGCTGAAGAACTGTCCAATTGCAGTCCAACATTGCAAGATAAAAAGAGGAACACAGTGATAGTACAGGGGAGTCAATATGTCTGTGCTATCAGTAAGCCACCACGGAGGTCAGACCTCAGTCTCTGTGCTCTGATCAAGCAGTGTGTCTGGCTCACATCTGGCAGAGTGGGAAGAACACAGCAGCACAAATGTTTGATTATCCTTCTTAAAACATTCACTTCAAACTCCAACCTTGTTCCACACAGACACATTTCAGGGGCACATCCTCCCATTACCAGGAGCAAAGGAAACAGAGCTTTGAATGTGACCAAAAATAAGCTGTCTGTCAGAGAGGGAAAGATCATTATATCTTAAAAAAAAAAAAAAGACATTAGGGAATTTGTTCACTCCATTTGATGTCTAGTATTTGATGTCAACACTTCAGAAATAAAGCAACTAAAGCTGTTTGAGTTTGGTTTCTTTCTTTATATAATTAAATTTTCTTGCAGTCAGTGGCATAAGGGTCTCAACAATTACAGGTAACAAAGTATGTCTCTATTGCCATAAATACCTTGAAAAGACAGGAGAAGTGGAGTACTTTGTGCTTTGCAGAAGCTGTAAGTATTGGGTGAGAAGAGACCCAGAGATCTCTGTACCAAAGACTGTTTCCAACAGCTTGTGTGTTTCCTGTGCATTGTCCAATCCTTTGAATGTCAAAAGTTCCACACCGTTTTGTTACAAAGAAAAACATGCCATGCACTACTAATTGAGTAAATCAATACACAGAGAAGGCCATGAAGGGAATGAAATGTTTTTGACACACACAAGCAGTTGTTTTCAATGTGCATAAGAGGAAAAAAACCCTGCTTGCCCTTTATGCCTTAATTAAGACAACCTCGGGAACATGGGGTGAAAGACCTTTCCTCTGCACCCTCCTCACCATTCTGCTCTTAGCTCCCTGCTGTTTGGCCATTAGTAACAGCCAGAAGCCTGTGAACACAAAACAAGTCCCTGCAGTCTCTAAGAAGGGATCCAAACGCCAGATAGGTTCCCACCAAGCTCCAGAACAGCCTCAGAAATCCATGAAGGGAAATGTGTGATGGACTGTTGCCATAACAGGGGCTTGATATAAAGTGAATTTATAGGGTCCAATCACATGAGCTATCTAAAGTCTTTGGTAATTTTTTCATTTAAAAATATCTACATTTTCTTGGATATTTTAAATCCTTTGTCTCCAGAAAGGCCTTCCAAGGACATTCTTACAAAACTTTTACAGCCAAGAGTCTAACAAAGACAGCAATTTCAGCAGAAATCTTTCTCCAGAAGCTTCCTCTGGGCTGATGAGCACCCATGAAATAGCCTCAGACAGCTTGCTTTGCAAGCACTGTAAGGAGCTCCATGGAAGCCTGGCTTCTGAAGCCACTGAGATTTACCCTTTCCCAGAGCTTTTCTTGTAATGCGAATCTCTGCAGAGAGATTCACTGCAATGCAAAGATGAGCAACCTCCTCTTTCTGGCTGCTGGAACCTTGGGTTCTGTCTAGTAGCTGTTGGTGCAGTGCTTTTCTGCCCTTTGTATGCCTCCCTGGAGGTCAGACCTTGAAGGGCTATCCCTGTGAACTGCTGTGGTGGCAAACAGCAGAGAGAATCTATGATGCACTGTGGGATCTGCATCTGGTTTCTCATGCCCTAGTAGAACCATTTGCAGAGATTTCATATTCCCTACACATGGCACTGGCTTAGATTAATACTTTGGAGGCCTCAGCCTGCTTTCCTCATGAAATCTAACTCTTAAAGGCAATCGAGTGTGGACTGACAAGAGCCATTCCAGTCTTCCAAAGACTTTCATCTTTACCTTTTTTTTACTGCCATCTCTGAGATCCTCAAGCTAGGATGGAAAGGGAAAGTAGACATAAGACAAGTTACAGAAACCATAGACTAAGCTCAATTAAGGCATGCTTGTCTATCCCTACAGTTATAAGGGAAAGAGGAACACAATTATGTGATTTTCTGCCAGTCAGAAAATGAGATTAAGAGACCTGAAGCCTGTGAAGTGGTGTACGACCAAATCAAGATACATTATGGAAACCATTTGTGCAACTAGCTGTAGCACAAAACTGGAGTGAAATAAGACCAAGATGAAATCTTCCTCCCGTGCTTCAAATTTGGGGTCTATAGGAGGATGTTTAGAGCTCAGTCCTGCCCTCACTACTGGTTTAAGTATTATTTGATCTTCAAACACTTGTAGCACATTACCTGCAAAAGAAGAGACTCTGGTCCCCTCAAATTCTGGAGGCTGTTGTTGGCATATCTGCTCACACAACACTCCTTAGTGCCCTGACACTAGCCTATAAGCTGCGGGCACTTCCATTCAAAGTGCCTGGGGGTGCCAGGCATTCTTGACTTAGTTCAGGAGCGACCTAATGCTCTTTACACCTTCCCACAAGTCAGACTCTGAAGTGTTTCCCTTCAAGGACAGAATCAATGCATTACTCAATGCACACAGGTAACACCAAAATTTCCACATCCTCTTTCTTTGTTCCTCGGGCAATCTTATTGCTTGCTAAAATTCAGCTAGTTTATGACTTTCTAGTTGAAAGCAACAAAGTTTGCTTCTGTCCTGAAAGAAATTTGATCCTGAAGAGACCAGAATTGACAGAGCCTGTATTGTGGTAATTTCTCACCACTATTTTAAAGGAGGACAGTAATCTATCAATAGCAGATTTTGTTCCAAGGAAGCAGTATCAAATATTTATGGATGTGGTCAAGATCTGAGCCCAAACCTCATTGAATGATTTCAATTCTCAACATGCTAGGAGACTACAGAAGGAAAGCTTAAGTGACTGGTCAAGAAAATCAGTGGCAAAACCATTTACACTAGTTCTCGCTCCTGCATGACACCAGAGAAGAAACAATCCTATTGGCCTGATGGAGCCCATGGTATCCATCAAGCACCTGGTTGTCCTGTCACTCAGTTTATGCAATCATTTGGTGTCATGATGTCAGAGTGAAATCATAAAATATCCCTTGTGATTTTTATTTTTATGACTACAGAGAATTATACAGTCCAAACATCACTTCTAGCTTCCTGAATTTTCATGACTATGAGTATCAGAAAATCTCATATACTCCATGATCACAGGAGCCTTGGGCTGATAATGCTGGCCTGGAAATCCTTAAAAGTAAATCAAACTGACTTATTCAAACAAAGGTTTTTTTAAGCATGAATTCTTCCCTCTATCCTCACATATTGAGCAAAGTTCTTCTCAGGAAATGAAACAATAATAGTTTTCCAGCACAGTCAAAGCTACTAGGAAGACAATATTAGCTGAAAGAAAAGATCCAGCTGCCTTGAGAAGTATAATGAGTTAATTCAGCTGCTCTTTAAATATGTAAGCATTTTCATCTCTGCCTCTGCAATTAAAAATTAGCATTTAGATTTAGCATCTTTAGAGTGATCTAAAATTAAGCCCTAATAAATCATACATATTAAAAATTAGGCATAACTTCAACAGTGCGATGTACCACGTAACGTGTCTTCTGTAGAGGTCAGCTCATTAACACCCCAACACAACATGGTCCAGCCTCTGGCACAAACCTTCCCATCACACAAGTGAGCAAAAAATCAGTGAGGAGAAGTTCCAAATATTTCAATGCTTTTGCATCCCAGCATAGAGTATGAAATGAGATATAATCAAAGAATTACAGAAGATACAGTTAGCAAATGACCTTGTCTAATCTACTTCTATACCCTCAGGAATGACCACTTTGATCTAAAACAATCTCAATAGACCTTGGTTTTTCTTAAGGGTGATATAAATCACGTCTTTCAAACTGTTCAGAAACAAGTCTGCTTCCAAAGCTTTTGGAGTGAAAAGTTAGGTCAGAGATCTTTAAAGAACTATTTCTCCTGTAAGATTTCCAAATTTTTATACTTTTGGTGAAGGCTGGCATCTTAAAACAAGCTTTCTTTGCAGCCTCACAGGCTCTGGTCAAACACTCTGCAATGATGATTTCTGCCTATTCCACACATCTCCTTCCACCAGGTTCCACTAGTCATTCCAACACAAATATATGCAGAAACTTCTCAACGCAGAAAGCTTTAGAATTTTCCAGAAGGGTGGTGGGATGAAGAAACTACCTAATCAAATCCACAGCTTCCATCACAGCTGCTTCTAGCAACACTGGGGATTCTGGAGGTTATTTAACGGCTTCTAAACCAGCTATTCAGTAGGAGAAACGAATTGCACTGGAGACACAGTTCTTTGATTGAGAGCCAAAAGTCAAGATTATTAATCCTGATAATCAAAACAGTGGTGCACTAATTGAAAGAAGGAGGGTATAAGCCTTCTCCCAAACAGATATTAACCCTGGGAACCACAGCTCTCGCAAGTTTCCTCTGATTTTGATTTGCTATTTCATACCCTTGACTCCAAAAGTTAAAGCTGTGTGGTAGAGTCACTGCTGTATTCAACAATATCACATTTACATCAGCTCATATTGACTGGATTTTGGGGGAGGTGAAAGGAAAAATCACACAAAACACAAAAGATTTGCAAAACAATTTTGTAAGGAAAAAAATTTGCATCTTTGGTGGGGACAGTTTTATACAAACCAGAGAGGAAAATAAAACTCAGCATTTAAAAACAATTTCTGGAGCAAGTAAGCCTTCAGTTTTCTCAAAATCTGCAATTTTTTCTGAATCTTAGCACTTCTCAGGTTGCATTTTAATGTTCAATTTTTCACTGGTTATAGTTAGTACATCCATCTGCAAAATGCTGTGGGATTATTTGAAAGGAAAAGCTAATGCATATGAAATAATTTTTATGTATATACTCGTAAAAGAGTATCTCTAAAGTCACTTCCAGCATGCCAATTCTATTTCTTCTTATATTAATCTAATGCTTATAAATATCTTTGCTGTTCTATGATCACGAATTAATTTCTATGTGTTCGAACTTTAGAAATACATATATACTTTGCTGGAAGTGTTATATTTAGATATAATCATAAGCTTCAGAGTTCCAAAAAGCCGCTTTGGGAAGAAATGCATCAACTGATTCGGGAGCTAGAAGCATCACTACCCACCCTTGTTATCTGCCATGGTGTATGGAATTAGCTATTTTTTCAAAAAGAATGTCACATATAAAGTCACTCATTAAAGGTAACAGAAAGAGGCTTCAGCAAAACTTACATTCCCTTTTCCTTGATAACCACAGAATGCCCTTTCCAAACTGATTTCAGCAGCAAGAGACATCTGAAGGCTGAGTAACATACTGCAAGCAAACAAGTAATTCCATTCAACAGCCCATTTCTTGAACACTGTGCAATGAGTTGGCTTCAGATTAGACCCAGAGTTACATTATTAAACATGTGCCTGAGAACATTGTTCTGAGTGCCTGGGGTTTTCAGGCACTCAGAACAATCAATACACCTTTCAATACACCCTTTGATATGAAAACTCCCAATTTGGGGAGTTAGTTGAAAGAAATCTGATTTCAGCTCTTAAGTCTGATTCTATTTGTTTCACTCCAATTTTTGTCAAATCTAGAAATATTGATCTGTCTAGAGGGAAACTATTTTTAAAGATTTAGTAATTATTAAAATAGGAGAATCCTCATACAGGATTGATGACATTTCTGAAGTACTGTAAACGTCCATGGAAACAGATCACAAAATGGGTGTGATTATCTGGCACAGTTTAGACTGCAAAAAAAGATATTAAAATGAATTACTTTTGTTTGTTTGTTGGTTTTTAAACCCAGCAGTCAAGGACAGTCACTGCAACTCAGCTGATGTGCTGTAGCTCAGCAAAGTGACCTGAATGGACCTGAAGTCCCTTCCTTGCCATCGTCACAAGGGGTGTAAGTCAGGATGTTGGAGCAACCCTTGTATCATCAGCATTGTACCAGCCCCAGGCAGCTGGAAATGTAGCCTCAATTCTACAGATCTGGACCCAAAAATCCAGTCCTACAAACATCCCAAGGCTGATAATTTCCATGGGTGGAACAGCTGTCAGATACTTCAGCAGCAACTTCTGTTCCACATCCCTCAGGCTATGCGCAAACACAACCCACGTGAAATAACAGAGGGTATGACCAGCATTCATCTTCAAACTATACAAGTATCAGCAGTGGTTCATAAGACAGCAAATCCTGGGGCCAGACATCCTGTGAAGTGCATTGTCCCAATTCTGATAGTCCTCATGCCATTTAACCCAATAACCAACTTTTCATTAAAGTAAGCAATGTACATAGTGCTCTTCCCTGCAAGAAGAAAGGGAAGGTGAATAGCATCCCTCTGCTCCACTGGATTTTGCTGCTGGCTAATTATTCATTTGCAATTTATCAGCTAATTACACATGTGCCTTGGCATTTGAAGACTTTGGGGCATACTTTATTTAATGGCTACTAATTACACAGGCCTCCTCTGATCCCTGTGCTCTAAGAGGAAGGTTTTTCTGTTTTCGTCCTTGCGCTGTTAGGTCTAGAGGTTAAAGACTCCAGGACAGATGGCTCTCCTGTTGCACACAGAAGCAGGTTTATACTTCATGTGACGATACAGAGTTCCCCAACAATTATTTGTTAACGTAACAAATTATTTCCTTCAGAGCTCAATGTTGATCTGTCTATTCATGTGTAGGCGAAAAATTACCGAGGTGCAAAAGGCAATATGAAGACCAATTCACTGCTAATTTTTCCCTAGGAACAGTCCAATATGCAGGCCTTGCTCTTCAGCTCAACATCTACACAACCCACCGCTGCAGTTGTCTGCCTCGGTATGCAACACCACTGGAATGGTCCTGTGAGACAGGGCCCAAGCCTCAAAATACATCTATGCGGAAAAGACAGAAATGGCAGGATGCAAAGAATTCTTCGAAACTTGGCACAGAGGGTTGAATAGCACAGCTGGAGGGAATGAGACTTCAGGAAGGAATGCTGCCAGAGATGGGAAATACTGACAGTAGTTACAGTTGTGGGAAACAGGCTCTACATTTGTTGCCATTGGTGTTTGTGGAAGAAACCAGTGTTTGTGAAGATTATGCTCCTGTAATTGCATGGGAGAGTTAACTGTGGGTCATTTCATCATGAGAATGCTCAGAAAAATGAGGTAGATTAGCAAGTGGCATGGAGGCAGCACACATGAATTAGGGTTCCTTACATTCTCAAATGGATATCATCATCTTAGAAGTTTCAAAGCCCTGCCAGTCATTCCTCCAACATAAGGCCACTTTATGTCTGAAAGAGGGTGTTCCTGTGAGTTTGGAGGCTCATTTATTCCAATAGTTTATAACTTGTATCTCGCATGAGTTTTCTTCTCTAGACAAACTGTATCCCAGCCATTTATTACTAATAAACCTTTGGAGTTCCCAGGCTCCAGACACAAGAGAAAGGTATTTATATATGCCTTCAAACAAGAGGGGACTTCAGAGATTATTATATCCGAATCAAACACTTACATCTCTAACCCCTCTTCAGAGCTAGGCTCCTGAACACCTCTGATTTTGGCAATGGATTAACTCTAAAACTGAGTAGAAACATGAACCTACCACTCCTATTCCAGCTCAGCTGGTAGTCAAATCATTTGCCCATCTGTGATCTGCACTAGCTGAATCAATCAACTTACATGAAAGGCAAATGATCTCTTAAGCTTCTTATAATAGAATCATTTCTCTTTCTCACCTTAGGCAAACAACTTCTTGGAAACCATCCTAAGTCAGCAAGACTGAAGCAGTATCTCATATAATGAGTTAATACTTCCAGCCTAAGAATTCAGGAAAAAAAAATAAAAAGAAAAAAGTGGCTTTCACAAGTAATGGGATCAAGCTAATAGGTCCAGTGATGGTGGATAGCACTTATGGATATATCAAATACTGCAGAGGGTTATAAGTCCAGTAAAAACTATTGTTCTGCATCTGTACTGTTTCTTCATTTAACTAAGCATCAGTTCTTCTGAAAATGCTTGTCCCCTTCCACATGCACATTTACCTGTTCCTGCTATTAAATCAGTGCCATCTATGTCACCTGAGACCAGTCAAGCTTGCAAATACACCTCTGGGAAAGTGAATAACTGTTTTAACAGAAAGCCATGGGAGGCCAGACTGGAGACCGTGTGAGGGACAGACAAATGAGATTTAATGTGGTCTCTTGATTCCCAGAGTTAGCTGGCCAGGTAACTGCTCTGAAGAAACAAGTAGAAGCATAGAATCATTTAAGTTGGAATAACCTTTAAGATCAAATCCAGCTGAAAAACTAATACTGTCAAGACCACCACCAAAACACATCCCTAAGCACCACATCTTCATGTCTTCCAAATACCTCAAAACTGGTGAACCACTTTCCAGGGCAACTTTTTCCAGGGCTCCATATCCTATCTGTGAAGAAACTTTTCCTAATAGCCAATCTAAATTTCACCTGTGCAATATAAGGCCGCTTGTCATCCTATCATTTGTAAGGAGTATCAGAGGAGAAGCCCCAAATGACACAGTAAATACATTCTCTGATACAGCCTATTAAGGAGAGGGGCAGACAGCATTTAAAGCAAAGCTATAATACACCAGTTTTAGTTTATCAGCTTTTGTATTGGATCCCAATAATGAGCAGAGATGTTTCACAGTAGCTCAAAGCCCACTGTGAAGGAAAAATCAATTTCTGGTTGAGATTACAAAGGTTCCTATTCTGATTTTACTTACTTGGTGCCTAACATTGGAATTTTTCCCTTCTTCAAATGATGTTATAAGAAATAAGAACACAGAAAAAAAAAGGAAGCTAGAAAAACACATATTTGGGGGAATAACAATAGAAAAAGGGAAGGGGTGCTGCACTTCATGGCAGCAATGCTTTCTTGAAGCTCAGAAACAGGAGAAATGTCAGGTCCTGTTCCAGATCTCTTGCTCAAGAAAAAGTGGGAAGAAGAGAATTATCCAGAGAGAAGTAAGTGGATGAGTCTTTTCTGGGTAAATAGCAGAAGTATCACCTTCTCTGGAGGATACTGGTTACTGAAAACAGTGCAAAAGGAAACAGAGAGCCTAGGTTCTTTCTGATGGTGATAAGCCTTTGTTTTAAAAGCTAAGGTAAACTACAGTAAGTAGTGGGAATTTAGTTTTGATTCCAATGAGGAGAACCTGTTAAGGACTGAAAGGTGGAGAGCAATGCAGATGAAAATAATCATAAGGCGTCAGAGGAAGGGAAGGAGTCCAGAGAATGAGGACAGTGGACTTAAA
>VXBQ01014957.1:982223-1051208 GCA_013400175.1 Phainopepla nitens | reverse complement strand
AGGTGTCAGACGAATACATTCAGAACTGTGAGGGATGGTCTCTTGGGAAGATAATCTAAGGTAGGGAGGAATGCAGAGGATTTGGTAGTGCTTAAAGGGACTGTACAAAAAGCACAATAGCAGCCTATCCTGGTACAGAGCAAAGCTAGTGAGCAGAGCTTGAAACCAATATGGTTACATTAGGAGCACTTTAAAGGCTGAACAATCAAAAAGCAACTGCATAGAAAGTGGGAACAAGGACGAGCAACTCAAAGTATAAAGGACTAGCACAAGCATGCAGGGATAAATCAGAAAGGCTAAGGCACAAGTTGAATTACAACTAATAAAGACATAAAGGCAACAAAGGAGGCTCTATAAATACATTAAAAGAAGAGAGGAATGAAAAGCATAAGCCCATCAGTTAATGGAGATGAACAAATCTGAAGATGCTGAGAGTGCAATGTTATCTCTGCGACAGCCTGCAGAAAAACAGGTTAGTTGTGACCCTACACTTAACACAATCATAAAAGAAGAGAGTTGGACAGAATAGGGAACAAATTGCAAACTGCTTAAACAAGTTAGGGCTTGCTAACCCAGGGAAATTAAAATATAGTAAATTCAGGTGTGAATTTACCCCTGTGACTCAGCACCAACCACCAGTGCTGCACATATGTATCCACAGAATAAGTGTGCAGATGTATTGTTCTAGAAGCTTGTTGCTGTCTGACTTTGGCAAGGATGTGGGGATAACAAAGTACCCAGAATATTTCTAGAGATAAGAAAAAGTACATTTTCACAAAGGCAAATTTCAGCATTCTGAAGACTTTTTTTTTTTGCCAATTCCTTGAATCTGTTCGTCTCAGAAGTGTGAAAAGGCCCCACAGTTACCAGTTCAGTGCAATTGGGTAATTCCAACTTTGCTCTGCCATTTTCCATGGAGGCTGGCCTTCAAAAAAATATAGAAACTGTTCCTATAGTCAGAAACACAACTTCTTGGTGTTATCGGATGTGCTACCCAGCAGTTTCTGCTGCTAAGTCCAAGTACAGACAACCCCTTACACTCCAAGATGTTGTCATCTCTCCTGGCTGGCCGGGATGTCTCCCTGCCTACATCCTCCATATGGCACAGATGAGATGAAGTGTGTGCTCTCAGGACTCCAAGTTTTAACTGTCCTCTATTAATAACACAGATTCTTCTTTCTACAACACAAAGTGACTCCACAGCATTTTCTGGTAAGGGAAATTATAGCTTGGCATCTGTTCTTTTCACTGCCAGAACCAGATTGCTCATCTTATTATATCTTACAAAATTGCTCAAGACCTGCAAGGAGAAAATGGATTTTCAATATGGCCTTTTTTTTCGTTTTAATAGGCACACTTAAGATCATGGAAAGCACCGTGCCACTTCCAAACACACCACAGCACTTTTGCAGGGACAGACATCATAAGGACATTAGGAAATAAAACTGAAGAGCTTCACAACATAACATCCCAACACTGACACCAAGATCATTTGTTTTATTAAAAAGCTCTGTGCAGTACTGTCCCATTTCAGCTCAGCTGGGAGCAAGTCTACCACTTAACCTTGGCTGGTGAGTGAGCACGGCAGAAAACATCTCAGGACACCAAGAAAGGACATTTCATAGTATTCCCCTCTCCAGGAATCTCTTCATTTACAGGTGAACTAAATCCCCACAGCTGGGATTTCTAACTGAGACACAAAGGAACTCTTAAGAAAGAACATGACACAATGGCACAGGTTCAAAAGAGGAAGCACCCTGGCAGTTAGGATTTATATTCCTATTCACTATCACCCATGTTAGGAGATAGAAGGACCACACAGCCAAGGAGAGCTGTATATCTGCATTGAACTGTGCTCTCTGCTGAATAGAGGTTACATAAAATCAATAGAGAAGATAATTCTTGACTTTTATCTTGCTGCCACACCTTGCCAGCATGATAAAGTTGACAACCACCTGCTGTGTTACACATGGCTTTCCTAAGTCTCACATGAATCAACAACAGAAATAAAACTCCAAGAGATCAGGATCTGTGGAAAACAGCATACCCTTGCAGGTAACGTGCCTTCTACAAAATCTTCACAGAACAAGTAAATGTCTCCATTCCAAGAAGTCATTTGAATTTCTTTATAGGGCAGTCCAGCTGTTGTGTTTGCCAAATGTCATCCAGAGAATAGGGAAAATTAATAAATAGCCATTATCTATACAGTACTCACACCATTTGCTTGTATCTCATGTACTATTGCCCATGCACCACAAACCTACACAGCCTGAAGACTCAGCCCACAGCCAGCCATGTCTCAGAAGTTTTCCAAGAGGCAACACCCACACACGGACCCCAAGGCTCAGAATAGAGGCCAGCTCCAAGCATAAAAGATCAGCCTTGGGTGGCTGCCAAGGACACTGGAACACAAAACCAGGGAAAGGAAAAATGGTCTGACTTCCAAGTCAAACCTTCCCACCTCTCTTAGGCTCACACTTCTGATTTAGCCTCTTTACATCTCCTCTTCCCCATCAGTCAGGCCTCAGCAGAATCCAGAAGGGAAACCCACAAATATGGTATAAGCTTTTAAAAGAAAAGATGAACTCCAAAATTGCCATACTCACATTGTTGAGGAAATGATTGCTATAAAATTACCTTGAGAGATTGTCTCTGTCACCTCCCTGGATTCCCAGTTCAGCAGGTATATTCAGCTCAGGGACATCCATGAATAATAATGCTGCATTCTGGTTGTTGGTCAGCAGCTGAGCACAGGGAGTTTTTCCTTCTTCTCAAGCATCACAGAAGCAGTACACAGGATGCTTCTCATTCCAGGAGGAGCAGCTGGAACCAGCTCAGTAAAGCAGAGGGGTCAGAGAAGTACTGTACCCTGGAGAGATGTAGTCTCTATTCCACAGGTGCACTGTGCAGCTCAGCCAGGTAATGTAGCAGTGCTTGCTTGACACATAAATCATGCATTAGCATTTTCATTCTCTGTCCACAGGGCACACAAAACTAACCAGCATGGTGCACACCTCAGTTCAGTTCAGCAGCAAGGCTGCTATTCCAAGGGCATTCATTAAGTGCAAGTGGCCAAAGGAAACAGACAGAACACAGGAGCCATTCCCCTGCTTTCTTATTTTTCTACTCTTCTGGAATTTGATATTAACAGATCACTCCTTTGCCAGTTTCATCTCCCTCCAGCACAAGTCTTCACTACCTAAAAACTTCACTACTGCTTCTCTCAAAGGACTCCAAGACCTGCACTAATCTTCACATGTGCAATCACAACCCTTCCCATACATGCAGAAAACCTGAATTGCACTGAGAAAGTTATGGATACAGTCTGCAGAAACCTCCTTTCAGCATGAAGTTTGTGCTCTCTATGCCAGAGATTTTAAGATTAGTCTGAACTATAGACAAGGGATCAGTGGTCCCACTCCATTCCTTTCTGATAATTTACAACTGGGTAATACAGAACTGCACCAAATAATGTAAACACCAAAATAATGAAAGATAAAACATAAGGGGGTTACAGGAGCTGCAGCTTCAAGTGGTATTTGCCAAGGTTGTTTTGGTCAATTTAAAATCAGTAAATGCACTCTGCATTCCAAGGGAACAGACACCTGTAAGCAGTTTGACAAAAGAAGCTATTGAAAATGAGATAAGAGAAGGGCTATGACTGAGCTGAGTTCAGGAACATAAAAAATACTGGGACCAATTCCAACCAAGACTCAGTCTGTGCAACCCCACCCAAGGTTAGAGGGACTGATGGTGCCCTCAGTTTACCAGACCTGAAGACTGAAAAGAAATCATGGAATCCACAGATCACCTCTATCAAATGAGGATAGATTAATTTCATTGAATGCCCTGAGAACTCCACAATTTAAACCTTAAAAAAAGAAAAAAAAATACCACCACCTACAGTCATTAAAACTGTTTTAAAAAGTCAAATTTTGATTGCAGAAATGTAACCTGGAAACAGTCTGTGAATCTGAATTATGGTGAGTCATGCATATCTTATTTCCCTCTTCAAATGTAAATGAATGCCTAATGTATTTAAAGTTTCATCTATTGCCAGGTTGTTTTACCAGCAGATGTACAAAGGGAAGGAGATGACAAGAAAGCTAGAAGCAAGACAGTTTTCTCAGTACTTGAAATCCTGAGTGTAGCAGCACAGTAGATATAGCCATGGTCCACATATCCTAAATGTACAGAAAAAGACAAAGGAAAGAGTAAACAGTCAAGGAGAACGGGAAGAAAAAAATAAAAATCTTCATTGTTACTGGGATGAAATGTGATGGGTAGAAGTCACAGCTGTGTGTCTTGCTGTGCTTACCCCAAACCACTTTGATGCCCTCTCAATGAACCAGCAGGTTCTGATCCCTCAAGCACCTTGACCATCCTGAAGTTTCCTCCAATGCACAGGAAGTAATTTCCAGGAACCAATACCAAAATACGGCCATCATGCCCTCCCTCTTTCCCTGATCATGTGTCCAATTTCTGTGCGGGGCATTTGGGAAGTTAGGCAGCACAGGAAACTGGGAAGGTGGAAAACACATGGGGAAGAGAAAAGGATGTTTTCAAAACTTCCCATCTGGTTTGCCACATAGCCCAGACCCATGAAATGTGGTGCAAAAATCATCTGTCTGCCTATCTGTGCTCTGGAGAAGCCCCAAGGAGCCTGCAGAGAGGGCAAGGTGGCACAGACCAGCCTACAGATGTAGAAGAGACAATGAATTGCCATAGCTTTGAAGGAATAGCCAGGTCTCAGAAAAATATCCTATCCAAGAGACAGAAACAACTCCAGGCCTTATAGAGAAAGCAAAAAGCAAGTTTTAGAATTGGTGTCCGGCTCAGAGGTTGCCAAACTATCTCCTACAGCACCAAAGCTCTATCGTAACCAAGAGGTCTGGAAAATGACCAAATCATTGAAAGTAAATGAGTATTTCCAGTAACATATTCCTTTCACTAGTTTAATCCTAATGACTAGAAGCTGCTGCTCACAGAACAGTAGGCATGAGAGATGGAAGGAAACCAAAGGACCAATTAGGTCGTTAATCCATCAAATTGACAGAAGATTAGTTCCTAGAGCATATTTCTTACTGTTTCATCCATTTTATTTCAAAAAAGCCCCAGCAATGGAGAGTTTATCCATTCCCTTAAGGAAATCACCCACAACTTGTTAAATATCTCTTATCAGAACAATTTCTATTCTTTCCAGCTTACAGTTTCCCCTTTTCTTAATTTTATGTTGCTGCTCTCAGCAACCTTTTGTAGGCCATTTCCCAGCACACATTCAGCAAGTGCACATGCATCCTTCCTTATCCTCTAGCCACATAAACTATATTGAGTAATTCCATCCTTTTCAAATGCATTTTCGTCCAGTCCTTCAGATTCAGGAAAAAGTGGTAGCTTCTTTTAAGATATTTCCCCCCCTGAACTTCCCCTCCACCTGTCTCTATGTTCTGCTGTCCCACTGGATTTGAAAAAAAAAAAACAAAAACAAAAACAAAAACTGCTATAATAATCTGATGAAAGTAGTAAGACAAAAAAGACACAGATGATTATGGAACAACATCAAGAGCACCAAAGTAATTCCAGAGGGGAAATATTTTCTTCTTTCATGAGAAAATTGGATGGAAGATTGGCTGGCTGTTCACTCCTCTCTCAGTAAGATGCACCTTTACCTGCCTAGCAGAAGGATCAGGCCAACCTCTGGTACAGAGTAAAAAGGCAAGCAAAAAAACACTCCCAGGCAAGCACGTGCCTTACCGAAACCATTACATCCAGCCACGGAAGAGATTTGGATCTCAAAGCACCACTCCTCCCTCTAGGTCAAGTCTCAACCTCCCCATGGGCTGAAATGGAGAGCAGCTGCAGTAATTGCTTGTGGGACAGCTGACTGTAGTCAAGGTCAAGGCTGCCCTTTGCTAGATGCCAAAAATCTCAGCTGAAGACTGGCTATGACCTAGAGAAATCAGAAGGGATAGAATCCCTTCCAGTCTGAAGGCTGGAAATCAAGAGGGATCACACACCACAGACCTCCAAAATGGAACAAATTGTTCCAACAAGATGTTTCTGATTAAGCAGGAAATAAAGATTAATTTCTTAGTACAGCATCTAACGGAGTTGCTGCCTGTAATTACAGGCAGAGGAGTGCCACAGACAGCACAGCCTCTGGGTATCCCCAGGCAGAGATTCCCCAGGGAGACAGTTCTTCTCAACGTAATTGCCTATGGACTTGCCCAAGTAGAAATTCTGCAAAACACACTGCACTGTAGTCCAGCCCCACTGAAACAAGAAGTTTGTGCAGATTTCTCTCTGATGGCCGTGACAGCACAGCCACATGGGTCATTCCCTGCAGCCCCACTGACTTAAGAGGGAGAGACATTCATCAGCCAGAGCACACCTAGGCAAGGACGAGCTCCTGTCTCTGTCTGTCCACTGCAAGCCACTTTGTTCAACTGAGGGGAAAGAAAATAGATGCTTCCAGGGGACTGGAGAGCCACAGACTACTAGGAGAGTCCAGAGGTGGTTTGGCTTCAGGTAGTGTCTGAGCTTTCAGCAGATAAACAACATTTTCTGCTCCTGTTGAGAACAGGAGTTGAGGATCATAAGCAACAGAAAACTGCTCCTGACAACACCAGCTCTGTCTCCTCCTCACACGGATGGAGAAGATCTCATTAATGCATTTTTTTCTCCACACCATAATAATCTCTCTTGACTTTCAATGGCTTTGAGCTACAACCACACACCTTGAAGAGCCTGATAAACTCAACTTTAAACTGATTATTGAAATATCCAAGCTGTTCATGCAATGACTGCCAGCTGAAGCTGCACTCTCTTCACTGCTTAATCTTCACTTACAGTGACAGAATTCATTTGTTCTTCCCCACTGCACTTCTTATACCCAATTGTGCATTCCCAAACCCTCACACATACCCCCCTTCCCACCTCCAATGCTCACACTGCTTACAGGATTTCTGGAAATAGCTCATTTAAGGAAGAGCTTATTTGTTTCAAGCAATGAACAAAAAAGAAAAAGCAAAAGGAACAACTCAATTACTGTTTAGTTGAGGACAAAACTAGAGCATCTTTGATAACTTTATGTGCAGCAGCAGCAGAACTTCATATTTAATTATTTTCCACTTCCTCTTCTGAATTCCTAAGCCATACTAAGTAGCACCAGTTCTCCACACTGCCAGAAGCAATTGCATTTAGAAGTAAGATGTCCCAACATAACTTTAAGAAGCTATAAATGCCAAGATGCAGCTACCACACCCAACAAGGGGAATGGAGCTCTTTCACCACCCTGCCACCATCTGTGGCTTCAACCAATCCATGGACTTACCTGAGCCTTAAGGCCTCATCTGAGTGAGAAATCCCCACACCTCTGCCACGACAGACAAGTCCTTCCTCTAACTTGCCCCCAGCTCCTTTCATTCTCCTCCAGACCAAGAGACAGCGGGAAGGGGAACTCAGAGCTCTCAATCCACAATCATCCTCCACATTGCTAACCACCTTCTCCTCCTCCCCGTTGCACATGTGAAGTTTCTTTCCCTTTGCAGCTCTTCCCACTCTCTACTGAGGGCCACAGAAGCAAGAGCAAACAGCTGCAGCTCTCTGCAGAAAAGGTCACTTGCTGATTGCTTGCCAGGTGAGGGACAATGTCCATCCCTCGGAGGAAGGCAGATATCATCTCCTCTGTGTGACATTTGCACAGTGCTTTGGAACACAGCTATGTAAATGTACAGCAATCAGGGATGTTGTTCAAATCCTGCAAACCTATCTGCAGCCAAGAGGGCAATACATTCAAGTATCTAGGTCTGTGTACTTAACAATCAGAAATGAAGTACAGGGCCTGTAAGCAAGTCCAGGTTTACTCAGATCTATGGCCAACACTTCACCACAGTTTTTCTGAAAAGCAAAATTCTCTCCAAAGAGAACAAAATTCAAACCATTTGAAGAGATCATGTGACACTGCATTTGTCATTGCCATGGCCAGAAAATTATCCAACCCATTGAACAGCATGAACAGTCTTTGCAGGTGGGTCATTGAAGGCCTGAGGCACAGATCAGCAGGTACAGTAGAGGTCAAACAGCACTGTGGTGTGGGCACTGAGGCCAGCAGAAACTGTGAACACACATGAATTTGAGGATACCACTTGGCAAAGTGTCATCTTCTACTTCTCTTCCACTGAAGCCATGGGAACACTCACACTGCAACATTCCCCCCACCTTCTCCAGCACAATTAAGCCCCAGATAAAAGATTTGGCAGTGGTGATTTACCCAATCCCCCTACACAATGCAATCAGATGTTTAGAAACACCATGATTCCTGAATTCCAACTATTGTGTCTTCTTATGTTTTTGCGTCACAGATCAAAAAGCTTTTTGCACATTTTCTGTTATATAACATGATCGGCTGACCTAAGACATTTGCCTTTGTTAATAAAATACCTTGTGACAATACCCTGAAAGTCACAGGTAAAAAGTGCTGGCACTCCACAGGGCAATAGATGTGAAATACTCCAGTACTTTTGTCCAGCGCTTTCCATGCAGCTCCCTGTTTAATGAGTCCATCACCAGGTTTAATGACCTGCCAGAGCTTTAGAAACACTCTTCCCTCCTCATCAATGATTCACATGCAGTCTTAAAGCTGTGCACAGATTAAAGAGGCTGTTGCTCTCCCACCTCACTTCAACCCAAAGTGGTTTTAAATATTTCATCTCACCACAGAACTCTTCTGTACACATCCCAAAGGTGCTCTGAGAAGCTCTCACCAGGAGTTCAGCATTACCTGGCAGAGGGCCTGCTGGCACCGCAAGAAAGCTGTCGCTGCCAGGCATGCCCACATCCTATATTTACTTTCTTTAATGAGTCCTGCACGACCCCAGCTGCCAAGCGTGGGGATAGGATTTTCTGAGGTAGTTGATGCTTTTTATGGAAAAATCAGATGGACAGCCTGATTGCAGTGACAGAACAAAGAAGTACCTGGTCTGTAATTACTGGGGTCAGCAGAAGTTTTCCTTCGACTTCAAGGGAAATGGAGTCCTGACCCTCTTCTTCTCAGCTCTGAGCAGATTTAGAGGATATCCAGAAACACAGGCTGGATCTTGCACTTCCCAGGTGAGCATGTCAAGGATTAGCAGTCTAATAGAACACCCATAATGCCCTGTAGCTCTTACTGTGAAGCAACCCTGGTGTGAGAAGTCTCATGGTCCAGGCTGCCATAGAGACTTCCCCCCTCCCTCCTCACACAAAGCAAGACTCTGCCCTGTGGTGCAGTCCTGATAAGCACTTTTTTGGTCCCAGGGAAAGGAGACCCAAGTAGCACAGGGACAAGTGAAAAAACCTTGAGCCAACCTCCAGCTTTGCCACCAATGGCAGGATTTTGCTGATACCACTCCAAGCCATCACTTTGCCTTCTCCCAGATGGGAATGATACCAGCAGATCTCACATTCTAAGTCTCAGCCAGCTTAGTGGTCCATGGCTAACAGCCACAGTCTCCACATGCCTGTGGTCATTCATGACACAGGAAAGGCTCCTCAGAAGATCCCTCTGGGGTCCTCTGGAAAATTCTTGACATTTGGATTTTCATTTAAGTCAACTTAAACCTTCAGAACCTCCATGGCACAGAAGAGTCTGCCCCCCACAGAAAAAGCTCCCTTTGCAGCATCTGTCCATGATAAGGAATGTGGCTGAGGAACCACGATTCCCCTACACTGCCAGGGGTAGTACAGAAGGCAATACTTGGTCACATCATTTCTTTGGCCTCATTCTTTCTCTCACCCCATAATGGAAAATGTGGAAAAAAATCCTTCAAGAGATGGAGTCACATCAGTCCACAGCAGATATGGCCAAATCATGAAAAATGTTGTTTGTTAGCACATTCAGAAAATGAAGCCTTGACTTCTCCTGTGTAATTCAGCCTTTCCTGTATAAGGAAAGAGTAATGACCTCTGTAGACCTGCAAAGGGTAGACCTGACTGAGAGAGAATACAAAGATCCCTTTACTTAGTGCAAAACCAAACAAAAGTGAGCAATAAAGCACTGCAGAAAACAAGCAGGTAAGTACTTGCATTTTATCTTCAGTCAATACCTTTTCAGCATGGCTGATCTCTGAAATCTGATTTCATGTAGTTCTGCAAACCCATACCCCCTGGGAAGCTTGCATTGCTCTTGCTGAGCATTAGCTCTCACTTCATTTGTCCACACAATCTCTACACAGCTGTCATCTTGACATCCAAGCAAGCTTAAACAAAAACATAATCTCTCCATAAAGCACACCTCTCTTCTCAAACAGCTGTTGCTCTCAGGTGTCCCCTTCCACAAAATCCATCACTAAACCCTTTGCCTTCCTCAGTGAAGGGAGGATATTTAGAGAAGAGAGCTCTGTAGTACATCACAGTCTCAATTTACTGTGGCTCATTGCCTCTTTCTTGCTCACTCTAATCCTTTCTGGAGGTGAGAGGGCCATGGAATGGGTTCTTGGCCAGAGTCACTGCAGCAGCCACGGAAAGATTCATTGTACATCCTCACTGTACAACAAAGCCATCAAGAAAAGAATGTGGCAAGAGAGGGCATTCAGTCAAAGGGCTGTGTGATGAACAGCTGGACCTTGAGGTGGATGAAGGAACCAGATGATAAGGCAAGGAAATATCCACTGCCATAGCGTCAATCCACTCCCTCCTTCTTTCACAGCCCTTCTTGTCTAGTGACTCAGGGCTTTCAGTGAAAAGGAATTGATCAATGCAGTTCAACCTACACTCAGGAAACACTGTGGTTCCCCATCACACCTGTCAGCTCCAGCTGTCTACTCTGCTCGGCACAGGGTGAATGTCCATGGTTCTGCACAACCCCTGTCCAGAAGTCCTTGCAGTTTAACCACAGCACCAAAGCATTACACCAAAGGAAAAGATGCAGGTGCTGGGCTGTTTCCAAACTGCCTTCCCTTGGCTGTCTCCAGTGCAGCTCAACCAGAGAGCAACACTGCAGCCGTCCCAATGAGCTCCTCACTGGAATAACGCTGCCAATGCCTGGGCACCCCACTAAGCCACCAGTGCCACCAGGGCTCCTGAAGCAAAGAGCCATCAGGCACCCACACCCACTGTGCTACCAAAACCCCTACACATTCAGGAAGCTTTATCAAATCCCAATCATCTCCATCACCAGCAGAAGCTGGGTGACCTTAAAGAAGTTTTATCAGGTTCGAACTTAGGTCATATAAAATTGCCGCAGTAGTCTCAAAGATGTGAAACATCGGTGTGAGAGTGCAATTATGTTGGAGTTGATTGCATTGAGGAGTTAAGGTTAGTGGAATCAAACTCAAGCTGGTGTGAATCATCGCAGTTCCACTGGAGGGAACAGTTACATTATTTACTCCGGATGAAAATCTGTTTCACTAAGTTGAACAGAACAAGAAAAGGGCTATAAACAGAATCAGACTTATAAAACAGTAAACCACAATTTTCTATCCTTAAAATAAGTCTCTCTCCAACACTAGACTTCAAAACTGGGACCAAATCAGGTGAAAGGCAAGGCCCCCCATTTGCTGATTTACACACACACAAAAGGATATAACCTGCTGACACCTGTCAGAAATAACTCACTTGCCACATCGAGAAGCAGAGCTCACAGGTGGACAGGCACAGCTCCCCTTCAGTCATGTGAGAATATAGTTTAAATATTTTCTCCAGACAGCTCTAAGCATTGCAGCACAGGTGTTGGATTTTGGAGACTGAGGCTCCATGCTTGCTTCTACTCTACAGCTACTCCTCAACAAGGCTTTTAAGTTGTGTCTGAAATGGTCAACCTTCAGGACTACCTTGTACTTATACCAATGAATACTTGTGCATAAAATATCCTCAGCTGAGGACCAGGGTCTGGTGCCCCAACATTGGATTCTTCCCTCCTGGAGTTGCCTTCTCATCTTCTGGCTCTTCCTGTTTTCATTGAATCACTGGAAACTCCCTGAGGTCTCTGCCACAGGGAAACAGGATCAAGAACAGACCTGCAGATCCTTATTCTTGATGCCAGCTCAGCCATATCCTGCTTCCTCCCACAGCCCAGGTGGAGAAAACTCCTGAGAGCTCCGTTTTCTGAGCAAGCGGCACGCTGCGGGTGGCTTGGTGGACTGCAGGGTGTTGGACAGACCTGGCAACACCAGCAGTCAGAGGTGATCTCTCACACTAAATTTTTGGGATGCAGGTTTGGGGTAAGAATGAGGTTTTAAGCACTTGAACCCTTGTCACATCACGCCACCTACAAAAGGCTCAGACTATTCCAGTCAACTGGTGGGGAACTACAAAATGAGGGTGAGCACTTTGACTTTACAGTGCCCTGTAATGCCAGAAATTTACACCTACCTTGGTGGCCCCACAACATTGAACCACATAATGCACAGCTCCTTACCAGCCTCCATGCCCTGCAACAGGGCCAGACTGCACACTGGAGCATTAAATCAGCAATCCTCTGCTTCTCTGACATTACCATGGAACTCTGCTGCTCAGGTTTCCCTGCCACAGGAGTTTGATTCACAGTAGCAGGCTTTTCAGCTGTGGCTGTGAAACTGATCTACATATTAATATAATAACTCTTTACAATTCAAAAAGATGAGAAGTGGAAAAAATATGGGAAAGAAAAGATGAAGCCCTCTGCAGATGTTGTCCTCACATATGGTACCCCATATGGTTGTATTTCACTGCTGCTTGGTTTTATAAGATCTCCCTACAGAGGGTAACCCCAGCCCCCTTCCTTACTGTGATCAAGAGATTGATTAAGAAACAGGTAACACTGCAAGCCACTTTGTCATTGCTGATAGAAGTGCTGAACAGACACTGCTAAATTACAGCTATCAATCTCCCAGCCTGTACATGGATCCATTAATTATTTCTTCCATTGCCCACAGAGACAGATGCTTCCTGTTTTCTTGACATAAGCTGCGTGGATCACTTGCCCATCTGGCTTCTGTGTGTTGCTGTAATGGTAGCTTTCTCTCAGATGTCATGTTACAATTCCTAACAGCCTCCACAGGGAGACAATATTATCATTTAGCATTTCTAAAGGATACATCTCTAATCCTCCAAAATTTGTTAATTCACCCTGGAATTACTGGATTATGTTCTGATGTACTATTAGTCCAGCTATACAGGGTGTGTGTAAGTATGGGAAAGTGGTACCAGTGACATGATCTGCCAAACATCATAGTCATGACCAGAGACAAAGTAGACACACGAGCAAAAAGCTGAAAGTTTGCTTTCACATCAGCATGTAAGGATAAGAAAGAATGAGAGACACCATTCCATGACCTGCTTGCTTAGGGAAAGCAGAGTCCCCATGCACAATGTATGGCTGCAGTTACAGCCAGGCCCAAGGATGATGGTGCTTCTTTACAGTCATGCAGGACACCAATGGGATCTTGGTAGGGGAGAAGAGCAGCAGCACAGCGTGAAGCCACAGCCACAGTGGCAGGGCCACCACCAGCAGCGTGCCAGATTCCATAAGATCTGACCAGTCCCTGCACACACAGAAAGCTCCAGGGTTTCTGCAGGGATTGGAAGCCCCTCAGCATGAATTTCATCAACAAAACTGGAGCTCACTCCAGCAAGCAGATATAGAAAGGAGCTGGCTTTGGGGATTTCCATTTCGAGCTCACACCTGGCCCATAACCTGTGAGGGGAAGATGGCCATAGATATTAGAGCAATTCTACAAATGCTCTCTCCCAAGCATCAGCTTCTCCAGGCAAAGAGGAATGGGTGGTTTTGATAGCAGTTCCTTTTTCATGACTCACTTCCACGTCATCATACCAATAAGATCCTGTCTCTCCAGGGTGTTTTCCTCTAGTGATTAATGTTATGAGCCTTTGACCTTGTGCCTTATCAACAGTACACAACACATACTATAGCCACCTAGAAACTTGCTGCCTTTCATCCCTTATTGCTTAATAAACTTGCCAGCAGACCTATGAACAGAATAATGAAGCTAAGCAATTGCATTCAGCTCAGTAAATCTAGGGCAGTGCCTTTTAAAAATAAATAAAATCAGATTTTAAAAATTGCAGAAATGTGGACTATCATGAAAAGATCCCATCAGTTCAGCCAGAGTTCAAAAACCTCTCACTCTGCTGTTTCAGCTGCTGAAAGGAGGAGCAGTGTGAGAAAAGATGAGAGAAGGGACTTGCATAAATCTAGAAGAGGAGGAAGAGGAGATGTCAGGACTTATCCACACACAGTGCGTGCCTTAGGGAGCTGCTGCAGGAACTGCAGCCAGCATGGCCTTTGGCATGAAATGCTCAGGATGGGAAGGAATGGTGCTCAGAAGCAGGTGCTTTGGCAGAGTGTTGGGGAGAAGGCAGCCCGGCACCTGGCTCCTTAAGTTTCAAATTTGGTGAAATTTCAGCCAGTTGACATCAATAACCTGCAGTTTATGTTGTGTTAGTGCTGCAATTGGGCATTTTCTGGCATGAAGTACAAGACAGATCTTCTTCCAAGGCAAGGCACATGGGCAGGACGTAACAGCAAGACACAGGGTAAGCACTGCATGTGCAGGGACTCCTGACACTGCTCTACTGCACAGTCAATGAGGGCTATTGAGGTCCAGATGCTCAGTCTGGAGGTGCTGAAGGTACCCTTTTCCCACACCACCTGTGTACAGAGCCTGTGGAAACCACATTTCCACCTCTGGGAGCACTGTTTGGGTCTGACGGACAGGCCCACAGAAGATCTCACCTGCGAGATCACACACAGACATCTGTCAGGGCCCATAACACTGCCCTGACATGCTGGACAGCCTAAGACTGTTACAAGACTTAAAGCCACAGAAATTTATTCAGTCCCCAGCAGGTGATAGGAGAAAGCAAGCACCATGGCCTTCCCCATATCCAATTCCCTCCAACAACGAGACCATTAGGGGAAAACGCCCAAATCACGCTAGGATTACCAACCAGTACAATGAATCTCTTCTGCCTCTACACCTCTGCCATCACAAATTTCCAACAGTTGCCACCACTACCCCAAAGTATTTTCTCCAGCGACTAAGTTACTTGCAACTGGATCTAGACCTGTGTCTGACTTCCTGGGAGAAATTGCTGCTGCTGCAGGTGTAAACTGCTGCCCTGCCTTCCCACCAAGAAAGGCAATATATGTCCCAAATAGACAGAGAACAAGAAAAGGGAGCTCCATCTCCACAGAGCATTTCACAATAAGTGCTATAATTTATAGCACATAAATACTGTACATATACCACTGCGTTTTGCAGTCATTATCATCTCAAAGGGTAAGTAGGAGGTGGGAAAACAGCTTGTAACAACTGTAGCTTAGACAGCTGCTTTCTCTGCCACATCTAATGGTGTTGTTTTGGGAGGTAAAATAGGCCTACCCAGCAGTGCCTCTGCTTCTGATAGGATAGGCTGCAGCTCCATGTGGGGCTTCTGCTGAATAACTAGGTTCGAGGCAGAATCATGTAAACAATCTTGTAGAGGCTTTCTGGGAGAAAGACAAAACCATTCCTAACTCCAAGCCCATCCCTTTCCCATAAAGAAACTACATTGTCCTCATGCTGGGCTTTTGCACTGTATCTGTATGACACAACACTGTGGCTGAAAATCTGTGGAGAGGATTAATCTCCCACAATGCCAAGTAACACAGCTAATGGCATCTTTCAGCTGCATACAAGACTACTTTAAAAATTTTTTTTCTACACCAACAGAGTTAGTCCTAAAAAAAGCTGCCCCTCCTCCTTTCTTCCCCCAGCCTGGTTATTTGCCACATGTCCTTGTCCTCCCTTGTCCTTGTGTCAGAACCTCCACAGACCCAGTTCAGCTCACTAATCTGACAGAATATGCTTCCTTTATTCTGTCCTGGGGGAAAACTTTTAGCCAAGTTTGTTTTTGTGCCAACTTAGTAAGTTAAATTGTCTCAGAGGAGCTCACTAGAAAAACCCAAATGAAAGCTGACAATAGTTCGACCACTAAAGATATACAAATGGAAAGTGAAAAAATTCAGGATCAGGAAGACATTGGATCAGCTCAGCTGCACTACTGAACTACACCTTCCATTAAACATGGCACATCTCATTTTACACTTCTTTAAGGGTGGTTTCTCTCCTAAAGTCCACAGGATATAAGAAATCATATTTTCACTGATCTAGTTTATTGTAGTTGCTGGATATCTTGGCTCTACTAGCCAAAAGAGTAGCTTTTTCTCATTTGTGCTTGGAGTTTGCCTTGAGGAAGTTTGGCAGGATGCAGCTATGACATCTGTAATGGTAACAGCACGGGAAAGGACTGCCAAGGTGATCCTGTTTTAGTAAGTGGAATCACACTGCACTTATACAGCCTTAAAGAAGCCATAGCATGACCCAGGACTTTTAGCACATGAATAAATGGAAGAGACACGATGTCTGGTTCTGGAAGCCTCTGAGATCACCAGAAGCATAGCATAGCAGTGAAGAGAATAGATCACTCTTTGTTCATCTTGTTCTTGCACCAGTGCTTGTGCTGTGACACCAGGGTGTTGTCACAGATCTCTGCTCTGACCCACCAGGGCTGCTATCAGGTCTGGCCCAGACCCTGCAGACACAACTCAACAGTGGCCAGTAGCCCTTCTTGGCTCCTTCCTTCTTCTCTGCTTTGAGCTCTCAGAGCAAGGAAAGCTTTGCTTTTCCCTTTAGGGCCAAGAGTTTCCAACACTGACGGTTTGTCTGAGCAGCACAGAATTGCCATGGTTACAGCCTTCTTTGTGGACTCAGGGAGAACAGCAGGATTCATGGAGCCAAACTCAAAAGCTTGCTTGTACATCAGAGAGATACAACTGGGGATGAGTCAACATCAGAAGGAAAATAAATTGCTTCTCCCACCACCCAAAATGCCAAAAGGGACAGTTAGGAAAAGCATCATTGCATCAAGGCTTTGAGAAAGGTGAGTTCAACCCCTTTCATTAAAAGGCTTAGGGAAATAACTAACCTTCATCCGAGTGAGTAGCAGCTGCAACTCCGTGCCCTTTCTCCTCAAGGGCAAAGTTTAATCATTCTTTCAGAAGTGTAAACTCCTTCAAGCAGTTCTCTTTGCTCCTTATTTTGTTTCAGCCAGAAATTGTGAGGTTCTAAATGCCCCACGTGTCTCCTGGAATGTCTGCTAGCAGCAGCATGACGGAGGCTGTGAGAGGAGTTCAGGGTAGAGCTCAGCCTGGAAGACACATCTCACCTGTGTCAGCTTCCCCCTCACAACTGGGACATGACAGAGTCACAGCAAACCCGCAGGGGCAAGGTGCAGAAGCTGAGAAGGGCAGCTGTGTCCTGACTGCCCCTTTTGGGGGTGCTATCCCCCTTAAGAGCTCACTCAGTTCATCCATGAGAGATCACCACCCTCAGCCCAGGCTGGACACAGCCTGAGGCCAAAGCCTGTACATGTGCTCCCTCCATCATACCTGCAGTATGGGCAGGTACCACAAGGTCCTCAGTCATGGAACACCCTTGGTTTTGGTAGCAACTCCCACTGTGATTCACTCGGCCTGCAAAACAGCCAGACATGCATCCACACTCCAGCTGTACAGCACTGCCAAATCTCAGCACCAAATGCCCCAGCAGCAAAGCTTGTCCAATAGCACCATGCTGGAAAGCTGGCCATAACCTCGGGGACAGTGCAAAATGTTGCTGTAGTGACATTGCAATTCATGGCCTCAAGGGATCCTCCCCACCAGGCACAGACAGCACCAGGATGGGGCCAGTATTTGCCTTGTGGTGCTGTGAGTCAGAATATGACCCACAAGCTTCTGTATTTACAGGAAAACACCCTCCAACACCACAACACAAACTGATTGCATCAGTAAGAGCCTTTGGAAAGTATCAAGAAAGCAACAGGAGCCCACCACTGTCACTTTTAGAGGTCGCTGTCCATGAATATGACCACATGAACTCCTTTTTCAGGCTTCTTCCAGCACCAGATGAAAAAAAGTAGGCTCACTCCTCCCATTTTATTGGGTATAGAAGCAGTCTAAGCATGCAGAAGAGCAAGGGAAGAGTCTTCCCTGGTGCAATATGCCTGATCTCTGCAGGTGTCCCTGTGTGACCAGCACTGCACCTTCCATCACACTCTGATTCTTTGAAATCTGCTTGACCCCACAGAGGCAGTAGCAGCATAACAACTTAAAAGCTCAGAGAGATAATCCTGCTGGTGTGAATACCCATTCCCCAGGAAATCAATGTATTTACAGCCCCAATTTAAACTGCTATAAGCACTATCACTAAAAACATATTTGCATTATTATCACTGCACTGTGCAGTTAATTGTTATACAAATATTTGTGCTGCCCACATTCATCACAGGGGCTGCTGCTGCCTCCGGGTGAACTTACTCAAAATCTGATGTGTTTTCCCAAGACTGGAAGTCTTAAAGGGGATGTCTTTATTTTACTGCTCTGAGAAACGCTGATCCAAAATTCCTTTCCACTGAAGTGGATCCAGAGCAAAAGGGGACCATATTCTTCAGAGGAAAAGCATGATGGGGCAAGACTTCCCAGGCTACATTTTTGGACCAAGAAGTCAGGCTGAACTTACCTTTCCTCTTGTCAGCTCATTGTGATTTATTTAGATTTATCACCAGTCTTTCCTACTCGCCTCTCTTTCTCTCCCCTTTCTTTTTTAATTAGGCCACTGAGGCCTTGTTTTCAGAAACTGTCTGGATCCCAGCAGAAGCTTTTAAGTCTCAGACATCAAATGGCAGTCAGTTTACCATAGTTAATTATGGTAATTTTTGCTTAGTAGTAGCTTCCCTCTGAAGAGCCAAAACTACTTAGAAAAAGCCCCAGCCTCAGGCATGAATTTCTAAGAACATATTTTTTTGTCATTCATTATTTTACAAAGTTAAGTAGCAGCAGAAAGTTAAAATCCAGAGAGGAAAAAAAGAGCTGACAAAAAGAATAAGCTTTTGGGGCTATACACCATCACATGACACACAACCAGACAATGTTTGCCTTTTGTAGGCATCAGGCATTGCTGTGCTGAGCTGTGGCACGGGGTCTGCGTCTCTCACAGTGGCCCAGTCCTCCACCACAGCTGTGTTCAGCCAGAAAGGTTGCTCTGAACTGCACAGAAGGACAGGCAGCCCTCCAGCCAGCCCCAGAGTAGAGAAGGTACAAAGGTATCCTGGATTTTCTCACAAACAGAAGCTGTGAGTGAGGCATGTTGTGAGTGGAGTGTAGGTACCTGGCTGTCCCAAGCAGCCAGTGCCACAGGAATGCCTTCCCCTTTGGATGCAGAGCATTATGTGACCCTCCACAGGATATCCCATGCAGCCACAGACCAGAAAGATCATAGAAACAACAGAAAACTCCTCCCAAACACTTCTATGGGGAGATCACGTGCAGCAACAGGGCTTTCAAAATACTCTGACTAAAGCAGGCCCTGCCTCAGCATGGATTCAGCCTGTAGGTGAGAACATATTGCACATTAAAAATTAATATAACCATGGCACTCACAAAAACGATCCACTACAAAGAGGATGGGGTTGATTTATGCAGGGATGCAGGATTCTTGCACAAGGGAAAGAGACACAAGCCGAACAGTGAGGAATTAAGAGCTACTTTTCCAATGTCTTGACAAACCATCACCTCGCTGCCTGCAGATTACTCAGCCTTACATGGGCTAAATACCTTGATTTCTGCCCCTGCTTTTTTTGTTGCAAATCAGGAATATTAACCTCTATCTGTTTTCCAGGATTTCCTTCTAGGTTCCCATAGGAAGAAAAAACTTTCTGACGAGAAGTTTGCCACCTGGAGAGGAAAGGAAAACAGAAGGAGAATTGACAGTTTGCCTTTGATTTCTATGGCTATAGAGTCTGGCCAGATAATCTGGGGCTTTAATACACAGATTCTTTATTTTATGAAGGGTCTGAAAAGGTGGTGCTTTTATCAATTAACAAATATGTAATCTTCAGGTCTGCTTTGCTGCTGATGAGTTTATTTCATCTTCAGACTCTTTTAGGCAGTTTAGCATTTCATCTGACAAACTAGAAACCACTGGGAGCAGTTGAAGTCAAACTTTCAAATATTTATATTTGATAGGTTCAGAGGTAGGCACAAGAATGTAAAATACAAGTTCAGAGCTTCCTGCATAACTCATTTCAGCATTGGAGGAAAGGAGGAGAGGAAAATACATGTGTATTCTAATTTAATCAAAAACAAGTATCCAAACAATCACTATGGTCTTTTCCAGAAGTTTTCATTCTGTGGATGCTGCAGCTGTTTGTTTGCCAAGTGGTTTGAACAGCTTAATCATTGTTTAGAGTAAAAGAAAGTAATTGATTTTTGAATTTACACTAAGACATTGCACAGCACTAAGAAGATTGCCTAGATTTTCAAAAACATCTTTTAAAATAGTTTGTCTTTTGTCAGCAAAGTAGATCTGGGTCTCTGCCTACTTTCAGACAATGAAATTCTGGCTCTCATCAAGCTTCTTTCTATGCAAACATGACTAGGTTTCAGATCAAATATGTCTGGTGCTTTAGGCCCATCATAATGCACAAGAAAGTTAGATGGCCCCCATGGTCCCTTCCAGCCCTATTCTGTACAGTTCTGGAATACACACTGGGCTTGTTTGTCCTCTCACCACCCCTTCCTTGAATACTACAATCAATCTAGAGGGCCACCAAGCAGTAGACAAGAATTTGGCATTGGGACTCAGAGCTCCATCAAAGCCCTTCAGTGTCCAGGTGGTTTCACACCCTCCAGCCACACCAGACCACGGTTACAATTTGAGAGCTCATGCCAAGCATTAGAGGCTATGGGACAATGGACAGGCTGGTGAGCTTTATGGATTTGTGGCACTAAAGAGAAAAGGAGCAGTGGAAAAGATGCCAGCTGGCAGGGATAAAGCTGAAGTGTTCCCTTTCCCAGGCCACACAACTCCACTGCCCAAGCTGAGACCTTTTCTTTCAGCAGTCATGGGCTGTGCCATTTCCTTTCTGTGACAATGAGGGAGACCAGCCAGCCTCTTCAAGAAAACATAAGGACAACTTCTGGAACAGTAGCAATGGCAGGACCAGTTGAGGTAGAGGGAAAACAACCATATCTCCATGGCAAACTGCAAAACCCATCTAACTCCAGGAGCAAAGCCCAAGGATCATTTGTTTGTGATCCCTCATGCCTCACAGCCAGATCTGCTTTCCCAGGACAGAGCCTGTCTCCTGTCACACTCCTTTACTACAGATTTTTTGAGTCTTAAACACCCCACCCCAGTGCCACCAAAGGAAAAAAAAGGGAGAAAAAAAAAGGCCAAACCTTAGAGGTAAGCACAACAATCAAAATCATAAGAAAAGTTTCACTTCATTAACCTTCAGAGCATCATAAATGTAGTGAACATGGATTTACACAGGAGCAGTCGGAAAGCCTAAAAATCACCCTTGGAGAAGCCCACAGGGCTCAGCTATCCAGATAAACTCACTTCTGTCAATTCATACAGGATGAGAGTAATTCCTGCAGCACCACTTCTCACATTACACTACAAATCTTCCACTTCAGAATTAGAAGATTAGAGGACATAAAAACCGCCCACGTCATGCTAATACCTATCTCTTAAATAGATCAAGGTACTTTATATAGAACAGCTCAAAGGGAGTGATAACAAGGTCCAGGCCTGTACTAAATATCAATGGAGAAACCTCAAAGCACTGAATAGAGACACTTTTACTCTGAGGTCAGCATGCACACCTGGAATTTCATTCCCCTCTCCCACTTCTTGTTTCCCAGATTCTGCAGCGCACATTCAAAGGCAGCTGATGCAACAGCTGATTGAAACTTTGTTCATCTTTCTCACAACCTGCCCCACTGCTGCCTGTGGCTTTAAAAACCAGCACACAAAAGACGACACAACTTTGCCCTTGCCTTCTGAGTTGTCATCAAAACTCCTCCTCTCTCATTAACCAAGCACCTCCTTCATGCCACTACCAACCAGAGAGTGGCTTTCTTCTTACTGATAAACTCAAACTAAAAGAGCTACCTGCTGTTTCTCTCAGCTGAGACAAATCACATGGCAAGTCAGGGGAAGATTTCTCTTTCTCTATCCTTTCAGCAATCCCATCACATTCTTTCCATCAAAAATATGTTCTTTGGGTCCAGGGGAGAGGGCTTCTCTATGTCACAGTTCATAACATGCATTGGGGCTGGGGATATAAAGACAGAAGTAATATCACTATACTGGTGAAATCAGTGTTTTGTTGGAATGTGTTTTCCTGTCCCCACATCACACAGTTCTGCAAGGCCTTGACAACGGACACCTAAAAGCCCCTGGGTTTGTGTGTAGCTGAAGTCATTTGTCCACAGAGCAAAGGAGAGCCCTCTTCTTCTGAAATAAACAAAAAAGCAACAACAACAACAAAAAAAAAAATAGAACAAGGGAAGAGAAAAGGATTTAAATGCATGGAAAAGTGAACCATTTACCTCATCTCTCCCTGCTCAGGATCTGTTCAATCCCAGCCTCCAACTCTCCCACACAGGTACAAAGGAGTCACCTGTTCCTCTGCTGCCCATCAGCAGCCAAAATCTTGCCTGAAGACTGGCCTCAGCACAACATGCTTGGACCAGGCAGCAGCCAACAGTATCACACAACTCTGTCCCAGGAAAGCAAGTCTGTGAGAGGAAACTCTATTCACTTGGCAAACACAGCAAGCTATAAGCACCAATTTCATTGTCTGTTTTAGTATTGTTTCCTCTTCATCAGCTGCCTCAGCTCTGTTTGAGGTCAGGCTCCCCCCATCCCACAGCTTGGTGATAGTGTTGCTTTTATGGCCAGATCTGAATCATTGCTGTATAGAGCAAGCCCGAGGAGAGCTGGTCAATTAAGAGCGCTAACCTGATTCTGTGCTCTCCTTTGGCTTGTTAAGAACTTGAGTTCAAAAGGATTTCCACTGCCAAGAAATCAATTACAGTGGTTACAGGAGATACAGAGGAGAAAGATGCAGGCAGACATGCTGATTAAAAAGGTTCCCATCCCATGGTTGTGTTTCCGCCTGCCAGCTCTCCTGCCTGTGCCATAGTCCCGTTCTTTACAGCTTTCCTTAGTCAATTCATAGACATTCAGCCTCAGGAGTTTTGAGCCCATTTTGTGGCTGCATTTTCTCAGACTGGTGGACTTTCCATGTGGCAGATCAGAGAGAGCTCAGGGGAGCTCTCCCATCAGGGCTGGGGCAGCCACATCGCTCCGGAGAGCAGACACTGGGGAGAGGAGCATCAGTCAGAGTAAAGGAAAGGGAAAGCATTTCCTCATCCAGAGAGCACTTTAAACTCTCAGAACTTTTGGAAAATAGTGACTCATGCCCTGCTTGTGTTACTGGCTGCCATGAAACCCATTCTCTCTCCCCTGCCTGTGACTGTGGCACAAAGCCTCCCCATGGCCACATCCTCATGGAGGCTGTGCATTCCCCACCTCCACCATCAGCACTTACCTGAGGACCCCTCTTATGCCACCTGGTGCCACACCCCAGCTTCTGAAGACAACCGTGGGCCCGAGCCAGTCACAGAGCATGGCATCAGTAGGGCCTTCCCTTTGGGAACACTGGCTCTGTGCTACATCCCATCCCTCAAAGCGCCGTTGCAGAGGCCAGACAAGCAGAGCAGCCAGTCCTTCTGTCTGCTCCCCTCAGTGCTGCCTGCAAGAATCCCCCCTCTCATAGCTGGTTGCACCAAGTCTGGTGCAAGGGCAAGTCAATGTTGGTCAAATCACTTGCACTTTCCATGTCTCCTTCAATGATCTGTCAAATGATGTTGATAATATCTCACTAAGTCACAGTAAGGCTTAGTTAATTATTTTAATGTACGTGAAGATTTCTAGATATTTGTTATATGTACACACATAGGTAAACTTTGTACTTCATGAGTGCCAGCTCTTGATTGAGTACATCTCGGAGTCTCTAGCAACAGGCAAGTGGTTAGCAAGTAGGAAAGTACCAAAAGTTATCTGTGGACAGATGGCAAAGCCTCCCTAGCCTCACAGGTACCTGTCCTGTATTTGTGAAGTACCCTATCCACTTCTAATCACTGACTGCCCAGCCTATAAGCAAGAGCTTCCTGAATCAAAGCAGCAAGATGAGCTCCTGCATAATAAAAATCAACCAATTATGTTGTGCAACAGCTTATTCATTTTGATATGCATAACTAAATAATTATTGCAGGTGTATGCAAAAGAGGCTTTAACTTAATAGGCTGCCTATTTTGTTTGGTTTTGACCAGAATGATTGCCTATGAAGAAAAATCAGAGAGCTTTAGGCAGTTGTTATTGTTAAAAAACACGGTTTGTGGGGAGAAAGGAATTTGCAGTGGGAAAAAGAAATCTCATTTGAATAACAAAACATTTTTTGTTTATTTCGTTGTTGTTTGTGAGCTATTTAAGCCCAGGGGTAGGTAGAAAAGGGGAAATAAGAGGATTTTACTGACAAGCATATTTTAAACAGATAGTGCCAATGATAAAAATCCCATTTGGAGTTTGAGCAGTGAGTAGCACATCATACAGTTTCTAGGAAGGAAATTTTAGAGAACTTAATGAGACATGAAAATATTGTAAAAAGTGGTATCTATTTTTTAAAATAAACACAAATAACATTTCTTCCCCTTTGAGCTCTTACGTCTTTTAATTTATTCAGCCAAACTTGCCATCATCACTGTTACAAAGGTTTGGAAAACAAGATGGCATTCAGCTTTCTCCCTTCAAGTCACGGTGAGCGGTTCCCAGTGCAGAGCTGGAAGCGTGTGAGAGACCCCTGTGAGCCCAGCAAAGCCCACTCCCTCCTGCTCACGTAGCCTGGACAGGGGGGGAGTTGTGCTCTGCAGCCCACAGACAAACGGAGAAAGAGGAACCTGCTGGAACAAGCAGCAAGGTTGGAGAAGCACACAAGGAGAGGAGGCAGCATTGCCTGCACACCACACTGCCTTGCAGGTTAGAGATCTCTGCGAGTAGGGCATCAGTACTGTACCTAATATATCTGGGAATAAGTAAGACTCAGGCACTGCTCTCACAGATCAGTTTTCTGCACTACCATGAATCTGTTGCTTAAAATCTGTTCTGGTTCAACCATTGCTTTCTGCTTCACTGCAAGAGTTCACTTAAGTAATCTTTACTCACTGTATGTGAAATAGCTTTGAGACCAGCTCGATTTCTATCTTTTGGCTACATATAAAACATTTGCAGTTTAACAGCACAACATCCATAGTATGAAACAAGCTGGGCACCTGAAGGTCACAGGTTTCACTCCAGAGCAACTCCTCATACACAAGGAAGGAAGAGACCAGTGTCACCTCCATGACCTGTACACACAGCCAGCCATAGAAGCCAACAGTGAAAAGCATGAGGCAAAACACCACAGGTGTCGTGGCACGTTACATGGAAATATGTGCACACAGAGGTCTTTGAATTTCAAAAGTTTCTCAAAGTTTTAGAAAAATAAAATTTCCCTTTTCTGCTCTTAGGAGTTAGTCATGCTTGCTTTTATGTTGTGGGATTTTTCTGGTTTGGGGTTTTGGTTTTTTAACTAATAAAATTACTTATTGAGACATTTCACAAGATATGTTCGTAACATTTAAATTACAGAGACCTATCATCCTTGACAGGCATATTCAACATGTTTTCATATAAAAATTAAAGAAAAAAAGGAAGATAAGTCTTTATATAGAAAGGGGAAAACTATTTCAGATAATTGCTTCACAAGTGATGACTTGTTATAAATGGATCAGTGCTTTCCTGTAAAGAAATACCCAAAGATATTCCTAATTAGCAGTAAGCTAATTACCACAAAGCCTCCCGTGTTCAGCAGTGACACGCTAAATCACCCCCGCTTGCAATTTCTAGAGCTTCACAAAAGCCAGAAGTGGGAAGAAGGAGCAGTGAGAGGAGTCAGCGCCTGCTCTCCTGGGAACAGGCTGCAGCTCCCACCGCTCTGAGCAGCACGTCCTGGCAGGACCTCACACCTCACTCCCTTCCCAGCCTTTCCTCCAGGCCAGCTCCATCCCTTCACCCTCACTGTCTGTGCCCACCACTGCTCTTTTCTCACACCTATCCACCATTGTTTCCCCCGTCCTGGTTTGATTTGCTCTAAGCCTGGGTATTCCAACAGCACAAGGTAGCCAAAGTCTTTCTTCAAAAGCTTTTCCAGCCTGCCCATCAAGTGAGGCACAAGCTGCCCACAATGAGACAAGGACATTGCTTCTTGCACACAGGTAGGAGTTTTAGCCAGAGGAAAAGAAGAAACAGAGCATTTAGTGTGCAATATTTGAAAGTTGTTATGAGTTGGCTGTTTGCTTTTTTTCCTAAAGATGTTCCCAAAGAAGCAAGCAAAAAAAATAAACCAACTTTTTTCCAGTTTCAAACACTGAGGTATTTCAAGATATCCTCATTAAACCCTATCCTAATCTCCACAACCTGCAAGAGAGAAAATGGGGTGATAGGAAATGAACCTGAAAAAGTACTTAAAGTCAAAATGTTTGAATTTCAACATTTAAAGTGCAATTTTTTTTTTTCTGATAGAAAAAAAAACTGGATTTAACTCTGTTTAAAAACAGCAGGAAATTTCAGTGGAGACAAAAGCTGCATCATGGCTGTTTCTCTTCTCTGCTCAAGCTCAGGTTCAGCATTTCTCCTTCTTGCCACCTTTGTCTCTTGAGTCACTTAGCTCAGGGGTATGCAAAAAAAGCAGCTGGCTGTGGTCCCCTGACTTCACTCCACAGTATGAAGCAGGATTGTCAGGAGGTTCCCCAAATCACAGGTCTTCTGGGGAATCCCAGCTTCCCCAAATCCCCAGCATGTGGCACTAACAATGGCACTGGCCCAGCTGCACGGAGCTGGAGCGCCAGGAGCCCCCTGCCCCTCAGGGGAATGCTGCGGACCCTGGCCCCGGCCCGGCTGCAGTGCCTGGGGCTGTTGTGGACATGGAAACTGCAGATGAGCTGCCCCAGAGGCTGATTCACAGAAAGAGCTTAATTTAGCCTCTCTGAATCACCCTGCAGAGGAGATGGCTGCTCTCTGACTACAAAAGGAACTGCAAGGATTACGGGAAAGTTTTCCTCTGTGAATCCTCATGCCAACATCTCACAAAGTTTGCTTCAGGGCTTAATCCACACGGCCCAAATCTTAAACTGTCACTGCAAGCCCTATCAAGTAAACAGAACAAAAATAGTTGGGACAGAGCAGAGAGCAGCAGGAACCACTTTTGCTTGTGCTACACACCCTCCCAGATAAAACACTGTCATAATTCAGCCCCAAAAGCTGCCTGTTTTCCCTGCCTGGGGACCAGGCTGAGCCCAGGGCTCCATTTGAAGGTCAAGAACAAGCCCAGCCATTACCCAGACATGCAGCAGCATTGAGGCTTCCAGAGGCAGGGAATGACCCCACAGCCTTCTAGTCAGCCCTGCACCCACCTAAAAATCCACACAAAGTCATGGATCACTTGCCTTGCTGCTTTATAAAAAGGATCTTGAGCAATTATTAAATCATAGAGACAAACTTAGAAGGGAAAAAAGGTTCCCAGACTCCAGCTCTCAGAACAGCCTCGCATATCCAGAACATCTCCTTGCCAAAAGGAAAAAGCTTGCTAAGGGTGTTAATAGCTTGGACAGGGACTTGGGAGAGCTCTCTGTGTTTCTCTTTTATTTCCTGGAAATTTGCTAAGGGGTTCTCTTGGGCTGAAAAACTTCAAGGACAGGGTCTACATGCTCACACTGTGGGCCAGTCTGTCTGCACCCCAACTTGTTTGCATCCTCCTCCACAACCTTTTCAGCTTGGCACTTTTGAAAAAAGTGGTGAAGGCAATCTGCTCTCTACCCTTACCCAAGCCATGCAGTTGTGGCTGCAGATATCCCCGCCTCACAAAGCTGTGCTCATCTATAACAGACACATCCAGAGGGAAAGGGGTTTTGCTCCTTAGGGATGGATCAGTCCTCTCAATCCCTCTGCATTTCTATGGGCCAAGAAAATGCCACAAGGCTGCTCGAGGCTGATGTGGGGAACACAGCCTTGTCCTGTGCCCAGGGGAGAACAAGGAGGAACACAGAAGCTACTGCCAGTGCTCCACAGGGAGCCAGAATTCCGCATCCATGACAGCATTTACCCACTTGTAGCACCGGGTAGGATCAGAACTCTGCTGTGCAATGAAAGCACAAGACAGACTCTGACACCACATTGTCTCTATCAGGGTAAGTCCAGGTTTTATTGATCTGAGATTGGTGGGGACTGATTAACAGCTGCAAATCCAAGCCCAGAAGTTAAGTTTTTGGGGTCTCCCTCCATTCCTTGTGTCTGTGTGTGCTCTTTATTGTGTCACACTGAGAAACAATGGGCAGCTGTTGCCATCACAAAAATGCCACTGAACTAAATGAATTCCATTCAGAAGCTGTGTCACAGGCTCCACCACATGACCTGAAACAATCCCATGCATCAAATCCCATTGTTTTTACCAGCTTTACTTCTTGCAAATGATTGGAAGTGTAAAGCAGTCTGAAAAAGTGGATGTTTTGCAGATCAGACACTGCTCGTTGCAGAACGTTACAGCTCCTAAATTATTAATAGTAAAAAATGAGGTGTCCCAGAGCTGCTCATTTCTGGATGAGGGAGAGTAGGAGGGGGTTGAGAAAAAAGTATTGTGCTATTACAGGTTATTTTAATCCAATGTTTCTGTGCTTCTGTCATTAGCTAATTGATGACACAGCCTGTTTAATATTATGTCTGCCTTTGGTATTTATAGCTCACCAATTACTGTAGTATCTAGGTGCTACTAACAAGCTGCTCTCAGATGAATTTGGATGCTCCTGAGTGGATTCCTTGGCACAAGGAAGTGAAATTCCCTTGAAGTCAGATGCTTCATACTAGCCAAGGATTTATTGACCAGCCCACTCAATCATGTGTGGTGATGTTGGATCCCAGTTCATCCATTACAAGAACGCAGTATCATCAGAAAAAAAGGCAGCATATTGCACAGTGCAACAGCAGCCACCCCCAAGCACCTTCAGCATTTCTGCTGCACTTGTCATCAGAGGTGACTGAGACATGATTCTGCAGAGAAACACCTCTGAGTATCATAATTTCCTTGAGTAGACTCTGGAGAATTCAAACCAAACTTTCAGATATTTGATCCAAACACAAAATCTCTGAGAGAGGGAGGGAAGAGGGGCATATTTCCAGGCTGATTTCCAAGTTAAATACCTCCCAAATACCAATAAGATCTTTTTGGTGGAATTCACAGCACTGAGCCATGGCATCATAAGTTGTGTGAGGTTTTGCATTTGTGGCAGATGGCACTGACCTTTGGGCAGTGCAACTGAGAGAGAAACAGTTCTATGCACACTCAGAACAACAGCTCAATGTCAAAACTGCTCTCAGCTCTGGCAGGCAGACACCAAACAGCTCAGTTCGACCTTTGGCCAGAATCTCTCATTGCTACAGTACATTAGCAGGAAAAGAAATGTGTCTCAGACATATTACTTTCTCTTTCTACCACTTCTACAGCTTCCATCTGATGATGGCACATTCACAGCCTCCCATTCATGGGACACCATGTTCACAAAGAGCTTCCTGTTTGAAATGCAGGCCCCTTGGGCTGTGAGCCGTCAGCAGGTCCTGTTGGTTTGTGGGACTCAGTAGCACAAGGATTTAACAATTCAAGACCCATTAGGAACAAGCCCCAGACAAGAGCCTACCCTCTTCCAAGTACTACAGGTGGCATGCACAGGAGTGGTTACCTGCAGTAAAATGCCAATTTTCTGTAACTCTAAACAACATCAGTGCCTATGTATTTCATTCCTGCCTTTACTGAGTAAATCTGGGAAATAATGAAACCTGTGGAGAACATTTGAACTTTTATTGTACTGGCTAAAAGCTATATAACATTAACAAATCAAAAAGCATTACTTCCCAAATAGCAAAATGCCAGGCCATTTACATTAGCCATGCTCAGATTCCTGCTGTGATTGGTGTGTAATTGTCCATCAGCAAGGAACAATCTCTCAAAATTAGTGCTTGTCACAGAGCTCCAGACTGCCTAGAGCTGCACTTACCAGGGCTTATAGCCTGAAAAGCACAGAAATCTGCTTTTAACCCCAAATGAAAGAACAGCTTTTCTGGTGCATTCTCTCTGTAGCTGACCTCTGCCTCTTTTTCATTCCTCTTTCATGAGGGAAAGTAGTTTGGCCTTAAAAAAAAAAACAAACAAAAAAACAACCAACCAAACAAACAAAAACTTTCTTTCATAGATCTGGCATGTTGTGAAACAGGTTCACGTGACCCACAGACTGCTGCCCCCACAAGATCCATGGGGACTCCAGGAACTTGTGTATCCCACTGCAGCATCACATCACAGTGCAATGCTGCAGACATTGCAGGGAAGAGACAAGTCATGAGACAGCACTGAGGTTCAATGGCAGCTGCAGGGGACATTCCCTTCCCACCACCAAGCCAGTTCCTCAAGGCACCCAGTGTCACAAAGCTTGGTCTGGCCAGGACGTCCCCCATCAGAAGCAAACACCGCAGCACCAAGGCATTAGCTGCTCCCGCTCCTTTACCCCACTTCTAGCCAGAAATTTTGTCACGGAGCTGAGAGCATCCCGCTGTTGCAAGTTTTGTTAAAATAAGCACTTGAGGAGTTTCAGTTTCAATAAGCTGACACATTCCGCCAAAATGCATTTAGTTAGAAAACTCTCAACCAGCTGTGATAGCATTGAAAGTTTCTTTGAATTTTCTTTTTCATTCATAAAGACTGTCGGTATTTTTAAGTTAGAAAGTGACTGAGAAAAGTTTATATGCCTCCAACATTGCTTCCTTTAGTGGCAGCTCCTCAACAGGAGAGAAACAATAGCCTTAATTTTAAAGGGGAAGAGGAAAGGCTGCTGAAACATCAGTGGAGAAGATTAGGTGGACTGGTGATAAAAAGAGCACAATTAGTTCCTGTCAACACCCAAATAATTTCTGCGGGATCTTCCAGCTAAGGCAGTGATGGAGCAATGTCAGTCTGTGGAGAAAGTCCTTCTTCATACTCCAGGACATACCCAGTGGCAGAGCCTCCTCTCCAGAATTTTCCCACCTCTGAGGTTGCTCTGTTTCATGCCTTGTTTTCCACGGCTCTTATTCTCCTTTACGCTTTCCCCATCTCTAAGAGCACACAAACGTTTGTGGGGCTCTTCAGAAGCTTACAAGCCTCCCACAAGTACCCAGAATAAACTAATCTCTAGCAATTAGGTGGAGGCATTTTGTTGCTTTCAGTTGGTTGCAGAAGGAAGCAGAAGAGTGGTTCTGCTTTCACTCTGTACTCATATCACAGAAAGAACAATCATCAGCAGAGGAATTGGCAAAATAGATCAAAACAGGAGCCTGAGTAGCCTCTACCCAGACAGACTTTTCAGGTGGAGCAAATCAAAGTAAAGGGCAAGGTCCTGGAGAAGTCATTTGCTTTAGCAGCTCAGTCTTAATCTGTCAACAGCTCCCCTCCAAGGCGTAAGAGAACAAAGCCAGAGGAGGCTGGGACCCTCTGGGAGCGAGCTCTCCTCCCAGCAGGGCACAGAAGGTCGCAGTCCTCTGTGCACTTAGGGCTGAGCACAGTGCAAGGAGCTGAGAGCACGTCCCTGGCACTACATGGCAACGGGGAGCAGCCTCTGACCCAGCCAGAGAAGGGAAGAGCAGCTGCTGCACAGGAGGCAGCTATTTTCCTTCCCAGCACACAGCCCTTCCTCCGCCGTTCCTCGCCTGCCATGATCGCAGCACTCAGGCTCCCCGTGATGAGCTCTGTCTCATCTTTAACACCAAAAGGAGCACCACAGGTACTGACCCTGCTGGAGCTGGGGGATCAGCACCTGCCCTGAGTCTGGAGAAAGGCAGATCTGCCACGGCATCAGTCCCCTCTGCTTGTGCATGATGTAACCAGAGGGAAAAAACTTGGAGCAGCTGAGGACAGCACAGGTTATAGCTGAGTCTCTCTCACTCCTGCTGCAGCCCTGGGTTTCAGGGTGCTCCTGCAATCTTCCATGAGCCATTCTCCAGGATGTGCCATCTCCACAGCAACCACAGCAAGGGACTGAGCATCTCCTGTGTTGCAACCTTTCTACCATGCTGGGCAAAGAACGATCCTGCCACGGCTGCAGTGACCAGTTCACCCAACCTGTGCACAGCAGCCTCAGGATAAAGCTCATGATCTTCCTGGGCTCGGGATGCTTGGTTTAGAAAGCACTATCCATCACCTCTGTCCAAATCACGCTTCCAAGTGGACATGCAGGGCAGGACATGAGAAAGGACAGCCCAGCTGCACCAAATCAAGAGAAGAAAACAGAACAGAGCACTACAAGTTCTGCTTCAGTCTGTAGGGGCAAAATAATCCCCTTGAGCTGAATCAGATGTTTGGAAGAGCTGAACAGTGATGTGCTGACACGCCTTGGTGCTGTTTGTTAGAGGATGGATGGAGAAGAGCTCCCCCATGGGTGGTACAAGGCTGCTCCCTATCATTTTCCCCAGCTCCTGGACATTTTCTGACTCAGGCAGGACACTGGGCACAATCTCCACCCCTTACACTACAACAGCCTCATTCCCTGCTCTTTGGCCAGCATCCTTCTGCTCTGGAGCTCCCACAGGGCAAGTCTGCAGAGAGGAGCTGACTCCAGCACCAGCATCCCGCCCTGCCTGCAGTTCCTTTGCTCTACATTTTGCACAGCCCAGACAACCCAATACAGCAACTGGAACCTGAGCTAGATAAATGGCCAAGCTATTTCTCAGGATTAATCATCCTTAGATATGTTGCATGAGACTGCCACAGCCTCCACGGCTGGTGAGGTATTTGCTGTCTCAACTCATTGGGTGTCAGGAAAATGAAGCAGCTGTGTGAGGTATCCCATTACTTAGACAGTTTGTACTGAACCTGAAGTACCTCACAGGGAGACAGCCAAGAATTCAACCTTCTGTTTTAATAGACCTGCCCCTCATCATAGTGTAGGAGTCTGAAAAATTACAACAAAAATCCTCTACAAAGACAATAAAAGTGTCCATTACTGCCTATGCAAATTCACTGTTTCCTATGCAGAAGCCCCCAATACACTCATAATATTTTTTTAATGTGACCTTTAGCTATGAAACAGATTTTGCCCAGGGTTATGTCAGCAGCATGTCCAATTCCTTGCACAGATATTCCATTCAAGGGATGCACAGGGTTGCAGCAGAGGCAGAAGAGGTTAACTCTGCTAAATTCATCACACTAGAGAAGCTGAAGGAGACAGGACTGAGACAGACAAAGGTCCAAGAATATTCAGTGCAGAGCCTGGGTGTTCATCCCGGTTATGAGAGGGGAGAGCCAGCAAAGCTGCAGGATTGCAGTTCTTGGAAGAGCTCAGCTCCCTCCCTGCACAGGGGCTCTTTGGGGATGCTGGAGCAGCAGGAATCTGAGACTGGAGATGCTAAGCTGAGTGCAATCACTCCAGCTTTTCTGATTTACCTCAGTGCAGTTTGCCCCACTCCAAGCTATTAAGCTTGGAATGGGAGAGCAGGCCAAAGAGGAGTCTGCACTTTTGATTTCCAGACCAAAGAGGTTTAATGCAAACTTCAAACAAGCACATCACCATCACATCCACCACCAGTAGGAAAAAAAAAAAACTTTCAACTTGGGAGAGGCTTCCAGAAACCTCCCAAAAAACAATTCCAGTAGGGATGGACCTCCAAGCCTACCCCTGGCCAGGGGCACCTGACACAAGGAAACCCTGGGTGCAAAGCCAGCCCCAAGCACAGGACTGAGACAGCCCTACCTTGCAAGGTGAAATTCAGCCCCTTACAGCAGAACTCTGTAGTCACACTACAGTCTCTCCAGTCACACTACAAAGGCACAAAGCCACCTTCCTACTGCTTACATACCTCTCCATCACATCTCTTTCCCTGCTGCTCCTCCCTGCTCTCTTACCCCCTGGCCTCTTCTCTCCCTCCTCACACCATCTCATTTTCTCTCTTCCCCTCAAACCTGCAGCTTCCACACAATATATTTGGTGTATATTAAGGATAAAAGAACCAGAAAACAAGGGTGTGATCCTGCTCCAAAAGGAAGAAATAAAACCAGCCTCTCTACCCTTACAGTGAGAGCAGAGGGGTGCATGCAGCCACTAACAGCAGGGCTTCCACAACTTACCCTGCATTAAAGTACAACAATTACATTATTGGCTAAAACTCTGTGTTTACTTTTAGCACAGATGATAACTGCTGCCAGCCACATTTATCTCCCCACAAATCAGACGTTAATGACGAAGCAGCAGCTCAGCCCACCATAACATTTGTTGGGGTGGTGTCAGCATGGGAGGAAGCAGAAGGCAGGAGAGGAGGAGGTGGGGGACCAAGCCCAGGGCCCCTCTGTACATGCAGAGTTGCTCCTACAGCTCTGGCATTCTACTGCTGCTCCTCCATGCTCCCACAGCTCTCCCCTCCCCCTCTCTTTCACTAAACCCTCCACATCTGGGCCTGACCCACCCCTATAGCCATCCACACAGCCCACTGGGATCTGTCTCAGTAGACAGTGTCCAAAAACTTTTGCCATCTCTTTCAAAGCTGGTGCCAGGCTGAGCTTGTGTCAGGCACCCAAATCCAGGCTGGATGATCACAACCCCTACAGGCTGATGCAGTTACCCCTGTACCCTGTATCCTCCAGGGAATCTTGGCAGCAGACAATGCGAGGATCTTGTCTTTTAAATATGTGCTGTGCATAGGTCCATCACCAACATGATTATCTTCTAAGTGTTTATGTCATTTGCTACAGTCCTCCTCAATAAATCAGACTGCAGTATCAACATCAAACCATAAGGGAAGATCATTTTATACAGTAAAGCAGTGCTTTAAAATTGCTTATGACTGCTGTATTAAAAAAAATAATAAAAATAAAACCTACTCATAGTTCCAAAACAGTGATGACTTTGCCTTTAAAAATGATTTAGATATTAAAGAAAAATAATAGTCCCAGAGGGGATAATTGCAAAAATGCAACCAAAAAAAAAAAAATTAGGTAGAAGATGGGAAAATATATATTCAGCTCTGTAAATCAGAGCTTTCCCATCCTAAACACACAGCAGTGCTGAGGAGCAGCATGTTGGCATAGCTGAGCTGTTTTCCTTGTGTTCTTAACACACTTTTGGTTAAATTAAGAAAAGTGACATTCAGAGTCAATGCATGTTGTGGTCCTGCCTGAGCAGTCAGGGAGGAGAAATCCTGTCAGCAGCAACATGGTGCAGTCATTTCTCACCCAAGAGTAACATGGACCTGGCTACCTTGAAGTCTCCTGTTGTCATCACTGATCCCCAGGCAAGAATCAGGGAAATATGCACTCCAGAACTAGGGAATAGCCTGCCCTGGCATAGCAGCTCTCATGTGAGAGAGTTTAGGACTCAATGATGTCCTTTCTGTAATGATAAAAAAGTGATGCTGTTCACGTCAAGAATGAACTCCTGTGTTATTTCCCATACCATCATATCTGGCTACATTTAGTGCCACTTCCAATGAAGGATGGAGAGAGGACACTCCAGAAGAGTATCACGGCATTTGTGTAACAGTAATAAAGACAGGTGGTGCAAAAAAGCAAACTCAATCCTACCTGCAGAGGCCTCCAAAGCAGTGAACTCTGCCCCAAAATGACAGAGCAGATCCAGGAGGATGCTCCAGTATTCAAAGTCCCATCACCCACACTGCTCCTCTACAGGAGCAGAGAGGCCTCCTGGCACAGAGGAGTAAGGACACTCAGCAAAGGGCCATGAGGGATGGAGGGGCTGCTCACAGAAATCCTGTAAGCCAGGCCCCCACCAGCACCTGGTGCTCTCACAGAGAAGGGCAATGATCCTCTTCTCATCCAACTCTAAAAGCAGAGTCTTTAGAGCTCATCTGGGCACTTCAGACTTGCTTGAGCCCAGGGAAAGTCTGTCCTGGTGGCTCATGATCCTATGTTCACTCTCCACAGCACATGCTCTCCTGAGCATCATTTTAAATCTTTGAGACTCTGAGGTCCTTGCAAGTCAGGCTGCTCTTAGCTGAACATTTGGCCAGTACCTTACACATGGTGTAAGACTTTGCAGCCCCAGCACAAAAGAAAGATGCTCCAATGCTGCACACTGCACTAAACTTCCTGTGCACCTCATTCCCCCTTCTCCTTCTACCCCAACAAAGATCCCAGCTTAATTTTCTCATGTGGAATGCAATTACACTCTCACGTTGCACTATAAATCAGGAACCCAGTTTTGTACTGGAAACACTCTTCACCAGTTTGTCAGGCAGTGGCATCTTGCACCAAATCTTTACTAAAAGTCCCATAAAAGCTCTGACAAGAAAAGCAAAGTGGGTTAAGCAGTGATGGGAAGACTCTGGCAGTGCCTGAGCAGGTTCTGTGTTTGCAGGCATCAGCCCAAGACATGTGAGGCATTCCAGTGCTCCACCTGCCACCACCTGTCCCTATAACATCCTGCTGCCAACACTGCCATCAAATTCAGCTATTGCACAGGTACACAAGCACATAGATCTCCCTATCTAAGGGTGGCTTTACCAAGTAAACCTTTAAATAAGCTCAGGGATAAATCAGGAGCAATCATACTGCACCAGGTGCCCACCCAGCAAGGGCAGTAGCCTCCAGCAAGGAAAGGTCAGCCCTCGTGGTTCCAGCTGAGCTGCTCAGGACATGGTGTAATGGTGACCAGGGCACTCATCACAGGCAGAACCCTTCCAGCAGCAACACGAGTGGCTGCAGAAAGAAGCAGGAGCAGCCAAGAGCACCCCAGCAGACCCCACAGACCAAGGCAGAGCTGACCCTGGCTCCACACAGCCCACACACACATGGGTGGATAAACAACAAGGCACCAGGCTGTGTCACAGGCACAATCCTGCCTCCTCTCCAGCAGACCTGGACAAGCAGTAGGAAGCAAAGGAGCAGAGCCCCTTACAAAAACCCAAAGCTGCTGTACTATGGAAGCAGAAAGAGGGGAGGGGAGAGGAGGTGTTGTTACAGCAGCATTCAGAGGAAGAGTTTGTGAAGTTCCCAGAAAGGAGACTTGGGGATCTGGGATAAAGGAAGATGTTAAGATTCTGCATATGTTCCTCTTGTGTCTCCCAGGAGTCCCTAGCTTTGCATGCCAAATTATTCCAATTCTTCATTAGTCTCTATCCCCTGCTCACCAAGCAAGCCAAAATGTCATCCAGGTGTCAAGAGCTACCACATATCACAATGCAAAAATGTTTGCTCCCTCATGCTCAGTCTCTGTACCAGAAAGACTCACTGCACCTTTCCTTCTCGTTCCTTATTTTGATTTCCTCAGCTGACACTATTTGGAGGGGGGATTGTTGCTTCTGCACAGCCTAGCTCCATGCATTCCTTCCACCTCTCATCATCTGGAAACGCATTGGGCCTTTAGAAAAACTCCCCACCAAACCCTAGAAACTTCTCCCACATGGTGCTCACCATCCAAGGAAACAGGCATGGCTTGGAGAAGAACATCCTAAACTCACCAAGAAATGATTCAAACCCTTCAGTGCAGAGGTTTGGCCCTGACTCAGCACAAACCCACAGGTTGTGGTTTTAGGGCTTCTGTGGAGCAGGACGTGACCAGCATGCACCCACCCACCCCAGGGATCTTCCCATCACACAGGAGCAGGGCAGCTTCACACCGCTGCAGCAAGGGACACCCTTCCCCAATATTCCCAGGCAGCAGAGCTCACTGGGCCCTAGGACAAGCAGCAGCTATAAGGGAAGGAGCAGCAGAGTCACTAAAGGAGTAAGACAGACAGCCCAGACCCCTCTGGCAGACCCACCAGCCTGGAAGCAAATCCTTGCAGAGGAGAGGCAGCTCCTGCCACCCCTAAACTCTGCAAGCAAAGCAGGAAAGCCCAGGAAGGTGGGGCCAAAGGGGCTTTGGCAACTGATCTGCACAGTAAATTAGGTTTAAAGGAGGGGGATGGCATAAAAGGGCCATAAATGCACCACAGTGATTGATGCACAGCCCTGAGCTTTGGTTATAATCCCGTGATCCAGACTGCTCCATTAATCACCACTGCACCTGCTAAACTCTGCTCTAGTTCTGGAGCAGTTTCTCTGGAAAATGGCTCATGTTTCTAGGATTGCCAGGTCTTTTACCTTCTGGTTTCTTCTCTCTCTCTCTCTCCCCCCTTCTTTTCTTTCTTTAAATAAGCAATAAACTTGTCAAAGTCCTGATGTTTTCTTATGGCCCCAGCCCTTCTCACCTTCCTTGATGCCCTTCTCCCCAAGGGGCTTTCAGTCTGTCCCACTCTAAAATAATTCTAGAGAAATTACAGAGGAGTTGTACTCCATCTGTCTCCACAAATGGGGTTTGTGCTCATATTGTTTGTCAGTGACACTCCATTGCCACAATTACCATTGCTATTTTATCTCTCTCTGCCTGTAATGCTGATGAGAGAGCAGCAAACAGTGCTGGTTTTTAAGCTGAATAAGTCACTTAAATACATTTATACCCCCAGATCACAGCATAAAGCATAAATCTAACCATCTATCATGCACTCACTTGATATGAATGCTCACCATGATATCAAGCAAAGCAATCACAAGAAAAGCACAGGATGATTTGAGCTGCAGCTGCCTGCAAGTATTTGACAAGGGTATTAGATGAAAAAAATTCAGAAAAGGGATGAAGCGTCTCACCTAGACGTGGTTTTTGCTGGGCTGATTCCAGAGGGAAAGCAGGGACTTGAAAAACTTCTTGGTAGATTTGCAGCTATGCTTGTAATATTCTAATCCAGCAAGGGATTGCCCAAGGCTTGGCATTGAAACTGGATTCTTTTCATGACAAATCAAAGAGAAAAACTGCCTGGAGCCAGGATGCTTGGTATGGGGGACCTGACTCAGGTTCTGCCTGCAAAGCATCTCCCAACTGCCCTCCCCAGGTTCACTCCACTGCCCTGCCTGTGCATCAGGGCTGGGGGCTCTGTCCTCATCACTGCTGGGCCAGAAGATGGAAGATTATTCAAATGATGATTGGATCCTGCACACCTGAAACACTTTTCTGAGAGATTCTGCCATAGGGAAGAAATACCTTGTGCTTCCAGCTGCCTGTCCAAGATGTGATGCAGTGTCTGAGTAGGGTTGTTTTGATGTGATTGGTGTTGGCCCCTCTCCTTGTAGTCTTCATCTGGAATGTGCCAGAGAAAGGTGAAATTCTGTTACAGACCTCACCATGTCTGATCCTAGGCAAGAGTCTTTCTCCCAGCAGGCAATAAACACAACACTTTCATTTCAAATCCCCTTCTCCCTCCGCTTGAGTCCAACACAAAGAAGATGTGAGGTGTGAAAGCCTTGTTGCCTTTCTCTTCCTTGCAGGTGCTCAGAGAGAAGAGGGATGAAGGTACCACACAGTCAAGCTGGAGACAACACTTGAGCCTCTCATCCACCCTGAGGATCTCTGCTCCCCACACTTGTCTGTTCCCTGAGCAGCATTCTGCCTGCAGCACATCACTGTATGGATTGTGCTTTAAATGTAGTCATTTCCTCACTGAAACATTGTGCAGCAATCCCAATATTAATATTTTTCCAAGACTCAAATAAAAGCCACCAAAGGTTGATTTTTCCCCCTAGGATTGCTGACTGCTGGCTGTCTCATCAGGCATTTGCCAAAGGTGGTTTCCCAAGGCCACCTTGCACTATCCCAGCTCTAGGGGAAGATTTTCCCCACACTCCACTTCATGGTAGGTTTAAGTAAACTCCACTGGCTTCTCAGAAAAGTTGGCCTGTCCTGGTGAGCAGGGGAGGAGGGCAGGAGAGGGGCACTCTGCAAAGTGGCCCAGCAGCCCTGCCCAGCTCACCTGGGGAATTTGTCCATGCATGCACCAGGCTGGGGACAGAGGTGACAGGAGGGAACTGGGCAGGTTACAGTGTCACCAGAGCAGGAGAAAGCCATTTAGCTGTTTTATCTGATATCAGGAGGCAGGATTGTATCACAGACCTCAATGCTCCTTTACACTGTGCTCAGATGAATTTTAGCTGAATATATGACACCAAAAGTCTCAAGTTCCCATCCTCAACTCCAGGAAAAAAAAAAAAACAAAACCAACACAAGAAACCAAACCAAAACAAAAAACCTCAGTGACCTGTCTTGCCCATGGTGCTCACAGAGCACCAAAGATGGTCACTGCATCATGCTTTGCTTCCTCTCTAAAATTCATCTCCAACCCAGGCAGGGCAGATGCCAGGGTAAAGGCAGAGGTCCTGGGGTACAGCAGTGAATGCCATCACTCTTCCCCCAGGCAGACCCCGGGCTGTTTGGATGCATCAGCTCAGGGAGTAGAGGCAGTCAGGGGCAAAGCAAGTGCAGCCCAGAGACAAAGGATGGTGCTGGGGAAACCAGAACTGGCAGCACATGGAATAAAAGAAAGTGAAGAAAGGAAGGTCCCAGCTGCAAAACTTGATCAAAGCCCAGCAGAAATCTGCAGGCTGCCAGTGAAGGGAACAGGCAGGGGAGAGGCAGTGGGGGGCAGAGGGCTCTGGAGCTGGCTGCCAGCTTGCACTAAAGAAGATAGGAAAGAAAAAAAGTCCGTTATCCCTCAGCCTGAAGTAAATTACAAGTCACATCCCTCAAGAGCACAAGGTGAAGCCCTTGATCAGACAAGCGATGCTGGCATGTAATTCCCCTCGATATCAGCTGATTTGAATTTTAGTGCTTATGAAGGGTGCATGAGTGACAGCTCTGGAAACTGCAGGCATCTGTTCCCGGGTAGGAGCAGAGCACACAGCCCTGGGCACAAGCATCCCCATGCCTGCTCTGCTGCTGCCTGGTTTAATGTCTTTCCTATGTTGTGTCACCCAAAACTGCCCCAGCACTGGAGGTGAGGCTGCTCCAGTGCAGAGCAGAGCAGGACAATCCCCTCCCTCAAGTTCAACTTGCCATTGACCAGGATCCCCAGGTCCCTTTCCACAGGGCTGCTCCCCAAATTTTCATTCCCCAGTCTATACACATAACCCCATCCCAGGTGCAGAAACTGGCACTTGCCCTTATTAAAAATCATACTGTTGGTGATTGCCCATCTTTCTAATTTGTCAGGGTCTCTCTGGCCTAGGAATGGTTTGCATGCCATCAACATTCAATATTAATGGTGAAATTCAGAAAACAAACAAAATAAAATGAGACTTGGATTCACTAAGCTCACACCATTTTAAAAGCAAAGTAGAAATTGCATCTGTTCAGATGCAAATGGAACACACTAAGCCCTCACTCATGTACCCAGGCAGAAATCTGTTGAGATCTGGAACCAAAGTTCACTTAATTGCTCACTTCTTCCAGTTGATGCACATCACTCTTCTTCTGTGCTGCATACCAATTCAAACAACTTTTCTGCAACAAGGACAACAGAATCCACTCTAAAACCAAGCCACAACAGAGTTGCTCTAAGGAATTTTGAATGTAACTTTGGCAAGAGAAGCTGACTAGCAAAGCTGCTGCAAATTCAGGAGTGCTGCAAGCATCAGGAGTTAGCAAATAGCTCACCACTGAGCAAATAAATCAATGCAGGGCTGTTAAAGAAGTCTGGTCCAAGACATTTCAGGTCTGCTTGTCTTTTTCCTCTACAGCACCTGAATCAGCAAGGGACTTGGCAATTTCTGAAGACTTGTGTACACTCAGTTAAAATAAAACTCCAATGATGAGTTTTCCTAACTGGTCAAGAGGGAATACCCTCCTGAACAATAGCACAGAAATTGCACAGGAGAAGGTAGCTCAAGTGGGGGCTCAGGAGCAAGAATATTTATTACCCAGGCAACTCCCATAGTTTGCCCTGTCATTCAGCCATGTGATGAGGCTCTGAATATCCTTCATCAAAGGGGGCTGCAGAGAGCCACAGCTTTTACAGAGCAAAACCAAACCCTTCAGAGGATTTTACCAAATTTGTCACTTACCACCCTTTGGGTAACACCCCTCATATTTGCTCATAGCCTGCCCTGACTGCAAAGTAAAACAAGCTTACTTAAACTGCTGCTTTGGCCACCTTTTCATTTGAAGTGACAAAGCTGGTTTAAGCAAACACATTTCACTCTGCAATTGGAGACAGCCACGTACTTGTGGTCAGTTCTTGCAACTCAGCTGCCACAGAACAGCTTTTGACATGATCACATGCATGTCACAGCAATCCTAGAAAACTGTGCTTTTGGCAGAAGCTGGGCACAGCATTCTAAATTTTTTTATTTATTTATTCAACAAAACATGCATCTTTCCTCCAGAAACACTCTGTTCTTAGGAGAGAATTTCAAGGTGCTCATGGGGAGGGGAGACAGGAGGTCATGTTGATCAGTGTCTTTATATTTTTTGTAGAAAAGAATGGTCAATCAGATACATCCCAGGGCTGATGCCAAATATACCACTCCCTTAGTACTTTTGCTTTTATTATCCTATGGCTCTCGATAAGTCTGAGCTATCACTGCATTTTGCCACTACACAAATATGCTTTGTTTCTACAGGGACACTTGGAAAATTAAGAGGGATCAACAAAAGTTGCAAATACATACTTCACTTGAAGTGCCTTCAAACCCCATGTAGAGATTCTCATTTCAGATTAAAATGGCTTTAAATTACTGCTTAGACTTCTGCCAAGAAAGAGCACTGAGAAATGGTTCTTGCTGTGAAGCGCTGTGAAGTTTAAATCAGTTTAGACTGGCTGAAATCGTAGTTTTTATATCCACTTCACACCTGGGCATATTAAAGTGCCCACCACCGAAAGGGAGGCTCTTGGCCACCTTGGAAGGAAACTCAGATCTATCGAGATCCATCTTGCAAATATAGCATCCTTCAAAACAACTTTTGCACTTTTCTTTTCTTTCTAGGTCTTTGGTGAGCTGAAGAGCTCACCACAAAAACAAACAAACAAACCAAAACAAAAACAAAACCACCAAACAACCAAACAAAAAACCAACAAAAACCCTACAAAACAAAAACAACAAAATAAAAACAAAATCACCACCACCACCAAGAATAATAAAAATTCCAACTTATCTAAGTGATTCTATACTCCCATGATATGGTTTATAGGTTTATAAACCTACTGAGGTCTGCAGAGGGACTAAAAGTTTCAGTAAACCTTCGTAGCTGCTCCAGGGAGAAGGCAAGCTGAAGGGTAAGGCTTAGAGGGGCAAGCTTTGACCTCAGCCACTTGCAGCATGTCCTACAGGTTCTGCCCTGCTCCCTCACACCCACAGGTGCTACAGACAGAGTTTCAGCTCCCCTTTTGAAAACAGGGTTCTCAAACAAGCCCAGGAGATGAGATCCTGACATCTTTCTGTATGCTAAACAGCATAAGTTACTGATCTGTGTGGAGCTGCTTACAAAGCACTCAAGTAGGGAAGAGAAAGAGCATCAAAATCAAGTGTCTGCTTTTAGAAATGCACTACACACACTAAAAATACACTCTGCTAGAGGAGATGGCACAACAGCTCAACCACCAGCTAGGAAAATAATACTCAATTGCTAAAGTGCCTAAATACAAATATACATGATTGAGATACTCTAATTTGCGTAAAGATAGCTGGAATAGGCCAATTTTCAGGAAGAGTCATTAACATTTCAGAGGTGGCAGGTACTGCTTTTGCTGCCCAACTTCTCTTTTTGACTCCCCTGCTACCTCTGCCCTCCGTTAACCTCACATGGGCAACAGGAAATAAGACAAGGGGATCTCTCTCTCTGCTCTATCTTGCAACTTTTTTAGGGCACAACAGAGTCACACTAAACAAAGATACAGCAGCCCGAGACCTGGCACTGTGGGCTCACACCGTAATTGACAACTCACCTGCAGGCAGTGCTCTGGGCTGTGCTGCTGGACATCTCTGGAGCAGCTCCTTGTTTGAAGACTCTAGGAGAAAAACCTTTCACCTTGTTCACCTGAGCTTTCTACAGCCACAGATCACTTTTCTGGCAGTGCAATCCATCCCTCTTCATCCTGTGGGCAGCTTGGCCTTGGACAGTACACAGGAGACAGCGCTGAAGCTGTTTCTGTCAGGGCACAGCAGCTGCCAGTGGCTCCCTAAAGGACAGGAAAGCACGAGGAGCTCAGCTGCAGGGCTGAGCTTGTTAAATATGCCCAGGGGGAGCTGAGCAGGGCCCTCAAGACCCATCAGTGCCCCAGGGCTCAGCTGCTCCCCTCACAGCAAAGCCTCTGCTCCGTACTGCTGGTAAAAGTCTGCACGTGCCAAGTTCTCAGCCTTTCTCTCTGCCTGCCCAGCCCGTCCTGGGTTTGCAGATCTCAGCACAACAGGGTCTGAGCTGTGTCCTGGTTTTCACTGCTGTTGACTCAAAGGGATCCCAGATTTACAGCAGCAGGACATGTTACTGGGTGTGCAGTATGTGTTCCTGCTGCTCCAGATTCACAAAGCAAGGGTAAATTAAGGACTGGATTCTTGTGCTGACAGGTGATCCCAGAAGGGTCATGGTCCCACATTTGAACTTGATAGTTCAGGTGTCTTTTTTTGCATCCTGCTCATGCAACACACTAAACACAGACCTGCCAAACAAGATCAGACAGATCTTAAGTTTGATGTAAAATTACTTAAAATATTATCTACATACTGCATGAGCTCTGAAAGGGAACAATATTACATACTTTGCTCACTAAAAAAGGCTCCAGGATAGATTTACTGTGCAAGCTCCAATCTAAGGCAATTAAAGTAAAGAAAGGTTTCCTCTAACTTAAGTGCCATGGATCATAGCCCTTCACCTCCATCTTTTCACATATCTTTATAGGAACAAGAAGTTAAAGATATACTTGCTACATCTTGCACAGACTGGAATTCAATTAACATTTTTCTGCAACAAAACTTAGAGAAGCACTTCAGAGCTGCTGCTCACAATGCAGAAGCGACTGAACAAATGATATTCTCATTAGTGCTCTGCCTTTCCCTGCTGCGCAAGCCAAATCCTTGAACACTAAAAGCACCTCAGCATCAGCTGGGTTCACAGACATCCAGAGCAATTTTTCAAGCTCCCTGACTTTTATAGACCGGGGGGAAGGGATTTGGTGTGCTTTAATCCGTTCTATTATATGAACTCAGAAATGGTTTTCATTCCCTAGCACTATAAATTAAGCTGGCTGCAGTTATTCTATTCCTGATTATGCTGAAAGTTACTGGCAATAATTTGATGGCTACATTTTCTTGTCTTTTTTTTTCTTATTTTCTGAATTAACCTGTGAATTTAGTTTCCATGGTAGTAAGTAAATAATGCAATAAAACTGAAGATAGTAGCCAACATACTCACATCTTGATGCCTGAAATTGCGGATGAACAAGTAAAAGATTCTTTACTTTGTAGGTGAAATTTACTGTATTCAATTCCCAGCTCTTTAGGCTGGAAGAACATGTTCTACGAGAAAATCACATTCTTTTGCAGTCCCCACATTTTTTTTTTAATCTGGAAGACTAGCCACCTTTTCAATGTAAGTGAATTTACTTTTGCAAGTCTTTAGACAAATTCTATCCCCACCATTTTAAAGACTGGAAAAACTTAGGTCAAAAATAATTTACAGAAAAGCTTTTTACTCGTACAAAGTACTATTAAGTACAACTAAATACAGAAAAGTATCCATTTTACTACTGTACTTATAAAAATATATGAAAGTAGAGAACAAATTCCACCTGGTTGACTCCCCCTCCTTTCCTCTGACCACTGAGACAATTTGTCTCCTAAAGCCTGATAGCAAAGAGAAAGTGAGGCCACACTCATGTACATACTAGTGTTGTGTCCAGTTCTGTGTCACTGACACCAGGAAAGATGTTGAGGGGCTGGAGTGCGTTCAGAGAAGGGTAATGGAGCTGGGCAAGGGTCTACAGAGTCCTGTAATGAGTTGCTGAAGGAGCTGGGGGGGCTCAGCCTGGAGAAAAGAAGACTCAGGAGTGACTTTATCATTCTCCAACCACCTTAAGAGAGTTGTACCTGACAGAAGCTGGGGCTCGGCCTCTTCTCCCACATAACAAGTGACAGGACAAGAGGACACGGCCTCAAGCTGTGCCATGGGAGGATCAGGCTGGACACCAGGAAGAATTTCTTCACTGAAAGGGTGGTTAAGCATTGGAACAGGCTGCCCAGGGAGGTGGTGGAGCCACCACCTGCTCCAGAGTTGTTCAAGAAACCACTGGATGTTGCACTTATTGCCCTGGTTCAGTTGACATGCTGGTGTTCAGCATTTCAGGGATGATCTTGGAGGTCTCTTCCAACCTAAATGATTTTGTGATTCTGTGGGAGATGTGCACAGACTCGGATTGTCTCTGGATGAGTTAGGGGGCACACTGTACATTTTAGAGTGTAATACATCAGAGCTTCTCTACAGAGTGACGGCGTTCTTGGAGTCTAACTGTGCCTCTAGTTCATGTGAATTAATAAATGGGTCTTTGATGATTTATTTCAATACAAATTACTTGCCAGTATAAGCACAGCAGAATCCAGCTCTAGGCTGGATACTCGGGACCTTAGCAAATACCGACTTCTAAAAGCTTCAGTAAAACCTACTTGGGATTCCATCAGACTCAAGTGCCCATGTCAGTTATTGTCAATTATTCTATCTATAAGGACACGTCAGATACACAAAAGACACTATTCTGACAGCATGACTGCCCTAAAATGATAACTTTAGCATAACGCACTTGACAGTGAAAAAAGCAATAACAGCTATTTCGGGGACAAAAGAAAAATACAATGGATCTGATGACTAAGTGTTCTGGTCCCCAATGTAAAAGCAAAGTAGATCCCTGTCGTATTTAACTTGATTCCTTTGAATTAAACACTTCCATTAAAGTTTCCCACAGTAGCTTTAATAATTAATTATGTATTCCACCAAAGAAAAGAACAAAATCTTCACAAAGGGTTTTTTGTGGCTTTTTTTTCTGGATGTGAAATATTTATCAGCATATCTCTTTGGACAAGCATTTTTATCCCCCAGGCAGGGAAAAAAACTCCCATGTTCAAATCGGTTCCAAAACATTTTATTTTACATCTTGAAAGTTTTCTATACTTCAGCACCTCATGCCGTGACTTTGTTATTTCACTTGTTAATGAATGGTAATTAAATCTCTTTTGGCTGAAAAGGTTGGAGGGCTCCTGCTGTATTCCAAAAACAATTTCTGAAAGTTACAAAAATGCCCAAGTGTCTAGAAATTAAAGCATAAAGTTTGCCGTGTTTTGAGTCTAAGTTTTAATCGCTCAGAAGGATTTGTGTGGGAGAACAGCATGTCCCACCAAGTGTGCACAGAACCTCCAATGGAAGAGACACAATTATGTCACTTTGTATCTACCAGAGTAAACACAATCGTGCTCTTAATAATGTACATTGTGGCCACAAACTTCCTTGATCTTCCTAACCGCAGCAAACACTGCATAAACCCTATTATACACTACCTACACAGAGAACTGCTACATATGTACATCTAAGTAAAGACTTGTTAATTTTGCATTTGCTCAGCAGGGCTTGAAACATCATCCTATTAATTTTTCCTTCTTTTCTGTATTCTCATTTCTTTCAGGTGCTTTGAGTCAGAAGATAAATGGAGTGTGTGCTTACAACTGAGGTAGATTAAAGAGAAATAACTACATATTAAGGCATTTTGTGGTGTTACAGTGCTAAATAGAGACACAGTATTGAAGAAAAAATATCTCCACTATCCATTTACATCCGTGCAGGCATCTGCTGGCATCAAATGGGCAGATTTGGTACACAGTTTATAAAAAGAACTATGTTAATTACAATATAAAATGTACAAAATAAAAAGGCAATATAAAATGTAATTCCAGTGTAAAAATGTGTTTTATTACATACAATATACAAAATTTTCCTGAAGGTGATACAGTGATTTCAGTAGATTCTGAATCTCTTTAAAAATTACAGTTTCTCAAACAAGAAACTGGGAACAGAAATGCAACTAGATGAGTGCATTCCTAGACGGCAATTTTGGGTATGGGCTTGCTTAAAGGAAAGTCCTCTGCGTTGAAGTGAGGTATATCAGTCCTGAGGGGTGGTAATTTCATCCTCATATCAATGCTGGATCGCTCCTTCTCCCTTTAAATAGAAACAAAGAAACAGAAAATTCATATTTCATTCTGTAGCCCAGAGATGTTTAAAACTAAGGAAATCTGTGTCCTCCAGAGCTTCTTTGATGCAACCACATATCAAGAGATCATTTAAAAAGTGTTGATTAAAGCCTGTTAGGCTAAACCTCCAAGACTAGGTGTCTGTTTGGATCTAATTACAAAACTACTGATGGGGTTTGGAATTATTAAAAATTAGAAATAAATGAGCTTTCTTTGTGCTACTCTCTGAAATGGTCAGAGCACCTCATTAGAGTAAGTATGTACATGAGCTCCATGACTTCAGATTTCTAATCACTATCCTGTTCTAGCTGGAATATGCCTATTTTCAAACAAACAGCTGCATTCATCAAAGGCACAATGGGGAGGATTTTTCCTTTGTTGAATTTTAATGAATATATAGTGCGATCTGTCTTCACATTTTAACAAAGTTCCAGTGATAAGTGCCCTGTCTGTGACATTTCCAGAAAACTAGCAGTGTGCTGTAGGTGCACTGACAGCCCCAGGGAATTGCTCCATCTGAGAATCCAGGAGGTCTTGAATTTGATGGCCTTAAGAGGAGGGAACAAGGGTTAGCTGGTTCCACTCTTACAGAGTTGGGGAGGTAGGTAGAGCACTACAAAGATGAAGAGCAATATTCCAAACTCACTGTGATATACCTGGATGCTTCAGAGAGAGGTCCTGAGATACTTAAGATTAACCGGATGGAGCTTTATGAAGTTCTAGTTTATCACAACAGCATAAGTCTCAAGGCTTTACAAAGAAGCTCAGTACCATTATTTCACAGCCACTGAGATTGAGACACAAAAGTGAGTGCAACCACACTTTTACAAAATCTAGCCTTGTCACATGAGTATCTTTGCTCAGTCCCCAGTAAGGGAAAGAACACTTCTGGAATTATTACTTTTCTATTTGTCCCTAAATACCTGTCAGGATAGGAAGTTCAGAGAAACCACGTCAGATGTCTAGTTATGCATCCTTTTCAAAATTTGACCCATACAGAGGTAGAAGAATAGCCAAAAGATGGCACAGATGAATTTAACAATGAAAAACATTTTATAACTGGTTTTAATTGTATCAGTGTAGCCCTAGCACTAAAAACTAACATTCTGTATTTACATGGTTTCTCCCATCTCACTATTGGGCTTCCAAGTCTGGGGAGAGAAAATGATACAGAATCCATGCTCATTTTTTCCTTATGCTCCCATAGAGACAACAAACAGATGTGCCCATCAGTATGGAAAATTCTGTGCAACTGAATACTAGAATATAGTATGCAGAATTAATGTGCAACCAGCCACGTGCAAAAGCTCCCAGTTACTTCCGACATCCCTCAGTGCAGTTATTTACATATACAGGATTGCTGGATTAGGTCTCTGGTGTGGATTTAAGCTTCATATTTTCTCACAAATCCTTATCAAGATCAAAATGGGATCCTGGTGCTAGAATCAACTAGAAAAATAGTGATGCAGAAAGGGTTCAAAAAGCTGAAGTTAAAAATAGTAAGAGATAGAAAAAGAACAGCTAAGACAACTGGGAAAAGCAAAATTCAGAATCAGCTGAAAAAGAGGATTTCAAATTCACAACCAAAATCTTAAACATTGAATTTTCATTTTTAACACAAAACAAAGCTGAATTCCCACTGTCACTACATTCCTTCAGCATCATGTGCAAAGCTGCATTTATTCGGTACCAAGATATTCAATCACAACTCAAAGCTATCTTGTGCAAATCAATAAAAGCTTTAGATGATAACTTTGTATAAGGTTATCTGAGAGTATTAATTCTCTTTCATAGCAGGGTAGTCAATAATGATGTTAATGCTATTGTCCTGACAGGATCCTCTTTTTATTAGCAAAACCAGCTACATTTATTTCAGACATGATGTTAACATTAGCCAGCAAGATAGAGAATCAAGTCAGTGGTTTTCTGTCAGCTGAGATTTAGAGAAATCTGAGATTGTGTGAATCAAATGGCCCTGGCTCTTTGGCCAGCATCCACACAGCAGGCACTGCATGTCCTGAGGCAGTAGGGGTGGGGAATGGCTGTATGGCTGGGGAGGAACTTGACTGCACAACAGGTTCTCTCTACTGCAGAAAGCCAGCAATGTGTCTTGCACAACTGGCAGGTTGGAGAAGGAGGGCTGCACAAGGTTGTTTCCCTTGCCAACACAAGGCACAGCCTAGAGACAGCAGAAGCTGCAATTATTCAGGACTGATATGCCCAGCTATGCCTCTGTGCTCTTCAAAGCAGGATGCAGTCCAACAGGCTCGACTGGGGTACAGAGCAATGAGGGGCAGAACACAGCAAAGCCCAGCACCACCCCTCAGCTGCCACAAGACAAGAGAGGTGCAAGCCCGGGCTGGCAGCACAGCGCTGCTGCCTTCTGAGGCACTGGTGGGGACCATAAGATGATGCCAGCCTGCAGAAGCACCACTGACAGTACCTGAACGTGCTTCCAAAACACAGATGTCACAAAGACACCAATGCCCATCAGACTACAGACATGCGTGCCCAAAAGAACAACCTGACAAGCTGCCCCAGTGGCAGGTATCTATCCTGAACCTATAAACAGTGTATCCAGCACTAAACCACTTTCAATATAAAATTCCTTTCACTGTATAACATGTCTCAGTTTAGCCACCATCAACTCATACAGTATTTCTTGTTTTATTTTAAAGCAGTTATGTCCTTAACAAGTGGAATTTTTATGACAGGAATTAATTCTAGGTGAGATATAACAACAGAATGTAGGTGAATTTCTCCTCATTTTATGAACAGAAAGAGACATGATGCCAGAGTCTGCAATGGAAACATCAAATTTACTGTGAAGGAGACATTTAGCTACTGGAAATGGATTATCAGGCAGTATGGTAGCCTCACATATTGATCCTAAAGCTCCAGAAAGGCCATTAGCACTGCACAATTGTTGCTAATTCCAAGCATTAAGGTAACATTATGCAATTTGCAGATGGACAATAGTCACTGTTTATCACTGATTATTTTGCTAATTTAGTCATCAAATAGTTTACTGTCTGAAACGGGTTAAGGAAGAAGTGATAAAGGCAACTTTGAATTATATTCAGCAACTGTAGAGAACAGTTGGCTTTAGTGTGTGAGGAAGGCACAGGCTGAGGATGGAAATGAATGGAAAGACAAAAGGCTTTCTATGCATACAGAAAAACTTGGTAACAGGTAGCATCATTTGACAGCAGAAATCTAAGAAATCTCTCATTAAAAGTAAAGCCCACCCTCAGCACCCTCAGCAAGGTTTCAGATGACAACAAGCTGAATGGGGCAGTTGACTCACCTGAGGCATGGGATGCCATCCAGAGGGACCTGGATAAGCTCAAGAAGTGGGCCCATGGGAATCTCTTGAGGTTCCACAAGACCAAGTGCTAGGTGCTGCACCTGAGTCAGGGCAACCCCTGGCATCAGCCCAGGCTGGGGGATGAACAGATGGAGAGCAGCCCTGCCCAGGACTTGGGGTTGCTGTGGGTGACAGGGTGGACATAAGCCAGCCATGTGCACTCACAGCCCAGAAATCCTGTTACAATAGGACAAGGGATAAGGGGTTTGAACTAAAGGAGGGTAGATTTAGACTAGGTATAAGTAGGAAGTTTTCTATTATGAGGGTGGTTAAAGGCTGGCCCAGGTTGCCTAGAGAGATGCCCCATCCCAGAAACATTCAAGGTCAGGTTGGGGCTCTGAGCACCTCATCTGGTTTGAGATGTCCCCGTCATTGCAGGGGGGTTGGACTAGACAGCCTTTAAATGTCCCTTCCAACCCAAACTTTTCTATAATTCTATGCCTCGATGTCAGAGACAAGACACTAATCTGTGTTCCCTGGGCACCATCTCATTAGTATGAATAATTTAACTGGACTGCAGAACATGTTCAGCAACGTCTCTGATGGACATTCTTGTCCTGGCCATAGATCATAGTAAATCCAGACCAGACTGAAGTAACATGGAGGATAACATTCAGGGAAACTAGGCAACAAAATTGTATCATGTCAGTCAAATTTGGCCACATTCTGATCAAAAGGGTCTAAAACAAAAATCAAATGGCTTATGCAGAAAGTTGTGTAGACAAAACTGTTGTTTTCCCATACTTCTTCTGTTGCTCCTTGCGTTTCTGAGACAGATATTTCTTTTTCACTTCCAGAAGCTCATTGTTAAGTCTTTCAATTTCTTGTTTGTATTCTCTACTCTGTGTTTCACACATACTCAGTTCTGAGGACAAAGCCTAATAAACAAAACACAAACAGAAGCAGAAACAAGAGATGTTGCTTCACTTACACATAAGTGAGTACTTTTGCAAGCACTTTCTCCTTTTATATTAGATGATGTAAGACATGATCATTTTCTACCATAACTCTTTTTCCATCTTGATGTTTCATTTAATCTCACCTTTGTTCACCTAAAAACATCTTACAAAATAAAGGTTATGCCATTTAACCATAATACAACATGTAAAATATGCTCCAAGCTTTATGGGAATGGCATTAATAGATACATTAGCTCTTAATTTCTGGGACATAAAGCAGGGTAAAAATCCAAAGCTAAGGTTTTAATAAATCAGAGAATTATTTGATAATAATTGGGTATATTCACAGGAATGCACTGCTAAGTGGAGTAATTCAATCCACACAGGCAAAGTAGTACCAGGCACTGTAAATATGAATACAAAGCCACTTTCTTGTGAATCAGTAAAATTTTAAATAAGGAGGAGCATGCACAGTACACGTTCTTTCTTTCCAAAGGGTAATGACTTGACCTGGCACCCTGAAATGGCATGCACACCATGGTGCTACAGCATGCTGTGCCTGAAATACAAAGCAGCAATTGACTGCATTAGGGACAAATAAGGACCGTATGGAGAACTTCAAATCACGTTCAGTTTAGCTAAACTTTGGCTTCTATTTTACATTTTCTACATTGTTTTTCTTCTCCATGGAAAGCTAAGATTTGCATAACAGCCTCTTTGTTTCCTAAGGGCCCATCTGCTCCTGCATTTTTTTCCTCATGGTTAGTATAGACGTGATTATGATGCAGTGAACAGGAGATGATGACTTCAACAGAGAGAGGAGCTGCAGAAGTAGATGAACTCCTGGGGAGACTGATCTCTCATGCAGGCAAGAATAAGAGAAGATCAGCTTATTCATAGAATGTCATAGAATTCTATCAAAGAATTGCTTTTTAATATTATGCTTTTAAAATTTTCTACAAGATTTTTTTGGAAGCAAGAACTCCTCCCTCCAACTGATGAGGGGTTAGAACAGGTTCCTCTTGTCATCTCCACAAAATCTGCCAATCTAAATATACATGTACACATGGCAAGAGAAATAACAGTAACTTAAGACTGGATTCTCAGTATATTCCCACTACTTTGTTAAAAAGAAACAAAAGAGCGTTGATTTACTTCTTATAGATATTAACAGTTTAAGATAAAAGGAAGGAGAATAAGCTGAATGAAAAGCTGACAGTATCACAGAATGCCCATGCAAAAAACATATTTACAGCATTGTGCTGCCAGCTCATGTTGTAATAAGACTTTTCCTCTATTTTAATAAAAAAAAGTAGCATAATACACAAAAAAAAGTTTGTTTGCTGCTCTATGCTGTCCCTTGAGGACATGCAGCGATAACCTTGCTTTCCTGGTCTACTACACTAGGGCAGGCACACTGTTCACTGAAGATCTCCCTGCAGCCCCTCTGCCAGCCCCTCCCCAGGGACAGTGGGCACCTCTTACTTTGATCTGCTTCGTCTTCTCCCGGAGGATGTTCCGGTACTGCTGCAGCTGTTCCGCGGCTTCGGGCCCAGGCTGCCGGGCCAGCACACGCCTCAGCTCCACATACAGCTTCTCCTTTTCCTGAGCAAGAGACAAGAGGAAGAGCTCTTATTAAACTACTACAGCAGCAGCACAGCCTGAGAGGAAATCAACCTCAATGAAAACTGCAACTCAGTCAGGAAGGTATTCGGAGAAACAAATCTGCCTGTGTGTCAGGATTTCCTCACTAGCCATAAGGTATTTAAAGTTGTTGTGATAGCAATGGGAGAGCTCATTAAGAGAAACATCCAGCTACTTCAAACCACAAATGAAATGCTGTTAAACACCATCACCAGCAAGCACTCTCTACCTCAGCACTTACTGGAGGAGTATCCAGGGCTGGGAAATTAATCACTAGAAACTGTGCCTATTGCAATCTTTCTTCTTATGAGTCACATTGCCTTACATTAAGGATCACAACTTCACCCAACAGGATGTGAGCAGGCTATAGAAATGTCAGCAAAGGACTGTACAAAAGAGTAACTTCTTCCAAAGAAAATCCTGCAAAGCACATGTACACACACACAGAGATTTATATATATATAACCTTTCAGTTTAACTGCAGGGGTTTTGGGAAATGGAAAGGAATTATAAACAGCAACAATTATGACTAGCACAATTACAAAGTAATTTTTCTTTGTCATGTGTCTCCTCTTCCTTTATGTTGGAACAGTAATACTTGTGGGAGTTGGATATTGCCATGCCTGAAAAGAAACCACACCATGGACCCACTTACAGCTTTCTGTACTGAAATGATGCTTTCAGCTGTGTTTTTAGAGTGTACTTGTTTTTGTACTTGCTCTGAAAAAAGCCATCTTCATAGTTTTGCACATTACAGTAGTTACACTATCTACCCTGAAAAACTAAGATCGTTAAACAATATTATTTAGTCAGATCACATTATTTTCTGGTACATTGAAAACTGGAATTAGAAAGGAGACTAGCAGACAAAAGATTTAACCGAGGAAGACAAAAACGCCAAGAAGGAGGTAGGATAGGTGATTATTTACACTGGATTTGACAAAGCCCCTTTTAACTGTCTTTTTTATAAGCTCTCTCTACAATTCTTATGACAGAATTCATCTGTTGATGTGGGAAATTGTACCATCAAATCATCCAGAATTGCTACATTTGGTCTTTCTCAGTGGTTGAGCCAGGATTTTCAGAAGTGGTTTGGTATTTTGAAGATGAGGTGTCCAGTCTTCAAGAGCATAAGGAGTCTGGAGTTTTTAGACCGCATCACTTTCTGAAAACTATGCACTACAATGGTCACAAGTTGGGACTCCAAAATGGAATCACTTCAAATCATGCCTTACTTTTGCAAGCATTGTCCTTAAACTCTGCCGACTACTAAGAAAGAGTTCCTTGAAACTGTTCACAGTTTATCTCTGGAAAAATCAAAAGCTCCTGAGACTCAGGCTGAGGTTTGCATAGCAGCAAATACTAAATTGATAATTCATTCTGAGTGGAGAGTTATTACGCCACTTCATAGGGGTATTTCCACTACCAGCTTTTCTTTCTGAGGAAGTAAGATTTTACTGCAAGGTAAAAACAACAGCAAAAGAAAAATCCACCTTGTCAACATCTGGCCAGTCAATATTAACATTTCAACCCTGAATGTATCATATATTTGTATTTTGTAATAGTGTAATGGTAATTTGGATAAGTATTGGGCAATTGATAGATTGAAGGTCTTAAGTGCAATCATTTTCCATTTTTTTTCTCTCCCTGCCCTCTACAGTGGCCAACCAAGCTCTTCAAACACTGTGCAGTGGTGTGTATAATAACCTCATTTAGAGACAAAGCATGCAATTCTATTGTAAGGAGAATCTATTTTATGCAGCAGAGACTCGTTAGGTGTCCAATGTATATTGTATCCATAATCTAACAGAGGCAGAACCAGATGTCTTATAATGCTTATCCTGTCCTTCCTTGCTAAGCACTGTCCGTCTCTTTTACATCTAGTCAATTAATTTGTCACTGTGTTAGAAGCACCGTATGTCAGCAAAACATTAAAAGAAAACCCTGGATGCTTCTTTTGTCCTCAGCAGAAGCTTGTATTCACAGGCTGGCATTTCTACAATTTCTGAAATTTTACCCCAGGATCCAAAAAATAAATTAAAAAGAAATAAATTAATTTCAATCAATTTTAAAACAGCAACCACAAAAGTAAACCTATGTGAGTCACAAGGTGCATGTGCAGGTGCTTCCATCTCTACACATAAGATACCAGACATGACCAAGAAAAAATATCAGCACAAATTCATAAAAAAAAACAACTACATGTTTTCTGTAATAGATTAAGTAAATCCATTATGAATGGGTTTCTTTGGTTCATCCTAAACTGCCTCCCCTCACATTTCCCTCCATCCTCACACCAGGCTGCCATCCCAACACATGTCTCACCACGGTTAGGAGGTTTTGAGATTGAGGAACTTAGAGTCACAAACACACTGCAAGGCACAGCTCTGTAAATCCATCTAAATCTCTGTAAATCCATGCTGTTAAGCCTTTACTGGTTAGAGTAATGTACCTCTTTTCAGATCAGGTCTAGGCCAGTAACAAAGCTTTTTACGGAATCCTTCCACCACGAAATTCCCGTGGAATTCAGCAGATGTTTGACTCTAGGACTGAGCCCATAACATCAACAAGCTTCACTGGTTTATGACACAAACCATCTCTCCTAAATGGTGGAGAGATGATGGCACATTCATTTTGTGGATGTAGGGCATGCTGGAACACTCAGGCTGAGGATTACAGTTAAATTTCAGGCATTCCAAAGAGAATTTCAGCACCTCTGTGAATTCCTGCTGTAAAAATTCTGCAAATAAAATTGCACGTTATCTTTAGAACAGCCCTTCCTGTCTTAGATTTGTTTCCCAGGGGATCTCTGAGGAGCTCACAGATCTGTGTGGTAGTCCATGACAGTAATTTTCTTCATCCCTAAGTCTCTCACCCATTAATTTGGAGAGGAAGGGTGGGGAAGTAAGTGGTGCTTTCCCCTAAATTTAACTAGGTGCTGTCTCAGCCATATTCTATAGTTCTCCTGGCCCATTTGCTCTACAGCAAATTGATAAAAAATTATTTTCTTCTGTAGAAGACTGGCTAGCATTTGGCAAATTCAGTTGTTTGTCCAGGATTAGGTGGTCACAACTTGGCTCCATCTTCAGTAAGAAGAATCTCTTTTGCCAGCAACATCCTACTTCAAAATAAGCTATTGCTGCTGACCAGCACAGCCCCATTTCCTTTTCCATGTGAGAAGGACCATCAGGACCATCAGGACCATCAGACACATTCCCAAAGTGACAGCAAGGCATTCACAGCCATTGACAGGGAGTGGGAAGCATTCACTAGTCCCAGGCTGGAAGAGAGCTCTTAAAGATGTGACCCATTTTGACCCATCCTGTCCCTGTCCCTCACCACAACACCAGGAAATGGCACATCTTGTTAGTCAGCCCAGGATTTTATTCTGAACCAGGGATGATGGACGACCATACATTTAATGAAGATGTATTCACAGCAGAAATAAGCCCTGCAGTCCCAGCTTCCTCATTTTTATCAGCTTCTTTCCAAATAGATAATTCAACAAATTTACCTGGCATAGCAGCACCCCAAGAGCCTTCTCCACCAGACCCATAAAAATTCTATTATGCACCAAAAGCTTTCTATCAAATGAATTACTAAAAAAAAAAATTAAATAAAAATCCAAAAGACTTTGCATCAGAGTAAATTTAACTTATGTCAGTTCCTGTCTCCAGCGACTGATCTAAAGAAAAAACTCAAAACTCAACAAGATAAAGATGTAGTGCAAGAGTGTGCAATGTAGTGTATGGCAGCAGCCCCTTAAACATTCAACCTAAATTAAAATTCTTATTTTAATTAGAAAGGGGTAGAAAGCAATATAGTAACCATGCAAGCACTCTACAGTTCCTCATGGCTTTGGTGGGGATAACAAGTCAGTCAACATGCCACAGGGGGTTTCTTCTTTATTGGCACTATAACCAAAATGTCAGTGCTGAGCTGAACTCCAGAGGCATTTTGTTTATGATGCAGCAGCAGAGCATCCTTAGGGGTGGTGATTCCTCTTCATAAGTGTTAAACAGGACACGGAAATCTGGATTAAATACATACAAAGACATCTAGTCATAGTCATTTTAGCTGTATAAGCCCTACATTTATTTGTTGTGTATACCTAGCAGTAGCTGTTGGCTCAGGACATCTATCTTTAAAAGTTTTATGAGGCAAAGAAAAAAATTAGCATATGGTGACCTTCACAAATTTTATAATAACAGAAGAAAGTTGCCTCCAGTACTATGAGAAATGTGCAGTATAAACTTTCTACGTAAACAACTTCCAAAAGCTCCTGCTCTTTCCTGTCTATTCCACATCCATCAGCAAACACCCTTGCAAGGATGCAATTCCCTAGAACAGCTCCTGTTTTCATTATTTCCTAGGCATTTCTTGAACAATGTGAGGTTTTTTATTGGGTAAATTAATTATGTTTAAAAGAGGACACTGAAGCCTTTTCACAGTGCAGCAACACCAACACTGCGTTAGATGTTTTGGGTTTTCCTGTGAAAACCACCAGCTGGAAGAAAGGCTAGGATAATCTCATCTTTGGTGAAATCTGCACCACTCAAACTTGTAACTTATTTCTCCAGTTGATAATAATGCTTCTCAAGAGCAAATCTGTTTCCTTTGGCACAGAGCAAGCTGCACCAAACTGACTGGCATTTTCAAAACAGCTTAAGGAGAGAGGAAAAAAACACCTTGGAGCACCTTGTAAGGTGTTCACCCTTGACTGGTTTTGCAACAGCAAGAGCTGAATGCTGCAGTATCACCATCTTCGAGGAACAACAAACATTTCCACCTGGAGTGCAACTGCAACTTATTTTTACGATTATTGCTAGGAACTGTTACTATCGGATCTTCCCTAATAAGGGTGTAGGAAAACAATTCTTTTTCTAAAGGACAAACCAACTTACATAACTTACATATACTCCTCTCCTTTCAACTTCTGAACTCTGAGACACAAGGGTAACAATCTATCCAGAAAAAATGACATGGATGTCTCTTCCTGAAATAACAGCTGCAGAATCCTTTTTACAATTGACATTTCACAAGAGTTTATAAAATCATTAATCAGAGTAGCTCATTTAATCACAGTGTTTCTACTTTACATTGCAGATTATCAATTAATTAACTCATATTCTATATGTGTTAGCAGAAATACACACACATACACACATGAAAGTGAGCTGTTCCTTGAAGGTAAGGACTACCCCTGATGTGACATGGATTGGTGTAAACTATTTTCACAGTGCCTGCAGCTTGACAGTTGGGTTGAAGAGAGCTCTAAACAAACCTTTGTTTCACATTCTAGCAGCAGTTTGTCTTAAAAGTGACCTGGAGGAGATCAGAGGTTGATACAAATATTATTAACAAAGTTTTTAAATATTCTAAGTTAATAAGTCTACAAAGCAAATGATGGGGAACCTTTTACTATACAATAATTTCTTTATAAAGGGTTCTAAGAAATAAAAATTAAATCTCTTCTTACATTCTAGACTATTTGACTTAAAACCTCTGTATTTTAATGTCATTGTAACAACATGTATTTCAGCTATTCAATAGCCATTTCGATTTTTAAAATTTTAGATGAATCAAAGGAGAACTATCACAGCTCTGTTGATAATAATTAGCTGTTCCTGCAGGCGACAGCTTGGGATGAGGATACTCAGTAGACCCAGCTTCTGTTCCCACTTCAGACTGATCTGACAGATGACCTCGAAGGGTCAGAGAGATTGCACAGCTCCTTCTAGAAACATCTATTTCTAAGTTAGGCACCTACATCTCTTTAGTCATCTGCTTGACTTAGATCTTTAGATTTCCCTGAAAGATGAGAGCACTTGCTTCAAGTCCTTTGGTGTTCTGGAATTGCTACCTCTGAGCAGCTGTCTCAAAGTCAAGCCACCACTTAAATCTACAATACCTGTCTAACAAGGCAGCAAAGCCTACATACATCTTTTTGACAGGACAGCAGAGTTCCCTTGCACATGTCAAGCACCTCAGGGAAGAAAGACTAGTCTCCTGTTACACTTTGGAACCTATTAAGAAATAACAGTACATCTAAGAAACATACAGAGCAATTCTGAAATCATGAATGTTTTAATGCATGGCTTCCTTCAGACTCACTGTAATTAGAGCTGAGCCTCTGCTATTCTTCAAGGAGTTCTGTTTCAGCTCCCCTTGCCTGCTTCTTAAAATTCAAAGAAACAGAAACAGGACTAAAGGAAGGGGAAAGACAGTGAATCCTAATGTCCAGGTAAATACAACTGCTGTGCTCAAGTGTCCCATCCCTTGTTTAAGATTTCAGCTGTATCTACAGACAGGCATGGGAGGCCTTGAGCTCTGAGCCCTCAAGAGGTGCAGCAATTGGCTGACTGATGCACTCTGCTTGGCAGAGACTCTCCCTTCTGAGGTTCATGGCTCCAGTGCACTCATCAGCACATTTCTGGATGTCTCAAGAGAAGAGTGGAGAAATGGGGTTCTTTCTACACCTGTTTGTATCCTCCTATGTCTCATTTTAAGCCAGTCTTCTAAAAAAACCCAGCTAGCCACAGTGACTCTGCCTGCCTTCCTCTAACAGCTGCAAAACAGCCTTAGCTGCAGCATCTTTCTGCATGTGTTTCCTCCACAACAGCACCATTCACAGTAAGTATGAAAATAAGAGAACTGGAATAGAACAAATCTAGTCTGTTCCTGTGGAATTACTTTTTTTTTGGTAGGGTTTTGCTGTTATTGCAATTGTCATATAAGATAATAATCTATCACTGACTGGGATGCTGTAGATTGTCCACATCTTGTTTCTGAGGAAAGAGTAGAACATCCCTTATCTTAACACAAGAACACCTGCCAAAAGGTGAATACTAAAGTTGTACCTCCAGCTCTGGGCCACCCTATAGAATATGGGCTTGTATTGCTACACTGCTGCTGCACTTCTCCAGTATTTCAACTTCTCTAGCAGATTCTGGACAGTCAGTATTGGATTGCTACAGCGCTGCAAAGTCTGTGTGCTGCAATGTATTCAGGCAGCACAGCGAGTCATTTGTTTTCCCTTAACAAGATAACTGGTTGATTAATATACTTTACCCTGGGGTGCACAGCAGATTTATTTCCTTCTCAGATACATGCTGAACACAGGAATGAGGAGTAAACAAGGTTGTTTTCAGTTATTTGTTATTTACTGGAACAATTCCTGAACTTTTTATCCAAGCTTTATTCTAGCAAACTAATGTTGAAGTTAAGGGCAATTCTGACTAAGAACTTTAGGATTGGGTCATTTTGCAAAATATTTTCAGTCTAATGATACAAGGTATCCATACTCAGGATTCTGGGTTCAAACCAAACATGATGTATTTGAGTAAAACACTTTGGTGATCACTGTTTCTGTTTTGCTGCTGTGTCTTAGGTTCTAATATGGCATCCTTGTTTCAGTATCTGAATGGTATTAAATCTTTATTGTACACATGCTGAAGAAACTGCTTCCAGCCAGGGCAGTGATCCTCTTCTCATTCTACAAGACTTCTGGACACAAAGAGTTATTACATGAATTGCCAACGTTCACTAAAACTCCTTGAAGACACTCAGGAATGAAACTCACTCTCCCAGTCCCCCAGGACCACCACGCTGGTGGCTGTGTCAATACACCTGCTCCTTGCTCTACAGAAATAGCAAGCCTGGATACAGCAGGAGGTTACAAATGTGGGAGAAAACTCACAATAAAGTGTACTTGAAGACAACAACCTCTTCAGGCATGCTAAACTTTGTGGACTAGGAGTACCTGTATTAGAATGCAGGAGACAAAACTATGCTTGACACTCATCTACAAAGGATAGTATTTGTGTAATTAAAGCAATCTTGCATGATGATGAGGGATGACATCTGATGACCCACTAGAGTTTTCTTTCAAGCTTGAACTCAAGTAAATCTATTAATTCTTTTAAAAAACTTGTAAAAAAGATACAGCATTCATGTATATTTTCCACCTATAACCCCTAAGGGATTTTTACTCTGCCTGCAAATTCCTCAGCTTTGTAAATGACACCTGAGTATTTCCGACCAAAGTATATTTTTGACCACCATATTTCTGAGCTAAAAATGGTGCAGATCCCTAGAAGTCATTTTGTCAAATAAACTTGCACCTTGCTTCTGTCCAAAACCATTTTTCATGGGAAATCTGTTTTGTTTATGAGGGCAGGGTAGTTTCACAAAGAGTCAGTAAAAATTATCTCTTCCACTAAGAAAACTGTTCACCAAAAGTATTTTGTTTCATCAGTAAGTATTCTGTTTTGCTTCCCATTTCTTAGTGCCAGAAATATTTGCACATTTTTTATTGGCAAATTATTTTCTCACTCTAAAGAGCAGCCAATTATCTTCACCTGGTGACATTACAGTGATCAGCATACTTCCTACCCATTTTTTTTTCAAAACACTGTTTAAACAAACATGCCAAAAAAAAAAAACAAAACCCAAAACTATTTTTCTGGGAAGACTTTATTCGCTTCCACTTGAATTGCAACACATGTGGGAGGAGGGAAAGAATCTAAATGTCAGTGTGTTTTTAAGAGCAGTTTATCATGCTGTAAATTTCTATAGCATAGAACATCTTCTAATTCTAGATGGACTGAGATTAGAAGGTCTAAAATAAACTAATGCGCCAAGAAGTGTATTGGAAATATGCAGAAATAGAAATCAACTCCTTTCTGAGGAGAGCTAGGGCAAGAAGTGAACATTGCTCAGATATCTACTGAATTATTAAAGCTTACACAAAACTTTCAGGTAGATATGTAGATATGTCTCAAGAGACCTTCACACAGGTGACTCATACCTTTCATGTTTTTGAGATATGATTCCTTACTACATCATCACAGGATTGCATATGAGCCCTGGTAAATCGCACCAAGATTTAACACAATTACCCTGAAGTTGGCTTCATGTGAGTGGTTCTGCCCTACCCACAGAACCCTACTGGCTACATGATCAATTTTTTTTAAATTGAATAATTAAATTAATTGGGAAAAAATTATCAGTGTCAGAACAAAAGACACTAGAGATATTCTAATTGCATGGAAAAATCATCATGCCAGGCATAGAATCACTGAAAGACATCAATCCTTCAATTTAAAATCAATATTAAATACAAAACATCTCCACTTAGAGTCAAAGCTAAAATCCTCACTCAAAGTGCTAAGTTAGCAATGAACCTTTCAAACACAACAAAAGGAAAATAAAAGAATGGCAGGAGAAGGAAAGAATCTAAAAGTAGTCCTAAAGGATGATTTGATGCATTAGGTACCTCCATATGTCACTTCATACTGCATTGGCGATTCCAGTTCAAATAAGTTTCAAGGTATTGGACTGAAATTATTTTAGTGTCACTAATTCAGTAGACTGTTATGCATCATAATATTGAGCTGGTAATGAGATATTTTTTATCCATCACAAGTTAGAACTGGGTTGCAGCCAGAGTTCATGGCACACATTATTTTTTCATTTCAAAAAAGAACAGAACTTGTCTTTGGAGTTTAAATCAAGGCTATTCTTACAGTATGCCTTTGACACATCAGCCTAATTCTGCACGACACTGGGGAAGTAAACTTTTTCTTTATGATTCATATCCAGCTGAAAGCCAAAAAGTAAATGTTAGGCCTGAGTCCTTACGGTATTTCCCATTTCTATATTTCAATGCAAATCCCTTGAAATTTCGGTCACCAACTTAGAACTGGAGTCATAACCTCAAACCTCACACTCCACCAGGTACTGTTTTCTCTCTCTTGTTTCCTTAAGGTACATAGCAACACTTAAGTTTTTTATAAGGACAGGAAAGCATTTTTCTGCCTTCCCCCCCTCCCCAGCCCCTCCCTCCCCCCATCAGGAACCATTTGATCAATGGCTAGAAGTTTTGGCAGCTTAGCTTTCTCATTCAGAATCATAGAATACCATGTTGGAAGTAAACTTCAAGATTCATATGGTCCAACCATTCTTTCATTCCCATTTGCTTATATTGGTGAACAGTATATTATCTACAAGAGCAAACAGTAAGTCTGTTGTCCCTTTAATGGGACCACTCATGCAAGGGCTTTGGGATTAGGTCTTAAATTGACAGCTTTTAAATCTCTGAATCATAGAATAGAAGGTTGTAAGGGGACCTCAAGGATCATCTGGTCCAGCCTTTCACAGCAAAAGCACAATCTAGACAAGATGGCCCAGTGCCCTGTCCAGATGTTAGGAGATGCACCACTTCCCTGGGGAGATTATTGCCATGCTTTCCAATTGTTCTCATTGCTAACAACTTTCCTCTTGTGTCCATTTAGAATTCCACAGGAGTAACCTGTACCTATTACCCCCATCTTTGCCATGTGATTCCTTGTAAAAAGAAAATCTCCATCTTCTTTTTAACCACCCTTTAAATACTGGAACGTGGTGACAAGGTCTCCCCTCAGCCTTGTTTTCTCAAAGCCAGAAAATTGCAGTAGTTTCAAACTTTTCTCCTATGGCAAGCTTCCCAATCCTCTGACCATCTTTGTGGCCCTATTTTGGACCCACTCCAGCCTGTCCATCTTTTTTATATAGCAGAGACCAAAACTGAACACAGTATTCTGTGTGTGGCCTAACAAGTGCTGAGTAGGGTGGAATAACCTCTGCCAGTGATGCCCTTGTTGACATAACCCAGCACCCTGCTGCCCTTCCTTGCTGCAGCAGCAAAATGCTCACTCATATTGAGCTTGCTGTCCACCAGATGCCCAGGTCCCTTTCCAGAGAGCTTCTCCCCAACCAGGTAGATCCCAGCCTGTCCTGCACTCCTGGACTGAACTTCCCAGCTGTAAAACCTTACACTTGTCCTTGCTGAACTTCACTCTTTGAAAGCATTGTTGCTATTTCACCTCTCCTATCTAACAGTGGGCCAATATTTTCCATCTGTCTCTGCTTGTTGTTTACATACCTGAAGAGCTCTTTCTTGTGGTTTTTGACAGCTCTGGCCAACTTCAGTTCAGTTAGTGGTGCAATTCCTTTGTGCTGATATGTTTATGCCAGCTACTGCCTATGCAATTAGATGCAATTTTACTGGCAGGAAAGTCTTCTGCCATTCAAGAGCTGGTATAAGCTAAATCAGAAAAGTGACTTCTTTGCTGGTAGAAATGGGGCTTTTAAGCATAGAAAAGGCCTAGAGCTCAATATACTCACCCCTTTAATTGAGGGCTGAGAGAACTGCTAGCTTGAGCTGCAAGATAGGGTATTAATCCAGTGCTTCCAGAGGAAGTCAAATCCTCCAGGAAACAGTGATAGAAAAGCACCAAGTCCTACTACACTATAAAAAGCTAAAAAGAAAATTTCCCTTTTCATTTTTGGATGGAAAATCCCTTCAAAAGGCTGACTTCATATATAAATCATAAAGGAGCGGTAAAGAAAGGATTGCATTTTGGCAGTGGATTTTGCAGTTCACCTGTAAGTTTCAGTGCATACAAAGCACTCTCCCAAGCTACCTCTGCTGAAATCTCTCTAAAGACAAGGTGACAGAAGAACGATAATGGGCAGGTCGAAAGAGACTTTTAGGGATTCTACAGTCATTAGTTTCCTGAAGTGAATTGCAGTTATTTTTTATGAAAATAGACAATTCTGCCAAAAAATCCCGAGCTCGGACTCTGTACCCTACTTGTAACATGCAAGTAGGTTATACTCTCAAATCCAAGTAGAATCTGCACTGGGCATCAAAAGTAAATAAAAAAATACCAAATTTGAGAGGGTAAAATAAATCTCAGCCATTTTGAAGATGTAAAGATAACATCCACGATAAAACTCATCTCGGGCTTAAGAATACCAAAATAAAGGTAGGTGATAGGAGAGTATTCTCTTATTTTTCCTAGCAGGTTGTCTGATGAGAAAATCTCTTACTCAGCATTTGAACACACATTTCTCTTATGTGGAAGCTACTTTAGCACTGCAAGAGGAGTGAAGAACTTAGCAGAAGCCTGCTTCATGAAACTCCCAAGCTAGGGAAAGAAATGATTTACAGAAGGACTAGGATCCCATAAAGTGGGCTGAAAAAAACCTACAAGATTAAAAAAAAAAAAAGTATTTTATATAATAAATGAAGGGGGGGGCAATGCATAACAAATACAGAGAAGCAAATCCCCAAGCTCCTTCATTTCTTGGGAAAAAATTCTGATTTCAATAGCTGCCAACCTGCATAAACCCACACGGTAACACATTGTTCTAAAGCAGATTTCTTTATGAAACTATAGTCCCAGCTCTGAGAAATAAAGATGGTTATGTATATGTTCAGACACTATAGCAACGAGCACCTCAAACTGGGTAGAACAGCTCTACTACCAAGTTAGCACAAATAAAATAAAACATCTGCCTATTTTGAGTGCTTCGCTACTGAATTGAGTCATGTCTCTAATATATTCATTCACACATCAGCACAAGAATGGAAATTATTTTATTCCCTTTTTACTTGATGTGAGGCATGCAAAAACTAAGCAGACTGCCCAAGGTCACAGAGAAAGACTCTCCCTCTCCCCTCCCTGTATCTCACAATACCTGAAATGGAACTAGGCTGGAGACAGCAGCACCCCTTCAATTCCTCCTACTCTCTGTCACTGGGACAGCGAGTTCTCTGGAGGGACTGAAACTTAGTTCAAAACTTGGCTCAGTGCAAGGACATGTGGGTGCTATCTGGCTGCAATCTCTGAGTCAGATACATGAGCTAATCATGCCTTTTGCCCTCGCACTCTTTGAACTATGAGCTCAAGACACAGTCAGCACAGCATCACATCCTGACTGCCCAGTCCTGGGCTTTGACTGCTGACAACTTAAAACAAAAGCAATTAAAAACACATGTGAACAGAAAAACAATGCTTTCACTGCTACATGCAAGGCTTAAATAAGACATTTGCCTTAACCTCCCTGAACAAATAATCTAGAATGCACCTTCTTTTACATTTATGAACAATCTTCTGAGATGACTGACAAAAGAGGTAACTGACATATAATGTGAATCTTTATGCTGTTATTCATTCCAAGACATGCAGCTGAATAAAGTTCTGCTCAGTCAGACATAAAATCAAATTAGAGGAGGTTGCTCTGAAGAGAAAAAACTGAATTTGAAACAAATAAAGCAGTGCATAATTCACTTTTAATGGGATAAGTTCCTAAAACCACACTAATCATAATCCTAACAAGGTAATACTTTCCACTGCGAGTTTACCACATCACTGCTCAGTACACAGCAGAGCAGAGCCTCAGTCACATGAGGGATTTGCCCCATATGCAAAGTGAGCAACTGTATTTTTGCAGTCAGGATTTGCAGAGCACTCCTGTTTATTAACAATTATTCCTTATGGCTTTACAACACACGGCTTTCATCCCACACGTGTTCACAAAGACTTTCCCCCATAAGTGAGATCTCCTGGATAACACACAATGTATTTCTCCAAAAAGCCCTGCGGCATTACTCAACAGTTTAGAAAAGAACCCAAAAAAATGCTCTATCTTGACTGCACAAATTCAGAAGGAATGTAATGACTCAGGAAAACTGGCTATCCCTGAAGTAACATTTCCTATATTTGGAAAAAAAGCCATTGGATTTTTATTGACCATAAGTATTCAAGACCTTGGGTTTGGATCTGATTTTTAAGACAGCATTTTTTATCAGCACAGCAGATCACAGCTGTGAGAATGCCTGAATTAAAAGAGAAAGTACGACCTCCTGCTTTGCAGCTACTCCTCAAAGTAGCATCTCAGGATGACCACATTTATTTGATATGTTAGAGCTGATACCTCATAACCCAAGATGTTGTGGCGACAGGGCACAGATAAATCAGAAACAAGAAAAGACTTTAGTAATTTCTCTAACATTGGAAATCTTTTTACATCTTTATTAAAAATGTTCAACTCTGAAAAACTGTTCTAGCAAACCCCAACATTCAGCATGCTACACATTCATTATCTCTCAGCATATGTCTGATCCAAAAAATGTGCCCTGATGACCGGTTAAGAGAGATTTTTGCATGAGATTTTAGAGTCAAGCTGGGTTTTTCCTGTATTGTCAGCAATGTAAATTTTCTGACTGAAACATAGCAAATCATTCTTTTAATCACGTAGCATGGATTGTAGCTTGCTTCTATGTCTGCCTCAGTTTTAAAGAAAGGACAGGTTAGAAACAATGAAAAAGCTAATAAAAAGGATATGATCAAATGCACATCAGGAGCAGGTAAAGTAAGCAGATGCTTTTCCACACAAATCTATATACTGTGATCCTTACTTAGCAAAAATTTCCATTTATATATCCAGGTGAAACCTTGTTCCCCCTACACTTTATTTAAAAGACCATTTACCAAAAAGTAAAAAAAAAAGAAGACAGAGCTACAGTGCACACAATACAAATGGAATTATTTTTCCCTTATAAAAACATTACGGCTCTGCATGAGTATGCAGCAGGGTGAATACCCTACAAATCAAACTGCAGGTTGCTGATACTGGGCTCAACTATTTCCTCACATGGGTTATTTCTAAACTCCAAAGGTGTTTTTAATACTCAGTATTCAACACACAGTTTTTTGTACTCTATTTTATTAATACACTTTGATGTGAGGGAATTTATGCTACATAATATGCACATTAGACACAGATACAAGCTTCAACTTAAACAAATATCCTATTTGCTAGCATGATGGCATACACACGTGAAAAAAGATTATGTATGGCAAGCAAGAGATTAAGAGCATTTTAAAGCTGATACACCAAATGCCTGTGCCCTTGTTACAGGGCGAGATGTGAATGAAGATGACTGGGGTGAGCAAGTGTGACTTATGCAAGCAAACACAACACAGGGACAGCATTCTCTGACCTAATAAGTTTGTATCCCTCAGTCTGCAGGCTCCAACTCTGAATATGGGGATGTTCTGCCAAGTAGGCACAGGCCAGTCATCAGCAATTCCCCCACTCCTGCAAATGAGCAGTGACCGAACTGAGCTGAGCTGACTTCCAGGAGAGAACCATAATGAAAAGATGCTGACTGCCTTTAAGCATGAAGGGTTTACGAGGATATATTAAAAAAAAAAA
>VXBQ01014957.1:941602-982215 GCA_013400175.1 Phainopepla nitens | reverse complement strand
AAAAAAAAGAGAGAGAGAGAGAGAGAGAGAGAGAAGAACTGTCTCAACATACAAATTACATTGAGGGAATAAAATTAAAAATTCCTGAAATTGGAGCTAAATTACTGGTATTTCCCATAATTCTAAAGCTCAGTCATGATCAAATCCTACACTATCTTTCAAATACTTCACTTCAAATACACTTCAAATCTTTCAAACTGCCCAGAAGGTGGTCTAGTGAAGCCACCCTCTTGGTGTGTGAAACTCAGCTCTCTTAAGAAAGCTGATGTTACTGTTCTGTTTATTTCCTTCTGCTGGAAGTGTTCCTTAGGCTTGCTCCTTCACCACAGCAGTTTGGAATTTGGTAACATCAGTTTAGTAAGTTATTAGCAAGGGCTTTGTTTTGGTGAGTATCAGGGTATGATTTTACAAAAGAGACACTATCATCACACCAAGGACAACCAGACCAAAGAATAATAAAATGCCTTGTACCAGGTTATCCAGACACTCAGCAAAAGCAGCCCTGCTAGTACACTTAATTTGTGATCATTGTGCCAGTGAGCTACCCAGTAGCACACAGAGCCCTTCAAGGGAATGAGCTGGGGTTTTCTCCACCTCTTGTTACCTCCTCATACCCACACCCTGCTATAAAAGCCCTATTTCAGTCACTGTGGATGACTCAAAACACTGTGGAAAAACAAAAAAGAGCTCAGAAACATTGATGTTAAATCCCTGAACACAATGTGGAGCATAGTATTTTTGGCCTTTACTACTATTTCTCCGAGGGAAACCTTCATTTCAGTATTGTTACACAGGAAACTGGTTCCTGAATTAAGGACACAAAGGAACTCATTAGCAATTCTAGCTATAATAATTAGATTTTATATATCCAAACCCTGTCTTAAATCTAGAAAAATAATAAAACATCACAAAATTGCCATAGAAGGACCATTGTAGAGACAGAAAGATTATACCAACGGTTAGTTCAGTAATGTGAGCTCAAATATCTACTATTTCAAGGATTTTCTTGGGCAGGGAACTTAATACCTCTATATCTCAGTTCTTCAGCTGAAAATAAAGATAATAGCAAAATGGGAGCATGCTAAGGATAAGGCCAGATATGCAACAGAGACTATGTAAAATCTAACAGAATTTGTTTTGTGCATGGGTAAAGCACAGTCAATTTGAAGCTATTTTTGCTACATTTTAAGCTATTTCACTGACAGCATTTCAGTGCTATGCAACAAAGATCACATTTTTCCAAGCAGAGGAATAATACACCATACATTACATTCAAATGAAATTTCATATCAATGTTTTCCCATGAAACAATAAATAGAGACAAACTCCCTTTTGCTAAAATCAGCTGAGCTTCTTCCCAAGACAGAGGGAGATTCAGGTCACATTTTACTCTCCAGTGAGGGATACCAAACACAGGCATCAAGACTATTAGGGTATTCAAGATGTTGAAATCACACCTAGAGCTGGTAATCTGTAGCTATCCCTACAGTCACCAGAGAGACCAGATTAACACCTCTGGTTAAAGCCAGGACTCTCTGGAGTCCTTCTCTGTTATATTTGATAGCAACATTTGCACTACAGGAATACAGTTTTTCCTTCATTCTACAACATAAATCTTACTGTTACCACTGGGGTTAAGGAACATCTGATACAGTTAAAAAAAAGATAAGCTATCACAAAACTTTTTTTTTTTGCAAATTTCAGCAGAAAAAACTTGAAATCAAACATGCCCCAGACAGCAGCATATCTAAATCACACAAACTCTCAGGATTCCTCCTGCCAAAAGCCAAGCTAAGCACAAATGGAATCAATCAGGAATTTTCCTTTTTCCTTCACGTTCTGGTCATAATACACTTGTTTAAAGTGACAAAGAAAAACCTTTTTAAAAGTCTAAGATTGACTTGAAGACTAATCTATGACATGAATAAACTAAAGCCAACCTTTAATTGTATTTTCCAGAGCTGACCCAGGTATCAGTAACCAGAATATAAAAATCAACTAATCTGATGCTGTTTGTACTCTTTCAGTGAGTCAGTGCTGCCATCTAAAGCTATCTAAAGGGCATGCAAAAGAAATCCAAAGTCATGCATCTAAATAACATTCAGGAAGCACATGTCAGTAGACAGAGAATGCAGAATAAGTCAAATATATTAATGAGATGCAACAAAATTATGATGCTGCAGTACCTGAAGGAGAAATTCTTTCTCTATCACTTCCCCTGTCTTGTTGATAAGCCGCTTCTGTAGTCTCTGTACTTTCAGAATCAGCTCATAGGTAGTGGGGTCGCTGGCCTAGGAAAGAGCAAAGGAGTCTCAAAAATTATACATGATAACAAGTTACTGTTTCTTTTTTGCAAATGAAAACCGTAGTATCTCAGTGTTCAAAAGTAACAAGTATAAAAGGGGCGCTAGGGGAGGATGCATTCAGCTATTTTGAAAAAAAATGGACAAGCAGTCCTGGAACTTCACATATCAATTTTAGCAGCAACTGGAGCTGTCCACTGACAAATTAAGAGCAGTGCAAGTACTTCCTGTGGTTCAAGAGCTTCAAACAGTGACAACTTAGTTTCTAGGAAGATTCTTCTATTGAATAAAAGAAAGACTAACTGCAATTTAGTCTTGAAACAGGTGGAGAATTTAAGAGGAACAAATTTGGGGGTGGTACACTGATGAATTATTATGGGGTTCTAAAGTGTCCATGCATGTGAAATCCCATTCTTCAATGGAATTAAATGCTTAAAATGGTGACAGAGTGTTTGCACTGTACTGACAGAGTGTTTGCACTGCACTGTTGCCCTCTACCTACACAGTCTGTAAGACTAGAAGGTAGTTGATGTCTGTCTCTCCATCCCATCTTTTTCATCCTTTTGGCACAGACTGAACCTGGAGAAAGCTCTAAGGAGCAAACAAATAATTCTGTGAGGGGGACCCAGCAAAGCTTACTTTCCCAGTACTTTGTGTCTCCTTGTTGGATCTTTCAATGAAGGGCAAACTCTGACTGAAACTTTTCCTCACTCAGGGACTCATAACGCCTCTCTCCCATCTGAGAGATGGGATCATCCCATTCCCTCTCTCATGTGGTGTCTCATAAGGATTAAATTCACACTGCAGTAAAGGCTCCAATAAAGTCCTGCTCTCAAACATTTGCTTGAGCTTATAAGGAATTCAGTATCTCATTGCTCTTAATCTTTTGTCTGATTTTATCTAAATTGACTAATCAATTCAAGCGTAACTAGGACACTAACACAGATACACATGCAGTGCTCACAAAACAACATCATTTCCTGAGAAATCAGGCTAAAAAGTAGACCAGTCCCCATGATCCACTCAGTCCTTGATTTTTTTGTATCGCTGCCCAAGCATGGTGCCAATTTGTGACAACTGTAGTGATATGAGAGTGTTTGTTCATTAGGAGTTGAACTAAAACCCCATCAGGATTATTTCATATGGATCTTGCCATCTGCTGGCCTTTCTGTGTTCCAAATACAAACCAGTTACCTAGAATGGAAAGACATGATTTCCCATTATCAGTCTCTTCATAGATTCACTTCCCCATCACTAGGTGTTTTAACTGGTCTTGATTTTTCTTTGTTACAAGGTGCTGCTAGAGTTTGTACCTAGATGTGTTAAACCTAGTTCAGCATCCTGCATTATATCTCCTTTCCATGAGAAAAGCTAATCACACCATCCAACTTTAAGCTCAGCATGGAAAGATCGGAAATTCGCTAGCATTCTAGTAAGCACAGTCAAAATATTCAGCTCTGCTTCTGCAGGGACAGAGCACATTATCACTCAATATTAGAGAAGCTAAGCAACCCAGGCTGGCATCAGATCAGAGAACCATGCAACAGAGGAATCTCGGATGGCACTGACTCACATCAAAAATATCCAGTGATGCCAACTGATGTTCTTACATTTGGTCTATGCTTGATGGATTTTTATTTTTTCCCTTCACTTGGCAGGTTCAAATCATGTGAAAACTTAGATTTGCTGTTTATGTAAAGCAGTTGAACTCACATTACCTGGAATTACTATCTTTGGGAGTCCACCACTGTTTATGTGGAGCCCTCTTTCTGTTTTTTCTCAGATGTAATTTACGTTCTGACTTCATATCTGTCCATTCTCCAGTCTACCTATTCTATAAGGCTTTCAATTACTGGCTTTCCTCCACATACATTCCCATATGCATCTCCCTGCTTGGTGAGGGTAGGATTGTATCTTTCCCCTATCATCTTATTTCTCACCATCCATGTTAAGGAATCACTCCCTTTTAAATTCACCTAATGCATTCTTACTCCCTTTAGCACTTCACTGTCTCCTTACAAATCTCCTTGCAATTTTTCATTGAGAAAGTGATACAAAAATAACACTGATTGCATTGTGCAAGGAAAGCATTCAGCAAGTAAGGATTCCATTGGTACCATGGAAATTTCAGTCCACCCAGTCCCTCCACATCATTTGCGTAGCAGTAAATGAAATAGGCTTTTGCTCGGTCACTGATTTGGTAATAGGGGCTTTAGAAACACAGAATCCTTACACATCACCTCTAATTTTCTCCATCTGTGAACTTGCAAGGGCTTCTGCAGTTCTTCTTCCAAAATTTTGCACCGAGTCTGTTCCCTTAACAGTTCCTTCTGCATGTGATTAAACTCCCATCTGAAGACCAGCATAAAATAAAAAGAAAAGAAAAGCAAAGACACACCAAAAATATTTCAATGTGACCAAATCCCTAATGTGGACATTAACAAATCAGTCTCACATGCACAATGGTGCACAGGAAACACTATATGGAAAGCCCAGAGTCACTTTGCCACTACAGCAATACTGTGGTGGCAAAAGCTATCAACACTGATACCACTAAACAGGTGGAACCATAAAATAACACACTTGGACCTCTTTATTTGCTTCATTAAAAATGGCTCAGAAAAGAGGCTCCCAGGGAATCTACTCCACAGACTACTGGATCTCACTCTTCACATCTTCCCACGTACATTAAGGCCAGAAGTTCACCAGCCTACAAATCAGTTATGGGTCACATCCAGTTACCCCTTTTTTGAATCTAACAGCTTGTGTTTGAAAGGTTTTAAATCTATACGGCTCACACAGTCCATTAAATAAAACACACTCTAGGACCTAAGTATGATGGACACTGTTCCTAAGAGAACTGAACTTAGATTTCTTTTCTTAGGTCTCCTCAAGGAATTTCAGAGGTGACTTGTTGCTGAATTTAAAATTAATTGAGCACTACCAAGATTCTTTCAAAACTAGACTTTCATGGTGGGGCTAGGGGGTTGAAGGACAGGAAGAAAAGGCACATTTTGTAATGATCCGACCCTTATCACTTTAATGATGGGATCCTCTAAATTCTCCAAGGTCAAAAGGGAGTGGGAGATTGTTATGTGCCTCCTCCACCACTGAGTCTTTTCCTACTAAGCTCAGAATTGCATTTAGCTCACTGGAGAGAAAAAGGCCTTTTTTTAACTGTGAGGTTGGACAAGGTTATGGAAGAGGAAAAAAAACCCTCACATTTCCAACTGGCAAATTGGGAAAGCTAATTAGCAGCACAAGTGATAAATGGAGTCTTTTCGACAGGCAGTTTTCATGATGGTTTTGGACTTCATTAAAGTATGAGATTGCTGCTGCAGTTAGCAAGAATTGATCCACCCATCATGGCATGCAGCACACTACACTTCAATACCATCACTGAGTTTCAATACAGTAACAGACTTTCGGCTGAATGCATCTGGGCAGCAAGTTCAAATCCCATTCCTATCTGCAGTCAGTCGATGAAAACTGCAATTGCTAATGTTGTGTGCCCAGTTCTCCTTTCTGTTTCACCAAATCAAATTGGCATAATTCCACTGGAGTCAATGGGACTGACCATGGACTGAAGTTAATTTGTTCTGCTGAAAGCCAGGGAATTATACTTGATAAACTAAAGATCTCACCCAAAACTGTGGTAGCTACACCAAATTGGTCCAATGGTTATCTGCTAAAAACATAACTGCCTCTCCTTACAAATCAAGACTGATTCTTAGAAAATTCTTTCCCTGCAAGAAAGAATACACCTCAAATACAGGAGGGGTAAACAAGAAAGGAAGCATTAAGCTGGAGAAGGAGGAGATAAATCAGGTTTGGGCTATTAAATTGCTGTTTTAAAGAAACCAAACCTTAAATGAAAATTTAACTAAACCTTTCTCAGGGATCATAAGATCTGCATATAAATCTGGAAGGAGAGAGATATGAAAACAGGGTTTTGTTATAAAAATGTCAAGTGTCTCCCAAATTCTGTGGATTGCTTAACCAAAAGGAGTTCCACTAATCTAGGCCTTGTACCACTGTACCACTAAGTAGCTCACTAACTATGGTTATGACTATTACCTGCTGCTATCAGGTTTATTCTCTAGACAGTAACTCACAGTACAAGAGGAAATATGGAAACTATTTCAACTTTGGCCAAGACCTCTTCTTTCCTCATTACTGTATTTCAATTTTCCTAATTCTTTGTAAGCTGTTTAAGGAATTTAATCCAGATTGTGTTTGAGGTCAAACCAAACCCCTTCTCCAAGATTTGATGGTCGTTGATACAAGTTTTCACTATGTATAAACCATATTTTCTGTCTGAAACACAAAATCATGGCTTGCAGTCACTATGGAAATGTATTCCACTGGGTTTCCTACCTGAGCTCCTCCACATTAGCCACACTCTTGCCAAGTATCCCCTTCTCACGCCGGAGTTTTTTGATCTCCAGCTTGAGGATGCGCATGTCTTCCATCCTCTGCCGGTACTCGCTCTCGCCCCTGTGCAGGATGGCCTGCTGGATTTTTATCTTCTCGTAGAGCAGCGCCACCTCGTCATTGCGACGCGTGAGCTTGGTCCCCAGGGCACGTCTCTCATCGAGCACCTGCGGGCACAGGGCAAAGCCAAACTCGGTCACACGTCCTGCACACAGTCCCAGAGTATCATGAGTGTACTTGTATCAGTGGAAGTCATGTACATTAAGAGGTTTCACATTTACCAATTAAAGAAATACGGCAAGAACCTGATAATTCCCCCTATAAGAGTTCGATCACCTGAGTATTACAAACTACAGACTTCGTTCACTTCTGTATCTTAACATTTTGGTTTTAACGGCATTATAAAGCTTTAGTACTCCCAATTCACAGTGACTGAGAATCTTCACCTTAAAAATACACTGGACAAATGAGGGAACGGAAAGCTGGGTATTTGAAATCAAATTAGGGATTCCTACCTTGTCAAACTCCTTCTGCTGCTTCGTTCTCTCTGCATCAGCTTCAGCAATGATTTTTAGGAGATTTTTCTCTTCTGCCTCCTGATTTTCAATATAGGCTTTGGTTTCCTGAGCCTGTTTTGTCATCCTAAGCAGTTCAGTCTGATGGAGATAAAGAATATAGGTGAACAACTGTTAATTAATAACTTCCCCTTACAGAAACCTACAATTAAGAGTTAGTTACAAATTTTTCATACATTCTTGTACCCTCCTGAGAAGTAGACGTTTTGTTAGTTTTTGAGAACTAATCACCAAAATAAGAAGATCCATAAGGAAATACTGTAAATACTATTTTAATTTAATTGTCTTATACACAATAGAAATTTGAAAGTATTTTTATCTATGACAATGGTTCAAGTTGTAATTCAGGGATGTCTCATTTAACTTTTTTTAATTATACAGCACATATTTAGAAAGATTTTCAATGGAGCTATTATTCACAGTCACTCTAGAATGTGAGAAAGAAAGTTCACCTTACTGAAAAGGACAACAATCTCTGCTGTATAATACAAAGCACCATCAACTCAAGAAAGGCTTCAGACTGTAATAAAAGAAATGGTGGCAGCCAGGAAGGGAACAGCAAGATTTAAGAACCACAGCAGTTTGTTTAGTAGATGTGTAAGTGAGGAAGACTGTGAAAAGAGGGGCTGTCCCGAAGCAAGGAGGAGCAATGCACAGCAAAGCAACTGCACAGCCCCAACACAAACTAACACTGCAATGTGCCCAGTCATTCTATCCCACTGTCACAAAATCTACAATTCAAGGCATGTATGTAGAAAAAAACTAATAGGGTCTTCCTGGATTATTATAAGTTTTTATCACTGCTAGGCTACTAGAGCCAAGGTGGAACTAGCTGAGCACCGTTCATATTCAGAGATAAGAAAACTTTCAAGCCTCAACTCAAAGACTTTGCCACAACTCTGACCCTTATAAAGGATGATGTTCAAGCTGCCTTTTGGGAACAAGCATCATCCAATGCTGTAAGAATGAGGCTGTGATGAAGGCTGTACCTGCAAAAACATCGATTTAAGAGAGAAACAGTTCCATCATCATAATAAAATAGCTTGTTCCATTCTTATTATCTTTAATAAAATTTTCATTCTCCTATATGTGTAAAACATAGCTCTCTTAGTCAGTGTCAGATATTCATCAGAATTCATCAGCTGAACAAAAATGCAAGTCACTTCATCCTGAAATGCAATCAACATTATACAAAAGCTGCTCACAAATGTAAAACTGCTGATGTGTTCGGCATTGCTGGATAATATTTTTTTAAATAGATCAGAATTCTATGGTCCCCTCATGTCAGAAAAATATGAATTGTAAACAAGAAGTGGCATTAGATGTGGTCAGCAAACAGTCATATAAACAAATTTCACTGGAACACACACAGTTAAAATAAATCTGATCTGCCTTGTACAGTAAGGAACATAAATACTTAAAGCCTCACAAGGATTTTCAGTTAGATTAAATATGCTCAGAACCACAGTACGAAGGTCTGTGTACATCAGGTAAGAGAAAAGGAAATGAATAAACACAGTCACTGTGCAAACAGAAAAATGGTCACGTCTGAACCTGCTGTAAATCAGCACAGTTCACTTGAAGTTGGTTCAGAGAATTTGTAAGAACTGAAGAACAGTCAGCAAGAAAAAATAACATATATGTGACCTATACCAATATCTCAAACCAAGCTCAAACTAAATTCTTGTTTAGATTCTGAAATATTAGTGCAAGTGATAGTTTTACTGGTATACTATACTAGAGGTAGGAGGAAAACAGGAGTTTTACAAAAAGTTATAACTGGGACTGAACACAGAATGCTGAAATAACAAGTCAGATTTTATATTCAGATGTCCAGAAAATGCTAACAAATAATATGCATAAACATCTACAAAATTATACAAAGCACTTGACTTGCCAGCAGCTCCAATATTTAGGGCTATAGATAGATATTTTTCAATATTCAGATATTTTGTCAAACAACTCTAACCTGCAGCCCTGCATGAAGGCCAACTGAAGCCAAAAGATGGCATTGTACTGGCTTTAAAAGAGCTTGGATTTACTATGATTACACATTTTTAAGGCCTTTATGCCATCTGAGGTGAGCATGTCTCTATAACCCCATTCCTATGAATCCCAGTCCTCCATGATTTAGCACATTCTTTACACTTATTTCCCAGGAAGGGCTTTCTTACTTCCTTCACATCAGTGCAAACAGGATAAATTCTTGCTGACTTGCAACACAAATAATTGGGTTCTTTTGTGCCTGTGACAATCACCTCCCTCTGATTTCTCTTCTGCTTAAGTACTTAGCAGTGACACCCAGGTAGAAGACCAATGCCCTGCAGCGAGTCAGTAATGTCATGTCAGTGTATGGACAAACCTGCTGGTGAATAATTGAGGGGGTAAACCAAGCAGCAATATGTTTGTCAAATAAATGGCAGTTCTGAGGTGATGAGACAAAACTGGGGACTAGTTAAGGCAGAAAGCTGCACACAGGGAATGAGATACTGTTTGACTTCTCCATCACTGATAGAACATGTCTGAGACAGATCAGGTACAGGAATACAAATTCATCACCCTTTTACAAAGCCCTATTGACATCTTGTCATAACTGTAATGTGCTGAGAGAGGCTGAAAATTCAAGGAGTCATTGCAGCAAAGTAATAAACTGACAAAAGAAAACATTGTGAAAAGTGACAGGGAACTTCTGGTTTTTGGGGGTACTGTTTGCATTTTTTCCTGGTATTTTTTTTCCTAGTGCTTAGTGAAGATTAAAAATAAACTCCTTTGAACACAACTCCATAAATCTTTTCAGAGTACAGCAAATTGGGTTGAGATATCACCACAAATCTAATAGCTTATCTAAGGATGGGCTGCAGCCAGCACTGAGAAGAAGAACCCAAGCTTCAAGCTCAGATTTCCTTTGATTTAAGACAGATTCTTGCTGCTTTATACCACAATATTAAAATAACTTTCTGTGCAGAGGGACCTACTAAAAGGCACTGCCTAACTCCCGAAAGACTAATGCTTGCTGGTTACATAGAAATACAACGTTGTGTAATATAATGGGGTTTGCACTTAAAAACAGTAGAAAGAAAAAAAGTTCTTAAGAAGAAAAAGTTGAGTTATAAGGGTCTACATTAAAAAGTTTGTTAGAATCAGTTTATCCACAAAATCAACATTTCTGCAAGCAAAATGGAAATTTTTAGTAAAAAATGTTCAGTCACCCAGAGATTTAAAGCTACAATTCAGGACTCTTTTATTATAATTATAGGCAGAGATTAAATTTGTCAGATACACAGATTTCTGCAATTAGTATCTCTAAAGGGTACTGAGATCTTGTGCTTCAGTTACAGAATAGTTTATTAAATACAGCAAAACAACTACCACAGGTCAGAACACATTTCAGTCTGTGAAATCATGGAATCTACCCTTTGCAAGGAAGTATCTGTGTCAAGGGTCTTACTTTCATCGACTGTTTCTCATCCTCTGACTGCTGGGATTCCACATGTGCTTTCTCAAGGGCTAAATCCTTTTCTTTGAGCTCCTCCTTCAGCTGATCCAATTGACGTGTGGCATTTTTCAGTTTCATCTTCATTTCTGCTATCTCATCCTAACAGAACAGGAAGCGTATCACAGAGAGGGTTAAAGCAAGAGGTTGTTTGTGATGCAGAGTTCAGGCTATTTAGATGTTGGAAAATGTAGCCATGGTGCATGAAAGTAGATGTGTTGTACCTACCATAAGACATCACTTTTTAATCCAACAGAACAGAACAGTTTCATTAAACAACAATTTTTTGCTTATGCCACCATGACATTGCAATAAAAAACCTTTAAAAGATACACTGACAAAAATAATGACCATCAATCATGAGTTTAATAAGACATTTAATTTGAAGTGCTGGACACACTATAAGAACTAGCAGTCAATCCAAATCATTAAGATTCTGATCATATCCGTCTGTTTTCATGCTTCTAATAACACAATTTTCCAATAAGGTCGTACACAGCTGGGCACAGATCTTCGGAGAGAAGCTGGTTTTGTGCAAGCAAATATAGCCCTCAGTAAGATACCAATATATGCTAGCTTACACAGAGGTGCAAAGTGCAAAAGAGGGCTCAGTGTTTGAGAAGGCTCTGTGAAAATATTTAGAATATACTCTAAGCTCAAACAGAGCAAAAAGGCTGGTAGCACTGAAGAGAGATCAGGTCAGTAGGAATACTTCTACTCACAGCACAAAGGTGCCTGCATGTACAAAATCAGCATCTGAGCTCAGCACAGTGACAGCACGTATTATGCCATGAAATGGAAGCTAACAGAGTCAATGCTCAGACAGACATGTTCTTCTGGATGTAATGAAAGAGCTTCAGGGGCTATTACTCCTCTGGTAGAACCTACCACCTCACAGAGAAGACACCATAATCTCTCATGTGAATACATCCTCTTCCAGTACCCAACCAGGGTAGCTTAAAGCTCCTTCAGCACTATCCCCCTAGGTGTGGATTTACCTGACAAATGAGGGATGTTTTCTTGCATGAAGTGTTTAATGTAGCTAAGAAAGATCTTGAGCCATGGCAATCTTCACCCAAACAGCACAGAGAAAGTCCTGATTAGTAGTAATAATGCACTAGGCCAGCTGTTTGCACATTCAGCCACTTCCGTGAAAGCAAAAGTTATTAAAAGCTGTCTTTGGTCACAGCCCATAAAACTCTTTAGTGTTGTATAAGATGAAAGAGATTTAGCATAAAGAGCCCAGACACACCCAAATACATTCTTAATTCTTTATTCAGTGCAGAACAGTGGGAACACACAGTTTTGCAAACTGGTCTCCTCATCAACTTGCTTAAATAAATGAACTCCTAACACCAAAAGAAACCCCCAAGATGAAAGCATCAGGTATCATACCATATTAACATCCTGCCAGGATGCCTTTTCTATCTTAATGACTTGAATATTATGGTACTCTGGAGACCACTGGCAAGGTGGGCATGAGATCATTTCACGTTAAGCAATCTGCAAACGCTTGCATCCAGCTTTATCTAAACAAGCTGTGCAAATTTTACTTCCCAAAATGAGAATTTGCCATAATGTTTAAAACAAATCTCTTTTATTTATTTTTCTTTCATGACTGGCTGACCTGTTACCGAACATTGAATAGCTATTTTTCTCATTGCTAAACATAACACTGTCTTGGCCAGAAGATCTTTTGGGGTCAGCTATTTTCTCACACAGCATTTGCTAAAAGAGTTTTGTAGTATGACAAGTAAGGTATTAAAGTCTAAGCATTGGCCTCTAACAACTGGAACTGTGAACAGCATAGTGTTACCACCATGTAACATTCAAAACCCAAAGACCAAAAGGCTGCTCCATTTTCTAACTCAGCACGTAGATGTCCGTTCTTTATAAATAACCAAATTTATTTCATGTGTTTTAAAATAAAAATAACTAGGAAAAAAAATCAGCATTGTGATTTTTCAACCTTATTTCTCCTGAGAGATTGTTTGGGAGCAGCAAGAATCCCAACACTGCATCCACTGATGAGAGGCTGACCAAAGTCAAGTAAAGCATCCCACATAAATGGCAAAACAGTGAACTCCTCATAAAATTCAACACACAGCTGGGTAGGAACTTTGACAACTCATTCCCATGTGCTTCTCAAACAAAACATCTACCTATTCAAACCTAAGTATAAATTTGTAATTTACTATACATGTTTATGTCATAAATACTTATTTGGAAATAACCCAAGGCTTAAAATGACAGCTATGCAGGGTCCCAATGTCTGCCAATTACAGTGGGATTTGTGTAGTATTTTAGATCTTTACATCAGAATAATAGAATATATCCTTAAGTGGCCTGTTCTCTTCTTCTAGTATTGTTAGTGAGATCCCCAAGGAGGAGATATGAATGGAAAGAATCATTTCCTGAGGAAAATGACACTCTCTGAAAGAAACAAGCAAAGTGGAAGCATTTGGTTCTTGTCAGAAAATTCCACTTCAGCAGGGAAAGTGTCCCCTCTGCTTCCTAAATCACTATTCACAGTAATGTGCATACTCATTCAGGGCTAAGGAGGCAATCTTATTCCCCTTATATCCTATTTCCCATACCTGCATACAACTCCTAAAGGGATAAAACAGACTGGAGGCAGGATGGCTTAATGATTCTGTGGCTCCAGTGCACCATGATTTTACGCATGGTTTGAAGCAGGGATATTTCCACATGATGACCATGGACTCTTATTTCCAGTCCAAATACAAAGAGTGTAGATAAAACTTCAGGGACCTAAAACACTCATTTCCCCAAAACCAGCACGAATGAAGAAACCACTTCTGCCATTGATCCACTGAGCTTCCCTTTAACAAATTAAAATTAAATCAGGGAAAAAAAAAAAAACCCAAGAGCAGAGAGAGAAAAACACAAAGAAAAATGTATCTTTCTACCTTAGCTTCAATCAGATTTTTACTGTACAGGGTCCTCTCTGTTCTCAGAGTTTCACAAAGGTTTTGTTGCTGTTTTAATTTCATCATTTGCACTTGTATTTCCTTCTCATAGTCGCAGATCTGCAGTTCATGTATTTCAAGATCTTTCATGTGACTGAGGATCTGGAGCAAAAGGAAAGGAAAGAAATGAACATGATTAAACTAACCTCACAAGATTAGAAGAGTGGGACAAAGTTTGTGATGTTCTTCTACAATGACAAGTTCAAATCCCTGTGATGAGCAGTTTTAACTACAGCTGAAAATTATTCCAGTCCAAATACAAGTTTAACCTTTCTGAACTGCATATGTGGGACAAAATTGTATTTTAATCTGATATCTAGGTTTAACTCAAGACTAAAACTTATAGAGGTGCACATATTTAATTTAACAACAAGCTACTGAAAAAAAATAATTGCCATAGAGCGGTGCAATAAAATCAACATAGTTTCCATTAAGAATATTTAGGAACCAAACCTAGATTTTGGATGTTGTTTTGGATGTCAGCTGTATGATAAGATGAATTAATACAAGTTTTTCCAAGAAGCCCTGCTTGCACTCTTATATTTTAACAACGCAATTTTTTTCAATGAACACAAACAGTTGATAATCACAAACTGTTCATATATAATTAATATAATAAGAAAGCAAAATTTTATTAAGCAGTTACTACCATAACAATACATAATGATTGCTATGTTAGAGGGGCAAAAATACAAAGACTTGCTCGTCATTATTATGAGATTCTAAATTATTTTTTTAAAAATGCAAGAACCTTTCTCCTGCTATACAAAGCTGAAAACTGAGGAGCTCAAAGAAACAGCATTCATATAGAATTCAGCATAACAAAAGTATAAGAAATAAAAACAATACTAAGGAGCATGCACATCAAGAACACAGTTTACCAGGTTCACTATCCAGGAGGAGAAAACAATGCCATCCTTAAAGCTAGGAAAAAAAAATTAGGCATTAAAAAATAAAAGCTGAGGATTCATACAGACAAAATACAGGAGAGAAGTCCATTTCCAAATGCAGTTCATATCCTGTTCTCCTGACCCCACTTTTGAAAGTGGAGGTTTGGGCTAAAATTCATGCTTGTATGTCAAGGCAGAAGAAGAAAACAAATGTTTAAATTAAAGTCAACAACTGCAAAGTTTGCAGTTTACAATGTTATCCCTTCCTAAGCAGTAGAGCCTTGGGGAGGCCTAACTATGGGGCAGGAGCTTAAATAATTAAATATTCTACCAGGAACCTCCAACCAACTTTGAAGATAGGGGAGAGCTAAATATCAAAAATTTTATGACAGAAGCAGGAATACAATTCCAGCACATTGTAGCTGACTTCAGGTGATCCCAGGAACTGCTTACAATGCAATACAAAAACACAGGCCCAGTTTATAACCTACTCCTGCCTTTTCCTTTGCTGTTTAAACAATCTGCGATAGTAACAGGATGCAGAAGAAATCAATAAGGCAGGTTTTCTATCTGCACTATGGTGATCGTAGGCTGGAGCAAGATTTGAAAGTAGGTCACTGCGTTCGTAAGTGTTTTACTTGGTTCTGATATAAGTGCAATAAGATTGTGGACAAAGTTTTCTGAGTTGTGCTCACAGGTTAGATGCTGACTTTGCTTTTTCAGCAATGATTAATCTCAAATAATTCTCTCTTATAAATACAGAAAAGATACATGCAGTGTTTCACACTCCCACAGCCCCGTGGGAGGCTGAGCATCCTCAATTCCTATTTAGTCAATAGGCACACTACACCTCTCAGATTTGGCAATGAGGGCCCAAAGCTAAGCATAAAGGATTTGGTATTCATAGCTTTTCCTGTATCCTCCCAGCTTTTTTATCTGTATACTTCACTATCATCTCTTACTGGTTACCTGTTTAGTTCTATGAACCCACTCAGTACGTCAGTAATGGTGCTGTCTTTATTTGCTTATCCATTTTTAACCACTCCAGGAAGTGCTGCAATGGCCTTAATGATATGCCTATTGAACATCAGGTTTTCCAAAAGATTACGTTGAGTTTAAAAAAGGAAATGTATCTTCTCATTTTCTGGATAGGTTGCTAACTGTAAACTTAACATTTTAAAAGGCTTTATTTTGAAAAAAGCCAACATATTAAAGACTGGTTTTGTGACCCCTCAAAAAACACAGCCAGGGAACAGTTCAGATGGGACTGAAACGAGGCTTTACTGCCTCCTTTTCAGTAGCCTAAACCTTACACAGAGAAACCAGCATTTCATAATTTAAGCATTTCAATTCAAAAAGGAAAAATTCTGCTGAAAGTTATACTCAGTAATACAGGCTACATAACAAAGAGCAAAGAACAGATGTTTTTTCTCACTTCATGCTGGCTAATCTAGAAGTAAGACTTTTCAACAAGTTGCAGTGAACTGAAAATAAGCAGTCAGCCTAGGCAATAGTTAGAAAAGGAAGTCATGCATGAATTCTCACCCCAAAAATATTTTACTGTTGTGTATATAACTTTGTTGACTCTGTTCATCAGTTAATAGTAAATGATGATTTTGAAAGATGAATTCTGCTGCTTTGTAGAGTATGTGTTGCTATAAATAGCCAGACAGCTTTCAGAGCCAGTATGGCTCCATCTCTGGGCTTAGATGGGTTTGGCTCTTTTCCAGCTCTTATGCAATTCCAAAGGCGAGGTGCACTTTCCTGCAAAAGCAGGCTGGTGGCAGAAGGTGACGGAAGAGCACGGACGGGCCACAGCCTTACTGCCATCAGTAGCTCATTCCCCACCAGCTGTGAAACGACTCCTGTCATTTTGACACAGCTTCTCAAGTCTGAATAGGTCAAACAGTGAACCTAAATATTACCTATTTACATAATAATCCTGATCCTATGTTCTCCTGCCCTGCACTTGGACTTGAAGGACAAGACGGCTGTCCCACATACTCCTGTGCTCAAAACTCTTCTTGCTGCTCTTCACCTGTGAGTGGAGTCAGGAACTGCCCCTTTGGTGAGCCAAGGAGGCCTGACAGGCCTTTGGAAAGTTGCAGTCACAATGCAGGCATGATTATACAAACAAGTGTCATAAGCCATTAACTGAGCCTCTGCCTTACAAGAAGTGATAGAAAATTTACAGACAAAGTGGCAGAGGAAGAAAAGAAAAAGTAAGCAAGCAAACACTTGTCATTCTTACCCTCAAAATATTATGGGTAGCCCCAAAAAGAATTAAAAGAGCCTTGTAGTTCTGAGTGAATGAATTACTCTCTGGCCCTAGTTTACAATGTTCTTAATTCATATCTACACTGTTAGAAATGCACTGTGAGGGAAAGAAGAAAAAAAATGACTTTGCAACCAAGACAAATCTCACTTCTGTAGAATATTATTTACAAGAAAATGACAAGAGGTATTCCAGGCAATGGAGCATATACCATTCCAAAATGATTTCAAATCCCCTAGTGACATGAAGTTGGAAGGATAATTTTACTGTGAAAAGATAGCAAATAACTTTTCAGTTGAAAGCGCTTGAAAGCTAATCCCAGTAAATCAATGAGCTCCTTGGAGGGCTCTCCAGTGGGATACTCAGCAATTAATGGAACATGTTAAAAACATGTTCCTGATTTTACTCCATCAGGAATAGAGTTAATAATGGGCAGCAGGCAATATAAATTTTATGCAGTATTTCTCTGCAGCTGCTCCCAAAAAACTTGTTTTGCAGTCTATCATGAACATGCTGAGATGTTTTCACATAAGGGAGTAAGTCTTCAAAATGTTAAGTACCTCACAAAGATGAGCACTGTTAGCTCTCATTGGCCTAGATTTTAGGACAGTGGTCATATGCAAGATAAGGTCTTCTGCAGATAGGACAGGACAATCAAAGTACAACTTCCAACTGCATATGGGAGTTTCAACTGTGGGACTCATGTATAAGAATCAAGAGGCCTTGGTTTGAACTCCAGCCCTAGCTTCATTTCCCAACTGATTGCTGAATAAGAGCAATACATAGCTGGACTCCAAGTCTCTCACAAAATTAACAAGTCTCTCTCCCATTGATAAGGTTTCCCTAGAGACAGCCGAAGCTGTAGCAGGCAACATGCATTGGCAAGAAGAAATATTTGTACACTCCATGAAGACCACCAATTCAAGCCTTCTCCCACTGGCATGTTAGAAAATTAATGTATCATCTTCACTGTTCTGAGAGTAAGCCAGGAAAGAACCTCTTGCACAAAGAGCTGTTCCTACCTTCTCTTTGAGCTCACTCGTTTCACTGATGAAACTCTCTCTCTCCTTCTCCAACTGGTAAATAATCTTCCTCTGTTTCTGAGCTTCTATCTTATAACTTTGTATTTCTGCTTCCAAGTTCTGTTTTGACTGTTCATGGAGCTTCACCAAATCTATCTGCTTCTGAGTAGCATTTGTAGCCTTGATCAAGTTCTATAGGGAAAAAAAATAATGAGTGTTGAGCTGAAAATGCAACCTGTCACCTACGAGAAAAGCATGCCATTGTCAAAGTGGATTATGGACTTTTAAATGTTATTATTCCTTATCTAATTTGTTCAGTTGAAATACTTGAACCTTAAATTTGATTTAAAAAAACAGAATCTCTAGCACAGCTGCTAAATAGAGCTTTCTCTGATTTCAAGTTAAAACACTAGTGTCAGCATTACAAAAAATAAAACTGACAGGATTGTTTACAACTGGATATAATTAATGACTGGAAAATCCTTACCAACTTTAAGGCATTTTGATTTTAAAGCATGCCAATATCCAGTAATATTAGTAATAAAGCCAAATACACTTTTTTCTCATGTCTTAAATAGAAAATTCAAGCTTGACCGTAACCAAGCTTACTTTAAAGTTCTGCATAAAGATTAAACAGAAAACATCAACATATCATCTTTACAAAATCAGCCTCCAGGTCCCACTTTAAAATTTTTTTTCTCTATACAAAACAAATATTTGTTACCTGTCAAATCAGAACCTCTGCTAGATTCAAGACATAGGACAGTGAATCTACACCAAATAAAGCATGTCAGAAATCATCTTTTAGCATTGAATTTGGTAGATAACACTTCAGGACTGCCCATAAACATGAGATGCTATACTGCAGTACAAGAACCTTGAGCTGATGGGAAACAATCAGTATGAGAAACAGATCAAACAGCCTGCCAAGCTGCTACACAGTGTATCAACACTCTGGTTGCTCTTTCATTAGCAAACACTTAGTTTGCCTAGATTAGTATTGAACTTCATAACATACAGAGTGTAAAAGCACAGATGTAACAAACTCTTTGGACAACAAATAATGAGTTTGCAGTTTGAACTCCATGATGTTAAAACTTGGAAATCTTTTGTGTGTTTATGGATTCTACCACTACTTCAGTGCACAGAAAAGAAGTAGTTTGTGCATCTGCTTGAGGAAATCTGAAGGCTTTAATGTTATGTATTCTACATTTCTGTGTTGCTAGGAATGTTTAAGCTACAGGCATTTCATTCTCAAGCTGTGAAGCTTATCAACATGACCAATACAAACTCACCTGGTTTAGCATATCCCTTTCCCTCACAAGCCCATCTGTAGTTCTCTTGTCAGTCTCTGCCTGCTTTTTGGCTGTCTCCAACTCTAGAGAAAAAGAGGAAAGACAATAAATTCTGGGTTCAAATTGTACAGCTGTTAAAAATTCAGAAACAATTCAGTGGAGTTTTTTTAAAGCCTTGACATTACATATCCAGTTCAATTAGCTCCGAACAGGTTTTGCAACCCTACATATTAGCTGACGTCAATGTTTATTTGGGTATCAAGAATAACTCAGAAGAACTCAGACAACAGATCCATCTATCTCTTAGACACCTACCTTTCTCCAGTCTGATTATTTGGGTTTTTAGCGTGTTTTTTTCATGTTCTGCATCAACTTTATGTTCCTCTGCAGTACGCAGCTTATTCTGGAGAACATCTCTTATTTTGCTCAGCTTTGAAATTTCAAGGCGCATCTGAGCTGCTTCCTCCTCTATCTCCTACAGAATAGCAACAAGGAAAGAGGAGAGAAAGCATCCACAGAAAGAAAGAAGAAAATGGTTTTTTATTTGGTGTATACTTACTCCATGAAACTCAGGAAGGAAACATCTAAGTGCTGTGGGTCAGCTGCAGAAAGATAATTAGCTAATTGAACAATATTTAAAATAATTTAAACAAAGCCGGCTTGGGAAAGGAAAATGATAATCAAATCTTACACTTAAAGGCTGAAGATGATCAATAAAGAACCTCCAGCTGCAAACCTCACACAGCACTACCCAATTAGTCCAGCAGATTAAAACCAGGCAGCTCTAGTTTCATTTGAAGTACTAGGCACAGTGACTATGATGAGAAAGATATCTGCAGTGTGGACTGGTTGCATGTCCCTAAATAGCAGGTATGTATTATCCCTATCTCTTTTATAAACTATGGCTTTAAAGCAAAAGCAAAATTTGTCTCATTTTCTATACAACAGAGGAAAAAATAATCAATCAAAATACTGCATAACTGGTTACTGGGAAACATAACCAATAATCACAGCAGCAATCAGTCTTTTTCCTTTTAAAAAACAAGTATAACTTTGTATAATTTAGTGCCACTGCTAGGTTTTACAGCCATCACAGACTACTGTGTTCCACTTACAGCCTCACACACTGATTCTGTGAGATGGGGAAGCCTGCTGTGAAGCATCCTCTGGGAGAAAGGGAATCTCCTCAGCTCTTACTGACAATAATCTTCAAGAGGTTTAAGAGTACTTTGACAATTCACATTGCCCAGCACTCAGCACACTGCAGGATGGTATTGCAGGCACAATTCCTACAAAAACTGCACCCCAGATCTGGTAAGATGTCATTGGAATGATAAGGCTGGTAGGATGCACCTTCTGGAACTTACTTTCAGTTGTGTTGTCTTCTGACCGATGTCCTTCATCACATCATCAATCATTGCACTCTGCTGCTCACTCTCTTGTGTGAGCTTTTGATATTTCATCTTCAAGTGCTCAAGTTCCTTACCAGCTTTTTCATTCAAGATCTGTTAGATTAAAGAACAATCCTATTAATTCTTCTAAATCACTTTATAATATCTACATATACCTGAAGACAGAACCTTCCTGCTACTCAGGAGATAAAAGCTGCTGCAGATTGTTGTCTGCTTAAAATCCATTCTTAATAGTTGGTGAAATTACTAATATTACATGTACATGATAATGACATGGAGAAATCATAATTTCTAATAAACAACATATCCAGTGTCTTTTTTTTTTTTTCTGGAGGCTTAGCAGGTATTTATTGCAGGTGGTAGATAGATATTTTATTTCTTGTTAGGTATTTGGCAAACATCACATAATACAGCTTGCTACATCCAATTACTGAAAATGAGTATGAGATTCAAATCACTTCAATCAGCAGAGGGCAGGGGAGCTCTGTTTTATGAGCATGCATCCTACATTAATGAGCTGATAACATTTCTCTGGGTAAATGGTTTGCTGAGACCAGGACAAAGCATTTTGCTCTTTAATTTGTCTTCAGTGAAACATCTGGAATAGTGGTTTTGTGGTTTCCATACAGAACATATATTTCAATACTGGAGCTACCAGATCTATCTTCTGCCTGATGGAAATTTCCTTGCAGAGATTACAGATATAAATGAGGAAAGAACAACCATCATATTTTTCACTCCTGATGAAGTCAATATATATTGCACTCTTAAAAAATTAGAAGAAAATAAGTAGAATATAGTGTGAAAACAAGGAATACCCTTTTTTTATATTGCAAATGTCAGGATAACACTGTTTCAGGCAATGCTTTATTGAGTCTTGGACAGGGGTGGGATAAAGCTTATAGCAGCTGTATCAAACCATTTTCAATGTCATGCAAGAAAGCATATTTCATTAGAAATTTCTAATAAAGTAAGAATAAAAGAATAGCAGGCATCACAAACAACTACAGTTCAATTGAGACAATAACCTGATGAAATTGCAATAGCTGTCTCACCTTCTTTTGAAGATCTCTGCCCTGACCCTTGCAGAGTTGCACAGCCTGTGTTTTGGACAGACTTCTAACAAAAGACCATTCAGGGCCTTCACAGACACCTTCAAGCCAGCACAGGCAAGGAAGACAATGCAGAAGTCTGGTTAATTAGCCCATACACAGCACTTCATGTGAACTCTTGCTTTCCAGGACAGTTTGGATAATTGAATGTCCCTAAAATCTACACTTTGAAAGGCTGAAAGAGACTGTAAAAAGGAGGAAGAATGGAACTGAACCAGGAATTGTATATACGATGTGATTGCCATGGCAGATGATAGAGCTGCCCTCAAAAGCTGCATCAAATCATTGATATTCAGAGAAATAATCAAGTCTTCTCTCTATCACTTTATGTTGAGTATTTTATTAAGACTTTGTGTTGACTAAAAATTTGTGCAGACCTCTATCTTCTCAAATTCAGGAACCAGAAGGGAAGAAAAAGCCATAAAAGTCATAAATTTACAAGATATACACAACTCACGAGGAAGTTTCCCTTGAGGTAGGATTGCTTTACAGTGATGAGATCTCCCCTGCCATTTACTGAAATTGCTTCTCTAAGAGTTTCTCAAAGTCAGGGAAAATGGACTGAAAACCTGAAAATTCACACACTTGCACAACACTATGTTACGTTATGTCCAGATAAAATTTTTAGAAACAGAATGAGGAAAATAAATCAAAAAGGTTTATGAAGACAGTTCCTTGCCCTTTCACAGGCTTGAGAGGTAGATAAAAATTATTGTGAAAAAGAAGAAAGAAGGAGATGGAGGTAAAATTATTTTACCAATGCAACTAAACACAATCGATAGCAAAACTAGCAATATAGTCAGAAGTCCAAGCTGGCAGTCTCCTGCTCCTGTAGATCATCCATGCTCTTCACAGACTGTGTCTCATTTACTGTGATTTTTCAAGATGAACAATACCACTGCAATCCACTACTGATTTCTGTGAGAAGTCTATCTGAAATCTGTCAGCAAGCTTTACATACTTATTTATTAGTAAACTAATATTTATATAAAAATAAATGCTTATTAAAATGTAATAACTTAATCTCCCTCCTTCTCCTTATTTTCTTCTTAATTACACATTTTACTCTAATCTTAGACCTGATGAATACAGTGTGCCATGTACCCTACCTTCTGCTCTCTAAGATTATTTTCTATTTTCAGCTGTTCCTCTTTGTTGCTGTCTATTTGTTGCTGTAACTTCTGGACCTCAGCTTGCTTGTCATCCATGTCAGCTAGAAGATTTTTCAGCTCAGTCTCCATTTTTTCCTTCCTTCGTGCCTCTTGTAATTCCTCATTTTGACGCAGCTGGATGTCTTGCTGAAGCTACAATAGAGAAGAAAACAATTTTAAATTCTGCTGCATTTTACTCAGCAAAACAAGTCCTCTCACCTCTCTGACTAAGCTTGATTTTAAAAACAAGAGCTTCTATATTACTGCAACCACCACTATATGTCAGATCCTCTCAGAAGTAATTACATTTTCTAATGGTTGAACAAAAAAATCTGCATGAGGGCCCTATTTATGCATGAGGAGAATTTGTTAAACACCTGTTAGTTCACCCAGACAGAAGGGTCTGATACAGTTCAAATATAAAAGCATTCCTCTGGAGATGCAGTGGACAAATGTCTTTACTGCTACAAGTTACTTGCAAAGTGGTACTTTCTGAACGCAGCATTAAAATTAATTGGGGCTTGATGTTGTATTGCAAGGATTTTTATTTTATTTTATTTTTCTCTTTTATTAGCAGAAATGCTTATTATGCTGATATTAAAGGAAAGACAGAGATGTCAGACTAATGTTCATTTTTACAACTGGTCTCAATCTTTCTACTCTCATAGTTCCTATGTGGGAACAATGAAAGAGGAAAATTTTTTTCTTATTTTATAGACTGTCTTGTGACTCCTGCTCTCTCCCTGCACAAAAATTTGATGGAGCAGAATCAGCAGAGAGGAGACACAGGGGGCTGATCCATATGGAAATATTTGGCTCAGCCAGGGACCAGCAATTGAAAGATGTTCTCTGCTTAAGGATTCCTCTCGCTCTGACCCACAGATAAAAAGTTTCCAGAACTGACAGCGTTCAACATGATCTTCAAAGAGACACTGTCATTTAAGCAGTCTGAAGCGGAGAATAATTTCATACTGGGAGAATGGAAGGTGATCACAAATGCTGTAACAATTCTGTAAATTTAAGGATTGATGAAGTGAGTAGCAGAAGATTAAGGCTGCCAAGATTCAACAAGTTTTGACTCTTTTCTCTCATGCCCACAATGCTGTCAGAAAAACAAAGATTTCATATTCTTTCTAGGACATTCCCAGTCATCTGCTTTAGAAATAAAAACAATTTCTGTGCATGAAACCTAGACTGATCATTACTTTTCTATTTGTGATTTATTAAAAAATAAAAGCCAAATGCTCCTTCTACCTCTTTTCTGTTCTTTAAGTGTGACTTTCTACTCTTCCTTTCTCCTGGCATCTTGCTCCAGCCCCTATTTATATTCTGCTTTAATTTTTTCATTTCTCATTATTATGTTTATATATTTGATGTATCAGAGTTCTATATCCCATCTTCCATATTTTTCTACTTTCCATTCAGTGGCTATGCCCTGATCCTCAGCCTTCTCTATCTCTAGCTGCTCTATACATTTCAAGAAAGCCATACATATTGATCACAAAGAACAACTGTCTACTGAGATGGTCAGAAAAACAGAAAGCCTAACTTAATGTAAAGCTGAGATGGAATATGACTGCTCTCTACAGACAATTGTGCTGTGAAAAATTTAAGCTGAAAAACAGTAATCCACAATCATTGTGAAGAAGAAAGTAGCAGGTCCCTAAAACATGAAAAAAGTAAGGATCTGGAAAAATTTCCCATAAAGAGGAGAGAAAATAACTTCACTGTTTTTTAAGTCAGATTTTGATACATTCTTAAAAATGATGGTATCTCATAATATGGCAACCAGTGCCAACAGCAAGGGACCAAGAATCTCCATTCCAGGTCTGTGTTCTAAGTGTCTCTTTTGAGGCATAAGGATTTACAATACAGAAAACATCCCATTTCTTCAGCATTAAAGATGATTACAATTCACAAAAAGCAACCTTGGCCTCAGTGGGGTATTGGGAAGCTGTGGAGGCAGCTGGTTCATCACAATACACCTTCCAAAGTACATAGCCTAGAACTACAGAAAAATCTAAAAGTCATTCACAGTAGAGTCCATTCAGAGCACTCCTGAAAATGTTTAAGATGAGAAAGAACAGGTAGTAGCACACTAGTCACTGGAGATCAATTGCAAGTGTGGAGAAAGGTGCCTAAAATCACCATCTGGTGATCAGTACAGACCTGCAAAACAGCTTGCTCTGCCTCATTTTTTGCCTTTTCTGTTTCCTGCTGCTGCTCTGTGATTTCAGCGAGACTTTGACGTAACTTCACAACTTCTGACAACAGTTCATCTCGCTCCTCTGTTACCTCTTCTTGAAATCTTAGCAAATCCTTAACACTGGAATTAAGGAAATAATAGTCAAGCAGTGTCACAGGCCATTTCTGTTCTTCCTCCTACACCAGAGAAAGAATTCTGTGAGAAAGAGGAGTTTGATTTTTTTTTCATTTTAAACTCCTCTGTATTAAGACTCATGGTCAACTGAATTATATGCTTTATCTACTGTGATCAGAGTCACCATCAGCCAAGTCCAAACTCTTTCTTGTTGTATCACATCCTCACGGGTCTGAATAAACCTTCTGTTTCCCAGAAAGGTAACGGAAAAAAATTCCCTCTTCTATGCCCACTGCAAAATAAGTCAGGGATCAAAAATGTTACATTGTTGTACCCTGTCTCTCTGCACCTTACCTGACTGGACACCTAACTAGGTTATGTCGTACAGTCACATAATGTAAAAATAAAAACTGACTCTCTGTTTTGACACATTTACAACATGAAAGGAAGTCCAAGCTGTGGATTCAAGCTCAGACTTAAAAAGCAGCCTAACTGTTCTAAAAGATTATAGGGTTTTCAAGGCTGAAATCTGCAAAGGAGTTACTCAGTCTCCTGGCCTAGTCACTGGGCAGGGTATTTAAGCACGGAAATGGAGGGCAAAACAGAGGGAACTTCAAGAAGAAATTGTAAGCTGGCAGGTCTCAGCAGCCTGGGCAGAGCTGGAAACAGGAGTGAGGTGTTGGCAAAGTAACAGCTCCTGACTCTTGCAGGAAAATGTAAAAAGCAGCCAGAGAGAGAAGACTTTAAGGAGAGTTATACTAGGGAGAGGTTGAATGACCAAGCTGTTAGATGCAAGGAAAGCTGCTAAACAGGTCCTGAACATTTCAGGGACAAAAGAAGTGGATTTCTCATGGACCCAGATGGTTTATGTGCTGGCACTTTCCTCAGAGGGGGAAGTGTCTGAGCACACTGAAGACCTGTTTTTGCAGCCTGGATACACAGAGGGCAGAGACAAGCATGTCTCATACATATCCTGCATGCATATTATAAAAAAATGCCTTAAACAGTGTGAAAATTTGAAGCCATAATCAGGAGAAATTTCAATTTCAGCAGAAAGTGCAGGCCATAGAGTCAGTACACTTAATTTTATCTTTGAGTTTAACTTAATGTTACAGCATAAGCAGACTCTGAGGACCTGATACTACAAACAGTAGATTCTGGAGAGCTTCTGAGCAGCTCCAGAGGATGATTATTATGGGCACAATGCAGTGGCTTAGAGGCTCCATCACAGACTAGGTCCTTCTAGGCGTGTTTGGTTAAAAAAAACAAAACATAATCTTGAAAGGGTATAAGTATAAAATACAAACAAGAACACAGACAGTGTTAAAGCCTTGTAACAAAGCTAGGAACAGAAGAGAAATCAAGTGTCCTGCCTTCTTGATTTATCTACTTGACCTTGCTGCTGTGAAACGTAAAAATGTTGACAGGATCCTATTCTCAAAGTATGCTGAAGAGTTTGTCAGATAAAACAACAAGACACATACTGAGAAAGTGCATCGTTTGATCTCTCAGCTTAATTTAATACTGAATGAACTCAGTCAGAGCCTGATTCTGTACTTGCTCACTGCATAAACAGACAGACAAATAAACGTGTATTCACAAGAAAAGTAAAAGGCAGAAAAGATCTCTGTTTTCCATTGCATCTACATGGCTAAACAAGGTATAGAATGATAGAAAATCAGATCAGGCTTTCCCTCTCCCCAAGGAAAACTTACTTGTACTCCTGCCCAGCTCTTTCCTTCATTAAATTATTTAGGCGTGAAATTTCCTTTTGCAGTGAATCAATAGTTTCCTTAGTTTTCTGTTCCCTTTCATAGGCTTTATCCACCATTTTCCAGGCTTTTTCAAGCTCCTAGAAAAGAAATGGAAAATAATTACAAAAATTAAATTATGTTTAAAAATAACCACAAGTTAAAAATTAATTGCCTTGCATTTTGCTTAGTTGAGAAAACAGATTTTTGTGCCTTTTCATGATTAGGTACACAACAGTCCCCTTCACTTGATATCTTTTGGTTTGGCTGAGGGTATAGCAAACATTTTGAGCCATTCAGGCTAGGTCAATTCACACCAAAAAAGCTCTAATACATTTTCTTTAACACACAGATCTGAACATTATCAAATCTCTCTCTGTGAGGCTTTGATCACATGAGTACCACCAATATCAGTAAAAATTTACTGACAATTCAGTGCCCACAAAGGTATCACCTCCTAAAATAGCTCATGTCTGTAAAATTCCTGTTAGCTGTTAGGACAATGAGCATCCAATTTGATTTGGGTGAGAAAAAGATGTCACTCAACTTTTCTGCCTCTTTGTTCATTTTCACCTGTGAGGACTTAGTGTAATTTGATTTTAAGTTCCTATTTAGACAAGGTACAATTCTTATGCCAAATTTAAGCACATGGAGTTACTTAAATGACAGATTTGTGTGCTTCTCACAAGCCTAGGGTTTGATACCCACAAACTCGGTAGAGGAAGAGGATTCACTTCATTTTTTAACTTCCTCTGCATCTCTCTCCCTTGAATCAGATCCTTATGATTCAAAAGAAAAAAAAAAAAAAAGGCTTATTCCTTGTCAGGTTCAAATGAAACTCCTACTCTTTCTGGAATCCTGTGCTAAAAAAAAAAAGCATAAATTAGCAATTGACTGGACTGGAATGAAAGTTCCTGAAGTCTCAGTAAATAATGAAGACACTACTTTTACACTAGAAGTCCCTGAGCTTCAAATCAGAGCATGATGTTCTTTTCTCAGGTGGCTCATAGCAGAGTTCTGCACTCCATGGATTTGTACAGATTTCGACCCCAAGTGTGGCTGTGCAGTTCTACATTAACTCTAGGGGTTCCCCAAGGAAAGCCATCATTATATCAGGCCATAAAACTCCTTTCAACCCCTATCATATGAAATTGGGGCTGTAAAAAATCACTTTAAAAACCATCTCTATAATGAAGAAAATAATTTAATTTATATCAAATTGTTTACAGAAATTCTTTCTTGTATTTGACATCTCTGTTTCTGAAAAAAAAACATATTTAACATTAAACTCTAAATTATGACAACTATGTTATGGTATATTGTTAATATACTTATAGAACCCTTAAAAATCAAATATATGTAATATTTAATGGTTTACTGCCTAAACTAAAAATTCAAACCATAGAAACTACCAGATTTTGCTGAAAGATAACACAAAGTATAACAGCTGTAGCCTCTTCAGACTGCAGAGGGAATACATTTTCATTTTATTTATTCAGCTAGCTCAGCATATCCAAATTTGAGAAGCCATCTGGAACATGAAGGTCAGGAATTTTTGCTCTTCCTTTTTTTCCCACACATACCAATAAAGAGTTAAATGGGCTTTCCTTGCTCAAAAATTCTGAAAATGACAGTCAATTAAACTCACTACCTACAAACACTATTTTCATTACTTAATAAATTACTTAGTTCAAAATTTAGCTTGAAAAATGTGCTTTTTGACTTACATATCAAGCATTTTTAAACAGTTTTTATGTCATACATTTTGAGTTCTAATTTCCATTCAATGCAGCAGTTATCATACATAAAGGATTAAGTATTATCTGGTAAATTATAAGTTTTTCATTCATTAATATCTTACACAAAAATGCTCAATTCCGAAATTTAAATAAATGCATGTTGGGCTGAAATAATGGCACGAAGACACAGTGTATCATGCTGACTAGCAGAAAAGCATAAAATGTAACTGTAAATAAACATGTTTCAGATTTGTCAACCAGTAAGAGGCAACCACCCTTTCTCTGAAAAATGAAAATTGAAAATAAGATTAAAGCTGATTACTTAAATCACAGCTTCCTGCTGGCTGATTAGACTGTGATTAAAATTGGTGAATTAAATCATTGCGATTGGAGTTTTGGGGAATAGAACTGGGGAATAAAATCAATACAGCCTCTGAAAGGTTTTAGTGGCTTCAAAGAGTATTTTGTTCTGATGAATATCTGCAAAAGTGATCTCTTGAAGTCAATGAGGCCATTCAGATAAGCACTGATTTCAGGTCATCCTAAGCTGTGCTTTTTGAACTCTGTCTTTGGCTTGTAAAAACTAGTGTATTGAATTTGTATCGAAAATACCAATTTTTAACAATAAAGTAAGAAGACACAGGTGATGGCCACACTAATAAGCAAAACCTAAGTAATAATTTTCTACAGACTTCAGCATCATCAAAACTGAGCTTCCTTGTAGTTGCTTCTTGGTTGTGTCTTCTACTGTAAGAGAGACGATCAATAGATCTGTTATTTTCAGAAGTAAAAAGGAGCAAAATTTTAATGATGGAAGTCTTCACAGAAGAAATATTCACATTGTTATTCAATGTGAAAGACTGCAGTGTGTCAGCAACATGGGGTAATTGCAGTACAAGATAGGTAGGTAATGCATGGCAGTCTTTTGCATAATTAAAGGAAGTACATTGCATGTTTGCTGTTAGAATCGTTCAAAAATCTTTGGAGAAATACTGAACTCTGGAACTTGTGAAGCAGAACTTATGAAGTGTGACTGCTTTACTTCATTTTCATTAAACACCTCAAAAGATCACATCAGTTTCATTGCTCAGAAACTGAGAATTAATGAAACGCTTTCTTATTATATTGGATTGATATGCCTGGAAATTGAAAATTTGGTAATTTCAAGCAGGGCAGCACAAGCTCCTGTAAATTCCTCTTCTAGCATTCTTCCAGTGAGGACTCATGGATCTAGCCATGAAAAATAGAATTATATTCCCTTCATGATTAGCTTGGCCCTTTGCTCCTTTGATATGACTGTAAACAGAGGGTTGTTGTGTCCAGTTTATTAAAGCTACAAAACAGCTCCTTTAACAGCCACCTGACAGCTCACAGCTACTGATTATCACTGACCCACGCCTGCCAGCCACTGATCTGTGTGCTTAACCCCTGCCCCAAACAAACCCTACTGAGTACAAGCAGGCTTCACATGGAGAAAAGTTTTTCTTCTACAACTTTTACTTCTTACCCTAATGACCCATCAAGTCACCAGGATGAGGGGCCTCAATTTGGAACAACTATAACACTTTTACAGGAAAGGCCTCATCAGGATTCTTTTATGGTTTGTAAATAATTGAATTGTGGGACAGATTGTTTGTTTAATTTAGCACTGAAGAATATCATCTTGGCTACTTTACCACTTGAACTTTCTTCAAGACTTAGCTTGTACACACAGGAAACACATTTTTTGAATGTTAACAAAATTTAAATGAAATACTACAGCTCTAATAGAACTTTCCTCCAGAAAAAATACTAATATGGAATAGAAAGAGTTTACCAAGCAAAACCTCAAAAGAGACATGAACATTTTAAACAATATCCAAGTAATTCCTGAACCTTTAAGAGAAGGACTAATTCTCATAACCAAACAGAACAAGAATGAGCTGTATTCTTGCCTCACAGCACACCACTAGGAATGAAATGTCCCATGTTGTGTATTGCCCATCATTTCTAGCAGACTCAAATTGTCAAGCAGCTTTTTCACTAGAAAATCACTTAATGGGTTCAATAGTAGGCGATATGGTTCAGTCACATCCTGCCTGAGCTTCAAATTAGCTGCTGAAATTGGAAAGGCTCTTATTTTCCCAACATTTCCACCTCTCAGTTTCATCACATTACCAAGACAGTGTCTCCTCAGTTTGGGAACATCTTGAAGGATCACCTCTCCTACTGCTCACACACAGAGTACTGCCATGTAATAGCAAAAAGGAAATGACAAGAGTCATCATGGTTTCTGATGTTCAGGAACCGAGTTTTGATTAGCAGCAGTGAAAATCAACAATATTTTCCACACATTTCCTCCTCCTTGAAGAATCTTTGGGCAGTACCACGGGTTTGCAAGCCACAGCCATAGGATGACAGTGCTGCTATTTATATTTACTCTGAATGTATTTTTTTCATAGTTCTAAGGACAAGAAATTTCATTTAAAAGAACTTCTATTTCTGCAGTGCTCAAAAATCACTCTGGATTGCTACACGGACTTTATTTTACTGGAGCAAAACACTTTATTGTAAGGCATGGAGTTTTCCCAACTAAGTGCTAGATTAAAGCCTATCTAGGTATCACAAAGCTAAGTTTTTAAACCATCAAAATTAAGAAGTTCCACACAGTCTTATGATCACTTGGCAGCTTTAGGTTTCTGACAGTCAAAATTCACTGTAAGTCTACAAACATCAACTGCTTTTAGTGAGCCAAGCACTTTGATTTGACAGAGTTTAAATCAATAGTAACAAACAACACATCAGAGTAAATTGGTGAAATCACACTGAAATGCTATATAGGATTCCTTTTCAAAAGCACCATGAAACATTTATGTATATAAGTTGTCACTTCCTGGGCCTAAAATCTAAAGTAGATTTTTTTAAGTTCTGGCAATAGTTAACATCCAAGCAGCCCTTCAAAAGTATTAATGAATCAAGAACTGTACATTAAGCTGAAAATGTGCCATTTTACAGGGGGAAAGCTTAAATAAAAACTGTTAGCAAGTACTTGAAAGCTGACGGAGTTAGTTTAGTGCAAATAACCACAGAATTTGACTGAAACCTGTAAATATACCAGGGTGAGCAAACAAAGCAAAACAGAGGTTAAACAACTGGAGATGCCAGCTCTATGTTTAGTCTTCCAGCTAGTTCTCTACATAAAATCAAGTGCTCTTTCAGGTGCTTTTCTTATTACCATTTTTTAATTAACAATGTCAGATCATACTTTGTTCTATTCAAAACTTTACCAACTTCAATGATGATATCGTTTCCCCATCATCATGAGTGAGTTTTGTGAGCACAGCTACTTTAGATGACTTCTCCACAAGCTCAGCACTTAGCTTCCTGCATTTCTCCATGAGATGCTTCTCATTTTCACGAGACTTCTTCATAATAGCAAGGAGCTTCTCATATTCAATGCGGAATTTTTCCAGAGCTTCATCTCTGTTCAGTATACTGATGAATTCCTGAGAGTCTTTTTCCACTGCTTCAAAGGCACTTTCATCTAGATATGGTTTGTCAGAATTCTCCTGAATTAAACAATCAACAAACAAGAAGAATTCAACATCTCACTTATGACCCTATACTGTATAACAGCTACTATGAAATAATGATAAAATTTTCTGCAATAACAGTTCTTTTGCTAGTATATAATATTCATGTTGTAGTCTATTTTTCAAACATTATCTCCCCCAATTTTATTGAAATAACTTGTGCCTTACCAGCCACAGTTCTTGTAATTCAGTCTCACAACTGCTTTAAAGGTAAGTCTATAAAATACCATCATTGTGATAGTGTTTGAATAACGCATCAAGCACTGAGGAAACACAGTATTTTAACCCTAATTCTGCCCAGTTCTCTACCCTCTGAAGTCTGATTAGTTTATGATTTCTATCCAGATAGTACCAGAGACTTGCAGACAAGCACGTCTCAAAGCTCCAGGAATGCCAACACAATCCAGTCTTCCTCTGCGGGAAATGCTACTGTTAAACCTTACATAGAAGACATTTTTCATCTAGCTCAGTTCTGATGCCAAATCCTTGCAAATGCACCTCTGAGGTGGTCTCAGTAGGACAGGGAAGCAGCTCTCCTGTCAGCAGGAAAACCTCAAGGGCAGCTTTAATGCTGCAGCCCATCGGCCGGCCGGCATCAAAGAACAATCCGAGCTGTGAGCTGAAATTTAGTGTGTCCCTCCTTCAAATCTGCTCTGGGACTCATGGCTTTCTTCTCATTTCATCCTCCTCTCCAAACCACAGAATCACAAAATGGTTTGGGTTGGAAGGAGCCTTAAAGCTCATCTCATTCCAACTCTCTGCCATGGACCTTCCACTAGACCGTGTCACTCAGACCTCCATCCAACCTGGCCTTGAACACTTCCAGGGATGGGACATCTGCAACTTCTCTGGGCAACCTGGGCCAGTTCCTCACCACCCTCACAGTAAAGAATTTTCTGCTAATATCCAATCTAAACCTACTCTCAGTTTGAATCTGCTCCCCTCTGTCCTATCCTATCCCCACTACATGCTCTTGTGAAAAGTCCCCCTCCAGCTCTCTTGTAGGCTCCCTTCAAGTACTTGTCTTGATCTTGTTCATGTTTGTGATTGTAAACAGAGTTAAAATACTAGCAGTAATGAGGAGGGAGGCAGGGCAGGAATCACACCCACGATCTTATATGTAGCAGCTGCTCCTAAAATTTAAGAGTTACAACTGCCTGGGTACAAGTAGCCTGATTGCTCCGGCTTTCAACACAGGACATAACTGAGCTCTGCTCACACAGGTGACTCATAAACATGGTATATGGCTACAGATGATACACAAGTGATGTTGCTGGGCTTAGCCGGAGGTGCAGCCTTCGTCCTGCCCAGGGGACAGGAAGGGAAGGGCGAGACAGGTTACAAGTTACCTCAGCCATGCTGCCGTCGGGTGGAGGCGGCGGGCTCGGTGCAGAGGGTCGGTGTCAGTGCTGGCGGCGGGGCCGGCGCCGGCGCCGGTGCTGGGGGCAGGGGCGGTGGCGGTGCCAGGGCGGTGCCGGGGCGATGCCGGTGCCGGTGGCGGTGGCGGTGGCGGCCCGGGCCCGCGGCCGTGCCGAGGCCGCTGCTCGCAGCCAACGCCGCTGTGGTATCGTAGCAACGGCGGCGGCGGCGGGCGGGGCCGCCCTCAGCCCAGGGCCCAGCAGCGGCCGCGTACGTGGATGGCCCCGTCACTCCGCAACCGAGGGGTGACTTGTCCTCCAAAAACCGCGTGTCCATCTTGCTGCTGAAGTTCGGCCGTCGGGGATTTTAACCAAGGACACCGAGGAATGTTTCCCTTCTGACCCAAAAGGCTCCCGGCTGGCAGGCTGGGCCAGCTCCATCACAGAATTGTTGGGTTGGACAGACCTCTGGTGATCATGCGGTCCATCCGCCCTGCCGAGGCAGGGTCACCCAGAGCAGGCGACACAGGAATGTGTCCGGGTGGGTTTTGAATGTTTCCACAGAGGGAGACCTCACGACCTCCCCGGGCAGACTCTTCCAGTGCTTTGCCACCCTCTATGGAAAGAATTCCTTCCTCATGTTGAGGTGGAATGTCTTGTGGTTTAGTTTATGGCCATTGCTCCTCATCCTGTCGCTGGGCACCATCCTCTTGGCACCTGCCTTTGAGACATTTATATGCATAGATGAGATCTCCTCTCAGTCTCCTCCCAGACTGAACAGGCCCAGCTCCTGCAGTCTCTAATCATACAAGAGATGCTCCAGACCCATCATCATCTTCATGGCCTCCACTGGACCCTTTCCAGTAGCTCCTTGTCATTCTTGTACTGAGTCTACTCAAGGCAGAGTCCTGAGGAAGGCAATAAACAGGGACTTGTGCAGTTCTACAAATCTTAGAAGCACAGAATACATTGGGTAGGAAGAGACCTTAAAGATCATCTCATTCCAACGCCATTGCCATGGGCAGGGACACCTTCAACTATCCCAGGTTGCTCAGAGCTCCATCCAGCCTGGGCTGGAACACTTCCAGGGATGGGGCATCCACAACTTCTCTGGGCAGCCTGTGCCAGTGCCTCATCACCCTCACAGTAAAGAATTTCTTCCTAACATCTGATCTAAACCTACCCTCCTTCAGCTTAAGGCCATTTCCCCTTGTCCTATCACTACATGCCAAATGGCATTTGGAGCCTGACTTCTGCCATGTTATCGTACCCAACCATTCACAGCAGCCTGTCTGTGCATGTGGATGGTTTGGCACAACCCACGGTGCAGGAAGAGAGGAGGCAGGACAGCAGCTCCACTTCAGGGCTGTGCTCAAGGATCAGCCACTGCTGTTCTCTCCCAGCTAGCCCCTGAAATGGGGGGGTTTATCTCTCTAAGCACACAAATTGTTCCATCTGATAGCTTTTTAGGGAGGGAATGTACTGTACCAAGCTCCCTAGCAGCATGGATGTTGGTTAGGACCTTAAAGTACCACTTGAAATAAATAATGATGATGGAAAACTTTTTGTCTTGCTGGTTTAATGAAGCCTGAATTGTAGCACTTCATTTTACTGATTATGTGGCAAAATAGGCAGTTTCAAATGGATGCTTTCAAATGGTCGGATTTTACCATTAGAACTGGAGAATAATACACATTTTATAATGTATTCTTTTTATGTGTGACTTAATTTACAAAATATCCTATACACTGAAACATTCAATCATTTCAATGCACACTTCTAATAAAAAAATCAAAGAAGTTCCTTGTCTAAGTTTTGTACTCCTCTTTTTCCTCATTTTTTTTGTACTGATGTTTCTTACATAATAAAATTATGAGGAAGATGATTATGATAAATTCCTTGATTCCAGGATTTCAGTTCTCAAGAGGACCAAACTTCTAGACATTTAACATAAAAAAACCTGCACATCTAATGAAATATCAAACGGTATGATTTTAATTTTGTGAGCAAAATACTGCTGGAGGAAGGGTACATGCTCAGAATTTAAAAATATAACATTATATGATGAACAAAAATAAGCCCTTCAATTTACAATTCAAATACATAATTTTTATATTTTTATACTGTTTCTTATGTCTTTAAAAACTAAACAGGAGTAGATGAGAGATAGTCACCTTTGGGCTTCAGGTTCATGTTTGTGCTTGAAGACATTTATTAAGACATTCCCATGAGCTTCCTGGTCTGCTTGAAAATGTCCCTGTTCACTGCATGGGCTTGGACTAGAAGACCTTTAAAGGCCCCTCCCAACCCAAACTGTTCTATGATTCTATTCTTACATTTTTCAAACCCCTCACGATCTGTGTCTTCTGAGACTGTGCAAGTGTGACTGTATAGACTGGTCTTCATGACAACTTCCATTTGAGCTAAAATTCATCCAAATACTGCAAGTTCACCCTCGTGGTAGCTGCATCTCTAACTGCAGAGCAGACATAGTGCGATGAGTGTTAGGAGTCCATGATAACTCATGCAAAAGCCCTTTTTTTAAAAAAGCCTTAAAACATCACAACTTGTAGCACATAAGTGCAACCACGAAACAAATCTGTATGACTGTGAAGAATCAAATATTCTGAATACACTGAATTAATTCTGCAACAAATTATATTAACAAGAGAATGCCTCAACAGCTTCATAAATAAGGAGCTGCACTGACACTTAAGAGGACACCTGGGTTTCTGACCTTAGCAAGAATTTACTTTACTTCAGGACCAGCCACTTAAAAATTCCCTGTGCTTGAGATTCATCAGTGAAGTGTAAATAACCACATGTGCCCTCCTGCAGTGGTACTGTGACTGTCATGGCTATAAATGATGCACTCTTGTCATAGAGAGAACCTCTGGAAAAGGTGGTGCTCCTCGAGTGGGACCACTTCTAAACTCTCCCTTTTAAGATGAGCTTTCTGCTAATAAGAGCAAAAAACTCCAACAGCCAAAGAAGAAACAAAAATACCTTAAATAAAAGTAAATAAATCTCCGTTAATAGCAAGGACAAGTAGACCTAGAAAGTTTCAGTTCATTGAAAAAAATTGTTATTTATTTCCCTGAATGTCCTTGTTCAAGAGACACATGCACTTTATGGTAAATAAGCAGAATCACCTGTCTCACCAACTGCATAAAAGAGCGTTTAGCATCAGTGGGGTGTGTTGGTGTGCATACAGAAAGGGTTACCAGAGAATAAATGTTTGCTCACTGATTTATTTGAGGTCACAACCCTTGTGCAGTTAATTTATGGCATGTTTTAAACCGTAGTGGCATGAAAATGATAAGCCATTACTTCCTGAATGTAAGGATTTATGGGCTGCTGCAAGATATAAATAATAAAGTAAAATCTCATCATAAGATGACCCAGGAGTATGTAAGCCATGTGGGGCAGGGACCATGACAGTGTATTCCGGGAAGTGTAAAAGGAGCCTTGTGGTCTGTGTATAATGTACAATTAAATGCCCTTCATAAAAAATAAAATAGATGAGAGTTGTGGAAAGTAACTCCAATTAATTCAATAATCCTGAAACTGAACTTGCTATTCCCCAGTATGGTTTGAAACTGCAGAACAGTTTTCCATCCCAGTTGTCCCTCACAGTTCTGCAACTGGGATTACTATGGCATGCCATGCTTGTTAGAAAATTCCTCTCTGCTACCCTCCTCCAAGCTAAACACAGGAATTCTCCAAGACTGCTGGATGAAAGCAATGCTCTGCAGATCCCCATCACCATCACTGCCCACTGTGGGCTCCTACCATCACCAGTGTTATGGTTCATGCTCAAGTCTGTCCTTCAGCTTTAGAGAGTGAGGTGGGGGGACTTTTCTTCCTATTTGTGTGAAGGAATGGTCTGATAGAAGTAATCCTTCCCATCCTGGTTGCCCAGCATCATTAGTCACTGGAGAGGCTATAAAGGAAACCCTGCAAGGCAACATAAATACACTTGGCCCTGCAGAGCCCTTAGGTTTCTTCAATTAATGATTTCCATTACTTGCTTACAGTTCTGAGCCATGGCTGTCTTCCCAATCAGGAACATTTGGGCCTATTTAAAAATGAGTTTCAAATATGTATAGAGCCATGGTGTGCTCATTAGCTTTCCAACAGCTTTTTTGTTCCAGCAGCAGAATCCAGGCCCTAATATCATATTCCTGTTCCACTCACATTTTATTCCTCAGCCTTTTAATTCTAAGCCACCAAGTCTTTCCCTAGATGAAAAATTTGTCAGCTACTGACTCCCCTGGAAGGCAGAAGCTATTAGAAAATATCTTAATACCCAGAGAAGGGTGGAGAAATCACAGAGATTTAAGATGTTTATAACGTCAGGTGTAGGGGGTAGATGAGGACACCAGATGTGAGCTGTGAGGAGGTGATCCCATCTCCTTGCACATGTCCTTGCATGATATCCAGGAGGTGTGAAAAGTCCATGGGTGGGAGTCCCCCACTCTCTTCTCCCCTTGATCTGCTCCTGCTGTGCCTACTAAAGCACTGTCCTGCTGCAGTTTCTTTCAGGCTTACACAAGGGTGGGCCCCTGCAAGGCCTGACAAGTGCAAGATTATCACTCCTGCTTTCTCTGTGTGAAGCATTAATGTAATTCCTCTGTGTATTCCAGGTTGGAATTGTCTCCAGTATTCTTGGATTTTTTTGATTTAGGTTTCTAATAGTTTAGGAACTATTGATAGTTTTGTAATGAATTAGAAATACTAATGGAAAGAGTAAGTTCTCCATCATCTAACATCTCTGAAAGCAGCTGAGAAAGGCACCTAAAATTTCACTCTCGGCCCAAATCCTGCTCTTGTCCTGCACCTGCTGATGGGATCTTAGAGTCCATTTTAGAAATAATATTATTATATCTAATTTCTGCTGCAGTAGTAGCCACGTCACAGAGCCACAGGTTAAGTTCCAGTGTGTGAAGAACTATGGCACTGTTACTCCCCTGCTTGCAGCTTCAGGTCCTGCCCAGCATGTGAGTAAGGTTAGCGGAGCTTGGCTCATTATCAAATAAATTACTACCTTTAGCAAGATAATGATCTCCAGCCTTCTGCAGTGCAGCAATACTCAAACAATGAATCATGTCCCAGAGTTGTCAGTTGCTTCTAGCTTTCTCTGAACTGCATCAAAAGCCCCCTAACACAAATCAGATGAATGTGTCTTGGTTTGAGTTTTCCATTTATGTGTATTGTATTGTTATAATAATTTTATACCATCTTAGGTGGCACAGAAAGTAGATGCTGAATCTGGGATGGTGGATATGTAGTATAATCTGTTGAGATGTGAGCCTTCCTGTGAAAAATGTTCAGGTCTTTTCCCTGTATCCCAGAGAAATTTTGCAGATACATATAAATTATAGCCACTGTAACCCATAGTGATTTGTATTGTCCAATGTGTATATCCATACAGACACACATTCAGAATCAGTAATTACTACCTTATTGGGCTTTATGTGGGTGATATTTAATGAATGTTTTCCTCCGGCTTAGGTGATGAATAGCTATGATCCAGGCAAAGGAGCTGCTTTCTCTCCTCCTGCTGCTGTGAAGTTCCCAGGGGAAATAAACAATGCACCAGACAGGCTGGGTCCTGCAGCAGAGAAGCAGGGAGATGCCAGTACTGCTCTTGCTAGAGATATTTCCATAGATTAGGGCATACGAGGAAGGAATGTACTAATAAGACCCAGGTTGCTAATAAAACTGAATAAACTTGATTTGGTCACTGAGGAAGTAATGCCTGTATACACAACTGCAAACACAAACCCTTGGAACAACACTAAAACTGTTACTTAATTCAATAAGCACTTCAGGAAATACAAAGAACAGGATGACTTAACAGTCCCTGTTATCACTCATGAGCTAGCCAGCTTCAGAATAAATCTGTGCCACCACATTTGCCTGGTGCCTTTGTGATAGCGCAAAGTCTTAGTGCAACATAAAACACAGGCTGTCACCCACTGCCGCACATGTCCACCATCTGAGCTTAAAAATAAATCAAAGCAGTGGTGGTGGAGAACATGTAACATGCCAGAGCAGTAGTAATATAAGCCAGTTGTTATGCTGTGGAAAGGAGGGGGGTACAATGTAGTTCGCTAAATCACATAGATGTTACTATGCCCTTAAGTTTCCTATGAAACTGACTGTTGAGAAAACTTATTCCTGTGAGAAATACTAGAAGATAGCCTTAAACTCTAGAATGAGGGTAGTGTTCAAAAACACTCAAAAATCCTTTACTGTAGCCTTGATCATGAGCTAACACTTGCTGTGCCTCAGTTCCCTCATCCCTACTAGGACCAAGCCTGTCAGAAGTCAAAAAGCATTTGGACAAACTGTCAGGCACATGGTGGAGTTGTCCTGTGCAAGGCCAGGAGCTGACCCTGTGGGTCCCTTCCAACTCAGGACACACGATGATTCTCGAGAAACTAGTACCACTTCTGGGCCATTTCAGGGGAAAGACGTTAGCAGCTCCCCAGCTTTTTACTTGTGCCAGCTTGGAGCACGAAAATGGGTCAGCACTTTCGAGAACTAGTCCTTTGTTTTGATAAGAACAGTACACGAGGTTCCGTGTTTCAGCTGCTTTCCTGATTTTCAGACACGACCACCAGGAGGTCAGAATACATCCGAGAAGCAAGATGAGCGCATTTCCTCTCCGTCCGCCGTGCCCTCGGTCCAACACCATCTGGGAAGCCAATGGGGGAGCCGAGGGGGAGATCGGACAGCTCGCTGCCGCCCGCCGGGGCAGCGCTCGGCTCCTAGGGCTGGCGGGGGTGGTTTGAAGGAGGAGAGAAACAACAAAGCGGAGAGCAGCGGCAGCCCGGGCGGGGCGGGCTCCTGCCCTCGCCGCGCGGAGCCGCCGGTGTGCGCGGAGCGCCCGGGAGCGGGGCCGCGACCCGGCCC
>VXBQ01014957.1:916595-941494 GCA_013400175.1 Phainopepla nitens | reverse complement strand
TGGCTGTCCCGGGCTCTCCTTACGGGGTAAGTTCTGTGTTGTGCGCGTTCTCCGTCTCGGTGGGTATCGGGGCACAGGGACGGCGAACCGCGCCCACCAAAGTTCTGCAGAGCTTTGGGCATCCCTCTCCCCGCAGCCCAGGCGGGAGCCGAACGCGCCGAGCGGCGGGAGAGCGGCCGCAGCCCCTCGGGGACTCGGCGGGACCGAGCCGAGTGAACAGAGACCTCTGGGCCATCGCCCTTTGCTGGTGACACAGCCCCTGGTGTCCTGGGGCCAGCGCTGATCTCGGACATGTACAGTCCGTGCAAAGTGCATCGCTGAGCCTCGCTGCGTGTTCAGTGTTACATGGCATGGGTTTAAAACTTTCTTCTGAGATACACATCTCACTAAGAAGCACCGAGAGAAAGAGTGAAGCTTTCAGTGGAGCTGGAGGGATACTTTCCGTAGAGCTGCTCTTCGTGTGTGTAGGCATGTTTCTGAAGGTGGCCAGCAAGTATTTGTAGCTCAAACCAAAGTGAACCAGGACTGTGATACTGGAAATCAATGGGCTGTAAAACTGATGTGCAGAACACGAGCCTTAGTGGCCTTTGCATCTTCAGCTTGGCGGTCACCCACTGAACCAGTTCTCTTGGGAACTGCCATGCTAAATTCTTTCAGGAAATAGGACATGTTGCTATTGGCATCTCTTACGTGGTCAGGCAAGATGAGCAGTGTCTCTAAGCAAACATTACTATTAATATGTTTTTAATGAGTGCTCTAGGGCTCACCCATACGCAGTGTGTCTCCTTCAGGCACAAGTGTTTGCCATGAGCTGCCAGGCAAGGACCTGAGCTGCCATGAAAGCAGCACTTGGACAGGAGAGCCACTGTAGTGCAGCTTATTGTGTTGTGTGAGGTTTTTTAGTTTGGTTTGGTGATGGTGGTAATGCTCTTCTGCAGCTCTGACTAAGGTGATTCTGGCCCCCCTCATAGCCATCTGCTTTTAAAATCAGATCTTCCTTAGTATAAGTGAAAGGGGTTCTCTGAATCCTCAAAGAGGTTCTCAAAGTCCTCATTGTTTTCAGTACTACAACAAATGCTTCACTCTGCTCTCATGTGAGAACTGCACATATTAAGTGTGATTGCCACAGAGTGTGGAGAGGTGAATTGATTTCCCAAATTCAGAGAACCAGTGTGAGTACTGGGACCAACCCTGAGGGTTTCTTGACTCCCAACTGTGCATGACACTATTTTTTGCTTGCATGACTCGTGTGTACTGGATTCAGTAATATGTGTTCACACCAGTGGCATCTGCAAGAAAGAAGCGACCTGTGCACACCAAAGGCACTGGACTTGTTTATCGAGAGCTCGAGTTGTGGCCCCTCCCAACCTAACTGTCTTCCTCTTTTTGTTGCTTGGAGCAGTACTATATACTAAGAACAACTTTCTCTTTTTCTTTTCTTTTTTTTTTTTCCCCCCACTACTTTCCCCCCCTCAAGTCAGACTAAATTGTCCTGATGAGACACTGAGGAATTTGGTTTTCCTGAGTAATTGTTTTGGACCATCTGATGACTAGGGCAACCAAAAGCTGTATGTCCTGCTATCCTGCTCCCCTTTTGGTTTTTTGTTGGTGCTATCCATGGCAATAAGGGCTCTTGTGTGTCTCTGCATGATGTCTCAGAGGGATGCCAGTGCTTGTGATTCTTGCATGGCGATGACTAACATGGGAAAGGAATCTGATCCACGGAAACCTGACACTGGTGTTTCACAAGCTGATTTCACTAATCTCTGAGTTTGTTTTTAAGTAAAACTGGATGGTTTTCCAAAGGACAATTTTAGTCTGGCTTTTGCAACTGTCTACCTGTTGTCTGTGTTTTCAGTATTTTGGGGCTTGCCTGCAAATGAATTAACACAGTATATGAGCTCCATGGAGAGCCTGCATGAGTCTCCCTGCTGTCCTGTGCTGTCCTGTCCTGCTCGCTCTGCTCTGCCGAATTGCAATTGCAATCCACAGCAATGGTGCAATGGAAAAGGAAGCTGATAAAAGCTTCTGGCTTGTTCCTTTAGATCCCCTTCAAAATGGACTGTTGGGTGGCCCAGCTTTTTCTCTCCCAAGTGTTATTACAATCCATTTATACTGGGGAAAAAGCAGGTTTGCTGCCAGGCAGCATATTTTCCATCGGCACTTGTAATTGTTGGGTAGCCGAGAGAGGTAGAGATTCTGGTTTCCAGGCTGGAGGGAGAGAGCATGGCCAGGGTGTGCACTGTGCAGCATTGTCATGTGCCCAACCATGAATTCTAGGTTTTGCAGGGATATGGGCTCAGCTGTGTAAGCAAAACCTTCTGCCCGCTCACTCCTTGGAGCCAGCAGGGAGGCAGGTGGCCAACCTTCAAGCAGCTTGAGGGTTGGAGAGCTGGCCTGGGGTGTAGCTGCAGCAGGAGTCTTTTTTTAGCTTGTTTATATTTTACACACACACGTGGGCCATGCAAAGTTGGGTGAGCCAACCTTGACCAGCAGCAAAACAAGCAGGTTTTACTGCCATGACCTGAAGGCCAGATCAGCTGCTGAGCTTCACTGGAGCAGGGACAGCTTTCATTTCCGTTAAGGAGAGGAGGCTCTCATATAGGGCTGACTCAAAACAAACATTGTTTCGAGTTGGGTTGCTCAGATTTCCTCATGGAAGCAGTGTTAAGAAGGCTTATGCAGGACAAAGAGGTGATTAGAGATAGCCAGCGTGGCTTCACAAATCATGCTTGACCAATCTGGTGGCCTTCTATGGTGGAGTGACTGTAATATTTGGAAAGGGAAGACAGACTGATGTAATTCACCTAGACTTCTGTAAGACCTTTGACATGATTCCATATGATATCCTCACCTCCACATTGGAGAGAAATGCATTAGAAGGGTTGACTGCTCAGTGGATCAGGGTTTGGCTGGATGGACACATCCAGAGGGTTGTGGTCGTCGGCTCTCTGGCCAGGTGAGAGGCAGTTGTGTCCCTCAGGGACTGGTGCTCTTTAATACCTGTATCAGTGGCATAGTGAGATCAAGTGCACCCTCAGCAAGCTTGCAGATGACCCACAGGTGAGCAGTGCTGATGGCACGACAGAGGGAAGGAGTGGCATCCAGGGAGACCTGGGGAAGCTTGAGAGATGAGCCTGCAAGAATCTCATCAAGTTCAAGAAGGCCAAGTGCAAGATGCTGCGCCTGGTTTGGGACAACCCCAGATATGAGGACAGACTGGGAGAACTCATTGAGAGCAGCCCTGTGGAGAATGACTTGGGGTCTCTCTGAATGAAAAACTGGACCAACACAGCAGTGTGTGCCCATAGCCCAGAAAGCCCAAATGTGTCCTGGGCTTCTAAAACAGCATGGCCAGCAGGTCGAGGGAGGGGATTCTGCACCTCTACTCCACTCTGCTGAGACTCTACCCACAGTGCTACATCCATCTCTGGGGTTCCCAACACAGGAAGGACACGGGAGCGGATACAAAGGAGGCCACAAAGATGATCAGAGGGCTGGAGCACCTCTCCTGTGAAAACAGGCTGAGAGAGTTGTTCAGCTTGGAGCTTCTGGAGAGACATCACTGTTCAGCTTGGAGCTTCTGGAGAGACATCACTGCAGCCTTCCAGGACCCATAAGGCTCAGTCAAGATCTCTCCAACATCTCTAAACATAATTGAGGGAGACCCTAACTTAAACTCTCTCTTCAGAGATTTAAAGATTATCTTAACCAGTGAATTATATGTCCCATAGCAGCAGTTCCTGCCCAGCATTTAATAGCTCCTTTCCTCCACACAGACACACCTGCTCTACCTCACTGGCCCTGAGCCACCATGAGACCAGACACTGCAGGCCCTGAGGGTTTACAAATATCCACTGGGATATTACAGTGCAGATCCAGACCTTTGGGGCTTGGAGTATCTTTCTTCTGTGTTCAGCAGTCTGTGCTGCTGCTGCTGGTGTTGTGGCACTGGTTGAGCAGAGGCACCAGCAGCCCTGCAAGATGGGAGGGATGGGCAGAGCCCATTTGCTCATTTTGGCCTCACAGTGGAAGATGGAAACAGAGAAGTGAAACTGTACACACAGTCTGGTCAAAGCAGGTACGTGGGAGGAGGAAGGTGAATTGAAAGAGTTCTGGAGAGCAGTGATGTGTCAGCCTAATGCTGAGCCCTTAAAATGGGCTTAAGCTCAGCTCAGCCCACACTGGCTTTCATCAGGCTTTGGATGAAGACAGTGGGAAAGTTTGAAGTGGTGGTAGCTGGAAATGAGGATGGTGCATTCCTCCTCCCCAGCTGCACACAAATGGGCTGGGGAGGAGGGAAGTCTCTCTTGTCTGCCTGCAACCAGCTTGTTGGATCTTCTCCTCCTGGTTGAGGGCCTTTGTTTCCTGTTGCATATAAAATTTCTTCACTTCTCTATCCTAAAATATTGTAGTTTATCTTTTGCGGTTCTGTGTTTCACATCTTCCTGTGCTCTTACGCTTGCTTCCTGCCTCTTCTGTTTTCTGTTTCTCCCATTAGCTCTGTAAACTCAACTCCCCAAGCAAGTATTTCTACCTTACAAGCTGCTTACAGCAGCTAGATGCCTTTTCTAGACAAACCAATCCCAGACAAAACTGTCCCAGCCCTTACACTTATGCAGCTGCTCATTTGACCCTAATCCATTTTAAAAGGAGAATGCTGGTGGGTGAGGATGGAGTCAGAGGAGGGACGTCCTTGCTTACCAACACGTCTGCAAGGCTGAGAAACCCAGTCATCTACGCACTTTGCCATGGGAGAAGCAGCATTTTAACTCTTCCCTGATCACTTTGAATTGATTATTTTGGGTCTCTTGAGATTTTATGATCATTTTATTAGGTAAGGGGGTGAGTTAATCTCTCTTTTAATCAGTCTGTAATTTAGATAACTGCATTATGTACCCATCTTCTGCCTGCACTTCCTCATTTATTCTCTTTGTGTTTTGCAGACTTCCTGGCTGTGCTTCAGTGGCGGGTGACTGAATTGGGTCTTCTCTGCATCACTGTGATAGTAGTAATGCAAAGTTTAATGAGCACCTGCAAAGCTGTGTAGCAGGTAAGTGCTCCAGGGGTCATTCTTCCTTCCAGATTTGATGTGATTTAAAAAAGCTTCTTGATGGGCTCTCACTAGGAGATCTTCAGCCTTGCAGCAGAAATGCTGAAAGGAAATTGGTGTGGCTCATATTTTAGAAATGTTCCCAGCGGTGAGGTTCAGACAACTTCTTGCAAAGCAAAAGTAGCAATGTTTTGAAGGTTTAATTAGGAAATGGCTTCAGTGTGGAAGGTCAGTGTTAAAAAGCCTCTCTCTTTTGGACTTTCAGTATAAAATTGTTCTTAGCTGACTACTTGGTACAGTTGGGATCTAGTCAGAGAGTCATGGCAGAGGGGAACCAAAGGATCCAGAGCATTGCTGATAGCAGCTACTGATGCATTTTCTGCTGCTGCGGAGAACTTGCCAGAAGTACCTTACCCAGACTGGGAAAGTACTGGAATTCCCCTCTTCTAAGTGTTAGAGGGAGAGCAGATGCCTGGAAGTGCCTGGACAACTTCCAGATGATCAGGGGTGACAGCAGAGGTAGACAGAGAGAAACAGTGCTTCCACAAGCCAGTGATGTGTAGAGTTTTCGTGTTTGTAGGAAAACCCCTAAAAACACACTGAAAGGAGAACTGGGTGAAACAAAAATGTCTGGCAGTGCTGCTCTGTGAGTGTGTGACAGGAGGCTCTGCGGGTAGCAGTGGTGGGAGGGCAAGAACTGGAGCTGATGACAGAAGGAGCTGCCAGAGCAGCAGTCCTGGCTGCCACAATGTCCTGCTACAGCTCTGAGTACCTGTTAGTTCATGCACTCTGCGTGATTTTTTTTTTTTTTTTACTTACTTATTTATTCTGGATCTCTGTTGGGTGGTGTCTGTCCCGTTTTTCCCATCAGAGTTCAAACAGCTGCTCTGCTCTAGCAAAGCTCAGCTCAGAGAGTTCCCTGGCATGCTCCTCCAGCCAGCCCCGATCAAAGCTGTGAAAGTTGGCCCACTGCCATTCTCCTGTGTGTAAATGAAGCTCTTTCTCTTTTTCCTTTCCATTCACCATCTTTCATTATTATCCCTCCTCCAGAGGCAGGTTTTTCTGGCTGATCTAGCACTTTATTTGTATCAGCAATATTTGCCTCAAGGCAGAGATGCTTTTTCAGCAGTTACACAGAACCCACTACCCTATATGTGGCTCAGAAAAACCAGGCATGGTGTTGGCAAGGATGAGGACCATTGCAGCCAGCTGTTGCAGACTTTAAGCCCTGTTGGGCACAGTCTCCAACTCATAGGGTTATTCTGGTTGCCTGGCAAGGAAAACTGTTTCTGTTCCTTCACTTTTGAAACCAGGGGGAGAGCACGTAGAGAAGGTTCTTGTGCCTGAGCAGGAAAAGGGACATGAGTTATAAGGTGTCAGCTGAGCCACCTGTGTAACCAACTCATCTCTCATTGGGTTGCCTCTGGGCATAGTGGGTGCCTTCAGTTGAAAAGGTAGAGTTTGTGGTAAAACCCAGAAAAACCAATGTAAATTGGCTTGAGAATGCCTTGCTTTCAGCTCTTCAAAATAGCAGAGGGTTTGGTGAGGAGTGGTGAGCACCTGATGAGGAGTGGGAGCAAATGGTTCCCACGCTGTCTGCAAGGAGGTAAAGTAGCTCCCTAAGACAAGATACCCCCTGCCTGTGCCAGGATCCCAGCAGGGATCTAAACAGCTTGTTTTGGAGAAAGGAGACTTTCCTGCAGGTAGGGGCAGCTAAGCAGTAGTGTAGACTGCCTTGGGAGGTAGAGGTTTGCTGGAAGTTTTTCAGAACAAAGTAAACAGAGATTTGCCAGATATCATCCAGGCACAGTGTAAGCCATGCGTGTAGGCAGAGGGAAAAAACTCTATTGCTTTCTCAGACCTCTTTTTCCTCCTATTTTTTAAGCTCTTGTAGAGTGTTAATACATACCAGAGGCAGAGCTAAGGAGATATTCTCAAGCTTAAAATGTCACCCTTGGTATTCACACTATAATGCTTCTCAGAGGGGCTTGGTCTTCTGTATCTGCACCCAGAATGCTTCAGTCCTAATCTGTTTCCTCCTGGATGTTCATATACCTTACTGCCACGTTCATGCACTCTGCGTGATTTTTCTAAAGGCTTTCAGAGGAGAATTTGATTTCTAAAGGCCTCTGGGGATTTAGCAACCAAATACCTTGGGACTTTTGGAAATGTGAGGGAAAATACTTGAAGTTTCAGCAGCACAGTCACCTCTGCACTGCAGTTTGCAACTCATTCATGGTAATTAAAAATTACCCTTATCTTCCAGTCTTGTAGGCGCAAGAATGGAAGGGATGTCTTTATTTTGGGTAGCTGGAATCCACCAGTTGACCCTCCCCTCCTGTAACACACAATGACCCAAATTACCTGGCACAGTAGTTGACTCAAAGACAGAGCTCTAGTGTGGTCCCACCCAGTGAGCTCGCTATGCTCAGTCTAAGCATCATGGCCATGCTCTTCTGCAGCCAAAGTTAAAAGATGGTCTGAAGGTGCTTGGATGATGTATATCCCACCTTCCTGTTGACTCACTGCTGCATAGTGCTCTTGGAAGAGGTGCAGGATTATGATCTCATGCTCTGACAGAGTTACAGGAGGAAATGTCGACTGGAAGGGAGGTGTTTGTGTGCTAAGTCATCCACAACACGTGCTCGCAGCTCAGCCTTGTATTTGCTGCTAGTCCTGGACGCTCTGGGTCTCCCATGTGGAGCTGGAGGCTTTGCTCCTTGCCGAGCTCCTTGCCTTGCTGCAGCAGAGGGGGTTTTGTGCCTGTGAGCAGGGGCCCCACAGCTATGACTCACAGTTCCCATTACGTTGTAACGCAGCTTTTAAGTGAGCCGAGAGGCTGTCCCTTGGCTTTCAAACAAAGCCTTCCTTTGTTGTGCTTAGGGCATAAAGAAAGCAACCGTATGGGCTCACCCCACACATCCCAAATGAAAACCACGTGGCTTCACAATCGTAGTATATGTGTGTTTGATCCTTCTGCTGCAGCACTGCAAGTTACATAGCTCTTTTCCCCTTGAGTCTTTTTAGAGTTTTTCTTCTTGACATTCAGTTTACAAATTCTTCACCAAAACAAAGAGCTTAGAGATGTTTCCTTTTCTTGGTAAGGAGAGGGAATTGAGCAGAAAGCACATGAAAAATATTAAATATTGGTTCATGTGGCAATAGGCTGTCTCTGAGTCATTCCCATGGGTGAAAATGGCTCTGGGTTGGTGGCCATGGGTGCTGAAAGGATGAGCTTCATGGAAATACTGTACGGAAGTGGGGCAGTTTGTTTTCTTGTATGACTTTGCTTTCTTCTGCTGCTTTTTGTTTATTCAAACTCATTTTGAAGAGTAGGATTAGCCAGAAGTACTCTGCAGCCAACATATTTGTGTGCATACGTCTGTCTTGGCAGTTTTTAGGTTTATGGCAAGTGAGCCAAGACTGGGGTTTCTGCTTCCCAAAGCATTTGTGTTGTTTCTCCTGATCTTTTCTAGACTCATTAGGTAATGAAGTAAGAAGGTTTGATTCTTCCTCAGAGGCTGTGTGCAATGCACAGTGTCTCTGCTTAGATCAGGGAGTCATCCTGGTGAGGGGCAGGGAAATGGGGCAATGCAGTAGAAGTGCTCTTGTTTCTCTCTTCCTTCCACACCCTCTACCCATCCCTGCGGGGGCTTTCACAGTCGATTGGGTTGTGTTTTGTTTTTTATTTAAAGAACTATATTGTGTTTAAAAAAAAAAAAAGCTGGAATTTCAGGCAATGGAATAAAGCAGTGCTTTTGATTTCTGTGGTGACATTTTGGCAACAACAGCCAGCTTTTAAATACAGTTTTTTTTCCCTATTGTTTGAATACAAACAGCAGTGACTAGTTAGCAAAACAATGGTCAGTATCACAGAAACCTTCAATCCCATCCAGTGGTTTTGAGTACTGTTTAAGCAGATACTTGGGCCTGCAGGTTTCCTGACATATGAGTGTGGTTTTGTCACTGAGTCAGGACTGTGATGGAGTAGAAGATCCTAGATCAGCCAAACTCACAACCTGCGATGACAATTTCTTTTTGCTCAGTTTTTGTTCGGCCTCTCAGTATGGAAGTGTCTGGTGACTACTGTGCTTTCTGCTGTCTGTAATATGTAAGGGCTTATTGTTCATGACTGAAATGGGACTTCATAGTTTCACATGTAAAACGTAATCACTGTGCAAGTCAAGTCTGAGCCCTGCCAATATCCACATGTGCTCTTCTGAGATATGCTGGAGTGCTGTATCCCTGCTGGGAAATCAACTTTCTAATAATGTTTCCACCAATATTTTAATACCAAAGCATTTGTTCCAATGGGTGTACAATTAACTTGAATGTACAGGGATGCATATGTTTACCACAGGATGAGGAGAGCCAGAGTAACCACTGCCTGATTTAACAACACTTGTGTGGGGTTTTTCCTCCTTGCTGAGAATTAAGTGGGGAAAAGGAGGGCAGATTTAAACAAACAAATTGGCAATTGATCTCTTTCTGTACTCTCCACCTCTCCCTGAGGTGACTGCCAGGCTGGATCCATAAACCTCACGTGCAAGGAGCTGTTGTGTGGCTGAGGGGGTGACAGCCACAGTGGGGCCCAGCATGAGCACCAGGTGGAGGCCAGAGAGGATCCGTGCAGTGACAGTGCTCCATCCATTGTGGTTGACAGTATCAAGCTTTTGGTGGAGCAGCAGGGGTGTTTGTCCATCTGCGCTGATGAAAGATTATGCCAGGGAATGACCAACTATTGCCCAGGCTCCCATCATGTTGGGTTGGAGGAGGAGGGTGCTGGTAAGGGTGGTAAGCTAAGTTTTTTTTTTCTTTGCCTTTGTCTTTTCTCTTCAAACAAACAAACAAACAAAAAACCCCAAAACCAACAAAACCCACAAAAGTTTGGTCTACTCCAGTTGTTTTCTTCACTATTAACAGACAAAACCAAACAAAATTTATTTGGCTTAAAAAGGCAAGCTGTTCCTGGCTGTGGTCGTACTATAACAGTTCAATATGCGGGTGGGAGTCACATACACACTTCCTACCTTTACCCTCCTGCCTCTCCTGCAGCCAACACTATGTCCCAATTTGTAAAACCCCTTCTTGGCAATGAGCAGGATGCTGAGTAACACACTCCTCACGCTGTTGGCTGTCTCCTGATCTCCATGGGCACCCTCTCTTGGGTCCAGCCTTTCACAGAGTAAACAGTGAGTGCTTTGGGGACATGACTTGTCTCTGCATTATTCATTAGTTGTTAAAGCTGCCTTTAATGGTGGCTACTGGCTTCTGGGGCAGGAAGAGGATCATGTTTTAATTAGTGTTTTGATTAATGGCATGATACCTGTATGCACTGAGAAACAATGACTTAGAAATGGGACCAATAAATCCCCACTTGCTGATGAAAAGGAAAATAAAGCACATGCCGCACATGCCGCATCTCTCTTTGGGCTTTGGAAAAGAGCCCTAGAAGGCAAATAGCTCCCTTTGAGCCAGAAAGAATACTTTGTACTGTCTAGGCATGGGGGTAAGGGGGAACGTGAGATTTTATGGCAACAGCTTGTAAATGCACCTGTGTACAGTGAAAGCTGAGGCAGGATGGGAGTACCTCTGAACATCCTGAGTGCTTCTACAGGAAGAAAACAAAAACTCCATCCTACTTGTACCCACAGTGGGCACTGGAACGTTAGGGGGTTCAAACTGCAGCAAGGGAGAGTTAACAAGGCCTGAGAAAAAGCTTCCTGATGGCAAAGGCAGTACATGACTGGAAGACAGGAGAGCGACTACCTGTCTTTCCCAGGGCTAGTCAAGCACTTCTCTGCTTGGAGAGAAGCTGACAAAATCCCTCGTTTGGACCTGGGGCTGCATAGCAGTATCTGCTTCCAGAGCACTGTCCGTGCCCTTCACGTGCTCTTCCTCCCTGAATCTGCCTGCCTGTGGGAAGGGAGGGCTATCTAGTCCTGTACACAGGATGAGCATCAGCATTTCCTTGGAAATACCTGATCTGGTGACCCCCAGGAGGAAAATATTGTTTCCGCGCGTGCACAGCAGACCTGTTGGGCAGGATGTCCGACTCGGGCCGCGCGACCGACCCTGCTGGCACTGCAGCAGGCCTGGGACAGGATGTCCACGGATATTACGAAAGGCTAATGTTCTCAATCAAACAGCACAACAATAGCTATCAGGCAAGTGGCCTTGGCCAACTGCTGTGGCCAAACAGCTAATCTGGGGTGTGGCTTCCAGGCTTGGTTTGGAAGGCAGCTGCTCTGCCATACCTGACTGCTGTAGTCCTGGGCAGGCCAGCTGGCTTGTTCTGGTTTAAAACGTGGTTGTGTTACCAGTCTCAACATCCAGGCCCCTGCACCTCATGTATTGGTGCATTTGGTCCTTCCCCACTTGAAGCTTTGGTAGAGAGCCAAAGACAAGAGCCCAATCCCACCTGTCTGTGCTGAACCAACTGTGATTGTGCTGGCAGCTGGAATTTGGTACTTTGTCTGTAGCACTAATTTAATGCTGAAAAACAAGTCAGAACATGAGTTAGCGCTGCTGTGGCTGGCACTGTTCTGTCCCAGTTGACATCTCATCCCACCAACATCCTGCACACAGCTTAATTCATAGGGGCTGAAAGAACAGCACAAGTTGGTGCTGCTCAGGCTCTGTTTTGGATTTTTATCCCTTAATTTTTCTGTCTGTGCTGTGTGTGCTGCAGCTGACTGTGTGCTCAGGAGATGGGAGAGCAAGGGCCTGTCCTCGGTGTGGTGTGATGTGTGGATGTGGGGTTGTCTAAGAAACTGCATCTGTCCAGGTTTTTGGCAGTAACAATAATACTGATATGCCTCTCTGTAATTCCCATTTCTCTGTCTTTGTGCAAGTTTCTTACAAATCAGAGCTTGTAGTCCCCACTAAGAGAAACCAGGATTCCTTTCAGTGGCAGTCATATCTGTGAATACCTGTAGAGGTGGCAGTGATATTTGCGAATTGGAGAAGGATATAGTGCATTACTAAGGGCTTTCAGCAAACTTTTCTACTTTACTAGATCTTCATAAATGCTGCAGAAGCATTTTTCAGACTAAACACTCAAATGCCAAAAGGTAATTTGTTCACTGTTACACAGCAAGAGAAGGAATCACAGAGTTCCCAGAAGCTCAGACATGAGGAAGTATTGCTGGGCTGGGCCTGAAACCCCTCAGACTGAGGTTCACATCTTCTCAGAAGATAGTCCCACTTGCAGGTTAGTGCCTGGTTTGACCTGGTAATCCCTGCAGTCAAAACAAGTAACAGTCCTTTCCAAACCTCAAGGGCCTTCCTAAGAAGAGAGTCAGAAGTCATATCTGTTCCCATGAAAGTTCTGTTTTCAAAAATTTGGCAGCTTTCAATGAAAAAAGTCTCCCAACCAGCTGTATTTTCTATCATCTACTTGAAATGCCTCTTTTCTTGCAGCCTACCAAAGCAGAACACAATATAGCAGCCACCTATTCATTGCCTTTTGTGTCAGCCAGATTGCAGGAAGCAATCGAGTGTGTTGTAAGTGATGTCTTGGCGTGTTCCAGTGTAGTACTGAACTGCATTCAGTAGATTGACTTGGGTTTTTCCAATTTAAGAATCAAAGCTTCAGCTCATTCCTACCTGGTTTATTGCTGAACACTAGCCAGAGCATGTTTTGCTTACCGTGATTCAAATTTAGAGGAATAAAATAGCTGAAAAAAATAAAGCTGCATGAAGAACTCTTGCGTAAAGAAAGGCACTGTTAAAAAAAGGGAAATACTTTCCCTTGTCTTCAGCAAAGATGAAGATATGTGGGCTCAGAGCACATGAGCAGCCTGCAGAGGCAAGCTGCAAGCTGCCATCTCTTTCTTTCCTTTGCCAGGCTGAGCAGAAGGCAAAAGGTGCTAAAGCTGCTATGCAAAAGGGTGTGAGGAAGGCTTAGGGACATCACAAATTAAGCACATTTAGCTGGAAGGGACAGGACATTGTTATGACTTCAAGCATCATCATCTCCATGCCCTTTGCTGCCCCTCAGGGAAATCACCTGTGACAGGGTGGCTTGGGAGGGGGGAGAGCACACCATGCCACAGAGCAGCAGCTGCTTCAGAGTGGTCCACACAAACCCTGTATGAGCTCTACGATGCTCCCAGGTGAAGAAGAGAAGAAGCTGAAGGTGGAGGTGCTGCTGCCTGGCTCTGTGAAGGCTTCTTCCTGTGCTGCTTCCCTTTCCTTATGCTGTGCTGCCTGCAGCTGTGCTCCGGGCAAGCCAAATGTTAGTAAATTGTGCAGCAAAGGGCTTTCAGATCAGCTAGGGCAAGAGCTGGCCTCCTTCTGCTTGTGGCTTCATGGCACCAACCTGAACTGCATGACAGCAGCATTATCTTTCCCTTTCCTCTCTTGGGGCTTCCTGCATCATCCAGAACATGCTCTGGAGCTGGTCACGATCCTGCAGCTGGAGAGGCAGCTTCAGGTTTGAAAGGATGAGGCCTAACCTGCCTGGGAGCTGAGGGTGGAGGGCTGCAGGTGCTCTTGGTGGACCCTTTGAACATACCTAGTGCTGCAGGATGCAGCTGGTTGTTTGTAATCAGGCAACAGAGTGATCAGCTGTTTTTATCTCTCTGAGCCTTCACTCCCAGCTGGAGGGTGGGATGCTGTCTGCCCCCTCACTTCCCAGGGTTGTGCAGAGTGGTCATTAACCTTAAGCTCGGTGGAGCCCCTAGTCACTACAGCAGTGAGTGCCACAGAAGAGCCCAGAAGGAAACTAATTCTAGTGCCAGAGGCAGGTTTGAACAAGTAGCATCACATGCTGGGCAGCGAGCAGAGACAGCTTCACATCAAGACAGTGAGGTTTCACATACCCTGGCCCTTCTTCATTTCCCAAGCAGCTTTCTTTGGTCTTCCCACACCTTTCCTTGCTCTGTGCCCCTGGGAGAAAAGAGGGGTCTCTGCATTCTCACCTGGCCCAGGGAGCAGAGCAAGGGCTGCTTTGGCTGCTGGCAGGAGTGGCCTACCTGTGACCACAGCACCTCTAGGGGGTCTTTGGAACCCCAGAACTGCCACAAGAGGGTCTGCAGAAGGTCAGTAGGATTAAAGCCTGTTAATGATTCCAGATGTTGTTTATACTTTAAATGGGAAAAATACTGTCGGGGTGAGAAATTCAGAAAAGGTTGCATATTGCTTTGAGAACTTGCTATTTAAAAACTTACCAATAATTTTATTTTTTTCCCCCTATATTTGAAATGTTGCTAAATTTGATGCGTAGATTGAAAAATTGCCATTTTTCTTTCTTAGTCTCAAGCTTGGAAAGGTTTGGATTCTCTCCCTCTTCCCCAGACAAAAGCTGTCTCAGCTTGAGCAGGCATAAATATTTTTATCCGGTTTAAGTAGCTTGGGCTGAAATTAAAAGCAAGGGAAAAGAGCAGCCTTTGTCACAGGGAATGCTGGAGTGCCATAGCAGGCAGTGTTACTGGTTTCACCTGTATTATGGAGTCTTTTATATGAGCCAGGAAGGCTAATATGAAATATGTGTCTAATATGTGTCTGAGAGATGTGGGAATGCTCTGCCCGTGCCACTCTTGCTGCTGCCAAGGGCAGGCTCCACTGACTTTGGTCACTGAGCAGCATTAGCGTTAAGCCTTAAGTGAGGTTAATGTTTGGCTTAATTTTCTGGAGTGAGTAGCTGCAGAAGCACAAGGGCAGTTTTGACCAGAAGAATTTACTCTGGGCTGAAAACAGACATTGCTCTTGCAAATCAGTGTGGTCTGAAGATCTTGTCACTTCCAGTTTCCAGAGGTTGATGCCTGTAGCGTTTGCTGAGGGAAGAGATTGCTGCAAAATGAGCTGGGGTATCCTGGAATGTCAGTGTGACCCAGAGTGAATTCAGCTGAGCCAGCCAGTGATAGACTTGGGGACGTCTGGCCTAGCCCCTGCTGCTAGCAGAGCTTTGGGACAGGTAACCTGTGGCAGTAGTGTGCCCATGGGCAGCTGGGCATGAGAAAGAAGATCCAAAGAAGATCCTAAGGAAGCTGACTTCTTTCAGTCTTACACACCTTAGAAGTAATGTAACAGTGAAACATTTCATCTGGAGGGACAGTGGTCTAGCAGAGAGAGCAGTGATGTTGTCCTGGTCAAGACTGCAAGAAGGAGGCACCTGGCCCCTGGCCATGTTGTTTTTAAGCTTGGAAGGCACACGTGGTCTCCAGGAGCGTAGCACTAAGGAAAGGAACTCACCAGCACTTCCTGCCCTGCCCCAGCAAACTGATAAAGCCCTTTGCAATGCAGGGCGACCCTAGTTTATTTTTTAAATGTGCCCAGGCATGGAGCTCACAGAATAACTGGAACACCCAGATTTGGGCATTTATTCAGCTTTAATTCATTGTCTGATGAATTAAAGAGTTAGTGTAAATGTAAAAAAGGACAAGATAGAGCCACAAACCATTTCCAGAGCAATGTCTGCATAAGAACATTCATCTATGCATGTGCATGGGATCTAAAAAAAGAGTAGTTGGTAAATGTTACACAGGGTGGGGCACGGACCATTATCCTGAGCACCGTGTGAATTTTCTTGCTGCTTAGACAATGCATCTCAATCCTGTTCCTTTCCCTTGTTATTCCAGTCCCAGCCCTCTCATAAGCAAAGATAATTGTGTGCTGAAGGATACAGTTCCCATGTACAGTAAATGCTCACATTGAGGAAATCCAGGTTCCTGCAATCAAAACCAGCAGTTTCTTGTGCCGTTACGATAACAAAGTCCACTGGGGTGGATCTATCTTTATTGTGTGCCCTGTGGAGGCATAAATGAGATTGCCAGAGATAGTTTCCTTCTTGCCCAGATGCTGGGACAGCAGGATTGCTGTGGCACCAAAACATGCTGGGTTCAAGCCAGGAAGGAGGTTGGAATTACAGCCCTGAGCCCCTGGAGCACACAGAATGCCTCACCATCTCATGGCTCTCTGTGAAATAGCTCCATCCAACAGCAGAATTACTTAGGAATGAGATTGCTATTCCTGGTCTGATCAATGAAGTATGTTATTGATAGACTTGATTTCTGTAACAGAAACTCTTTTCTCTCAAGCACTTTTGAGTCATTAAAGCAGCTGTGCTAAAATTTCCCAGCTGGAAGAAGAAATATCCCTTCTTGTCCATCTTGTCCTTCTGATCTCTCTGTGCTAGGACTGAGAGGTGATTTCACTAGGAAGAGGGACTGGTGAGCTTCCAGCATCACAACAATAGGTGACAACTCCAGATTGTACTGCCCTGACCGGGCACTTGGGCTCTTGATAGTGATGCCAGCCCTCCAGAAACAGAAATGCCAGCTGGGATGAAACAACCCCGGCTTTAGCCTGAACACCATCTGGCCCAGCCTTCTGAGAGGCCTTGTCACCACCAGGCAGAGACCCTGGCAATGGAAATTCTTTCATGGTGAGCCCCATGGCACAGAAAGCTTTAATAAATGTGGGGTTGGAGCAGCAGAGCCAGTAACCACACAAAGCCACTCCAAAACACCATAGTGGACTCAGTCATGCCAAGGGCCTGTGCAAGGGGTGACACAGGGGACTGTTGCTGGCACATGGCTAGGATGTGGCTCACAGTCTTGTTGAGGTCACTGCAAATAGGAGTGAGCTGGCTGTGAGCTGTTAAGAGGGTGCTTTGGGGAGATGGCTTAGATCAAAGCCATGGTGTTTACTAATGTGCTCCACAGGTCAGTAGTGTAGTAAGCACCAAAAATAAGCAGCCTGATGCTTTTAGAACTTTTTTGGGCTAAAGGAAACCCTTTCCATTTTAGAAGAGTCTCTATCTCTGCCCTTTTTCTGGGAACTGCAATCATGAGGCATCCTGGGGGCCAGGAGGGTTTGCCACAGCCTGATCCTGATGGTGCTGAAAGGCAGGAAGAGCTTTGCCTGTAATGCCTGCTTAGAAGCACAAAACTGTGCAGGCTTGTTTGCACCCAGGTGCACCTCACCAGCAGGGCAGTGACGGTTGCCCTGATCCAAGCAGGCTGTGTGGGTTCCCAGACATGCTTAACATGGAAGGACAGACCTGCCTATGCCACTGCCACATCTGAAATACTAGCTTTATGTTAAGGAAAAGCAGTGCTCATCTCCACTCCTGCTTTTATACACCTGGGGAGGTTTTGCCTGCTTCTTTCTTTCCTTTTCTGTCCAGGGAATTTTAAAGGAGAAGCAAAGGAAGGACAATATTCCCATAGTGCCCAAGAGCATCACCATGGGTTGACAGCAGGAAGAGCCTTCAGAGCTCTGTTTTTCGGAGTTCATTTGATAAGAGCCACTTTCATCCTCACCATCAGCTGATAAGGCCTCTTTGGGAAGTTGGTTGATAACTTGCAGAAATGGGCGTGCACTTAGTGGTTTCTAGATTCAAGCGTTTTTTTCAGGACTGGAAAGGATGTCCAAGTTCTTATTGCAGTGGGGAGTTTCTTTCATTTTTGCGCTTGAGGGAATATATTCCAAATCAATTGGTCATTTGACCTTTCTTTCTCTTGCAGGGAAGGAACTGCCATGCCCGTGGGACTCTTCCGGGTGTGCCTACTGGTGATCACAGCCATTGTCAACCACCCACTCTTCTTCCCTAAGGAGAATGGCACCGTCCCTGAGAACACAGAGGAAATCATCCAGAAGATGAAGGAGCGGGAGGAGAGCCTGCGGCTGGAGCAGCTGCGCTTGGAGCAGGAAATCGCGGACCAGGAGGCCACGCAGAAGGCTCTGGAAAAGGCTGCAGTGGTAGTGGAGGAAAGCAAAGAGGAAAGGGTTCGATGGGATATCTGGACTGCCCTCTCCATGGTCATCTTCCTGCTGATCGAGCTCTGGAGGCAGGATTTCCAGGAAGGGAATTGGCAGGACATAGGAGGAGAAGAGGATGACATGGCAGTCCTGGGGAAAGCATTTAAAGGAGTGGCCTTCCCTGACAAGGCTGTCCTGGCCAGCTTCTATGAGAAGCGTATCCTGGGTACGACCGGAGACATGGCCAGGATGCGGGAGATGGTGGAAGGCTTTGCAGATGACCTGCTGGAGGCCTTGAGGAGTGTTTGTAACCGGGATGCTGACATGGAAGTGGAAGATTGCATGGGTGTGGGGAGCATGTACGAGAACTGGAGAGTGCGTAAACCCTTCGTCTGTGATCTGATAGTGCCTTTTGCCCCCCCAGAGCCTTACTGCTTTCGCTGCCAGACCTGGTGCTCTGGTGACGCTTTTCCCCCAGATGAACAAGGTTACGGCACTATCAAGGTGTGCAGGGCAAATGAGGACACGACGGGTTGCATCTGTGACAAGACTAAACTAGGGGAAGATATGCTGTGCCTCCTCCATAGCCAGGTCAGTAGTACCAGGCCCAGCAGTGAGATGGAAGACCTCCTGTGCTTCAAAAATACTCAATATCTGGATGCCGACCAAGTCATGAAGTGGTTCCAGATTGCCGTCACCAAGGCCTGGAACAGGATCTCCCACAAATACGAGTTTGACCTTTCCTTCAGCCTCCTGGACTCGCCAGGAGCCCTGAAGATAAAATTTAAATCGGGGAAATCGATTGCCTTCAACCTCACCCCTGTGGTACAGTATGAGAACTCTGACGTTTACTTCATCTCCCACTTCCCCCGGAGCAGCCTGGCAGCAGACATCCCCTCCAGCACCCACTGGTTCCTCACCTTCGCAGTGTATGAGAGGAGGTTCATCCAGCTGGTCTCCAAAACACTGCCTGCCAATGCCTGCCACGTCAGCTGCCTTCAGATCCTCTCCTTCCTCCATGGGAAGCAGTGCAGCCTCACAGGTCCCAGTGGGCTCACCAACTACCACCTGAAGACAGTGCTGCTGCATCTCCTGCAGACACGTCCCAGTCAGGACTGGGCCCCAGAAAAGCTGGAGGCCCGCCTACAGGACATGCTGAAATTCCTAGAGAAATGTTTGCATGAAAAGAAGCTCTATCACTTCTTTATTGGCAATGGGAAGGTACCAGCAGAGCTGGGTTTCCCCATCATATTTCAGAGGGCTGAGCCTCTCAACCTTTTCCGTCCCTTTGTGCTACGCAGGGACATCTACAGGAAGATGGTGGACACATTCCACGAGATGCTCAGGAACATGTCTGCACTGATAAATGAGTACACAGTGCACATTCCCCTTGCACACACCAATGGGATCCGTAAGGAACCCCTTTAACTAGAGGCAAACTCTAAGCACAAGTCCAGAGGACAACTTTCCGAAACCTCCTGGAGACAACTGACTTTGCCAATAGAGCTTCTTGTCTAGAGCTGAACCAGTCCTGGGCCATGGTTCCTGCTGAAAGGAGGAGGCTGTGGGGGGAGAATAGGGAGAAACTGGAAGATGTGGTGTTGAAGTAGGTTTCTCTTCCACTGCTGTGCTTGGTTTTACGCAGCTAAGAATATATTTTTTCTGTTGTGCCTCAGTCATGCTACAGCAGTGGTGAGCAAGGAATATAAGTAATTTATTCAGATGCTTGCAATGCAAATGGGGGTGGGGGTGTGATGGTGGCCAAATACTTCATTTCCTTCAGAAGGGGGAGATAAGAACAGGGTGGGGGAATCAGAGACAGGATCTTGGGATCAAAGGAGCCCATATGCTTGCAGACAGCAGGAGCTCTTTCACCAATGGGAAATGCAACATAAGTCTACATGCTGGTGTGGAGAGGAGAAGGGTCATGCACAAGATCTGGACTGGATATAAATCCTTAAATAAAGCACAGCTTCAAAAGGGAACTGTAGTTAAAAAAAAAGGAAAAAGAAAAAAAACTCTTTCTTGATTGGACTTGCAGTGGTAACTTAAATGGCTTGTCCTGTCCTTCAGAAACACTCCTGCACATTTTTTCTCCTGTGGGAGAATGTGCAGAGCAGGGTCTGTGACTTCAGACCATTTCATTCGAGTCTTCCATGGTAACATGGCTAGTGGTTTACATTCCTGCCCATTTTGTATGGATCAATGAATAGGAACCTTTTCTACCTTAGATAAAAGAAACACCACTATTGAGTTCTGACATTTTGGGTTGTTTGTTTGTTTTCCTTTCCTTGGGGCACTAAGGCATGAGAACAGCCTAGAGAGAAAGGAAAAGCAGGGCTTGAACTATATGATCTTTGGAGGTCCGTTCCAGCCCAAACTATTCCGATTCTATGACTGCTGTAAGTTTTGCTTTCATAAAAGAAGCAGTTCTCCAAAATTATCCTGTAATGAAGCCAATCTCAGAAGTCTGGTAGTAGGAGTGAACAATCATCCTCCAAATAAGAGTGAGACTCTCTGCACGTGGTTTTAACTAGGCCAAGGCCAGCAGGGAGGAGAAGGAAGGGATGAAGAAGATGCACATGTAGTAAGCCTGGGCAGTGCTGTCTGCAGCTGCCTTATGATCTATGTTGCATCCCTTCTGCTCCACATATGCAGGGCAAAAGCTGCTTTATACATTCTCCTCAATCTTTTTAAAGACTGCTGCTCTGAGGAGCTTCACTAGTAGACTGTAATTTGTTGAGCTGGGAGTGCAAAGGATGAGAGCTGCTGCAGGCTTTCAGGCCAGGGGAGAATCTTGAGGCATGTGCTAAAAAACCCCCACAAAACAGCAAAACACTGCAGAAATGAAAATGCCTGAAATCCCACAGGAAGCAGGTTAGTGCTGTGCCAGTGGGCTACCCAGCCCCCCAGCAAGATGGCTTTGCTGAAGGAGAGGACTCAGGAGATCCTCACCCTCCTGAGTGCAGGGTCCAAGCCAGGGCCTCAGTGCATAATTGCTTTATGCTGGTCCCAGAAGCCTGGCCTCCAGTGCTAAGGGGCCTTCCCTACCATTGTCTCACACTAGGATTCCCTGCAAAGTTTTACACTAGGGCTTCCCTTAACCTTGTTTACAAGAGGGTGGTTGTACTGTGAGGTAAGACCCATCAGGGATGCTTTTACCATCACTCCAGAGGTCCCTTTTTATCTGTCACATCAGAGAGAAGAGTCAATCCGCTGTCACTGCTGGGGACAGCATACAGCATGAAGTTTGCTATCCAGCCTTAGCCAGTTGAAAAGCAAACTCTCCATAGACATGTCCTTTCTTCCCTTTTCCTGGTAAAAACTGTTTCATCATCTCATAGGTGTCTGCTTTTCTCTAGTGAAGAGTGAGGGACACTTCACACACAAAGGCAGACAAAGCTGTGACTCCTATCTCCACACCTGGTTTATAAGGAAGCACAGATGGTGACAGAGCTATGGTCAAAGTGCTGCCTTCCTTGGCTTTTATTACCACAGGTAGTTAAGTAGAATCTCTGAACAGAAAGTAAGGGGTAGGTAGCAATGGAGGAGAAGAGGCTGGTGGGTAATGCCAGTAGGAAAAAGTCTTGGATCATCAGTGCTTGCTTCAGCATCCTTGCTGATGAGTGCCTGGGAGATTGCCAGGAGAGCAACAGGGCAGGACTAATTGCTGATGCTAAGGAGCACTGTAAATCCCTGGCTTTCCATAGTACAGCCAAGAATGCTTTCCCCAGTAGGAAAGAGAGCAGGAGCAATCTCAAGGGCCATGGCAAGCAGGTAGTGACAAGCAGAGGTGTGGGGAGGATGGGTTAGTATTGCAGCAGCCTAGAGGCTACATCAGAAGCTGTGGAAGTTGTTTGCAAACCCAGGCAATTTGCCATTTTTCCCTGCCCAGGTTTACTGCAAAGTGCCTATAGCAGATCCAGCTTTACATGGACTCCTGGCAGGCAGGTCACACTAGAGCAGTTGTGGTTGAAGTTACTTCTAAATGTGCTCCCAGCCCAGCCAGAGAATTAGAATTTCTCTGCCATTTCCTGTCAGGAGTCTAAATTTAGACTGTCCAAGGAACAGAAACAAATTTGTGACCCAGGTCTCTCAGGAAATGACATTCAGAGTTGAAAAATAACTTTTATATAAAAGTTGAGCAGGGGCAGCATGAGAAGAAAAGGCTGTTGAACAGAATACAGTAACTCCCCTATTAAAATGTCAGAACAAAGCTTTGCAACACCAGTTGTAATGGGCTTGTAAACATGCCCAAACTCGTCTTTACACAGCCCCAAGCACTGCTGCTCAGACTCAAAGGGAACCTGAACTGATAAGTGGATTGAGCCTTTTGTTCTTTGTTTTCTGTACTTGTATGCCTGCTCTCTCTTACGCCCAAACTGACCCTGAAGTATTCCCATGGGGTTTAGTTGAACAGAAGCTGGAGATGAATCAAGTAATTTATGGATTTGATTCCACTGAAAGCAAATTGGGTTAGTTTTCCTACATGCAATATGCTTATTTTGCCCTAAGCACCTTTGAAGTGATCTGGTCTGTGCATTTAGGCTGTGAAGGGACCCACTCATACCTGTTGGGGGGAGATGTTATCTGTGATTATAAGCTGTGCTCCAGTCAGCCTCAGAGTGGAGATTTTCCTTGCAAACCAAAGGTACAGATATGTCCCATCAGAGGAGAGGTTGGTACACAGAGTTGCTTTAGACCACACCTCTGCCATGGTACAAGGAGGCCATGATGTGAAGCACATGATTCCTTGGACTTCTTTATCTCTCCTGGATCAAATATTTACCCACCAAATACTAGCTAATTAGTAAAAGCTCATGCTCACATTTCACCTAATAAGGTTTATAAGACAATTTGGTTCCATCAGCTGTCAGGCAGTAAAAATGTCCTAAGACATTTTAGTGTTGCCCATGGGCAGTTCTGCTTTGATTGAAATCTGGGTGGGTAATCATAGGACGCAGCTTTAAAGGATGGGAGTAAAAGTGAGATTGTGTGGTTTAGAGTGAAAAACGTTCTTTTAAAAGCAAACTGCATGTGGCACTTGAGTAACAAACATCTCTTTGGCAATGCCTGTATCTCTGTGAGACGCTCTAAGGAAAGGTAAAGGGCCTGTCCTGGACCCTCAGTACTGTTCTTACCCTTTGCTAGCCAGCTGAATTCAACAGATGAACCCCAAGTGCCTTCCACTGGTTTCCAACCATTCCCTGTGCCCTAAACTTGTGGTTTTAATACTTTAAAAAGTCAAAGCAATGGAATTAGTGGTGGGTTGATAGCAACCACTGATCTACAGCATAGCCTCAGGAGCCATTTGCCTTTAGAAAATGTCTTGGTCTAAGGTTATTATTGCTGTACAGGAGCTGAATGTCTTCTAAGGGGAGGTGTTGGGTGTTCACTATCAAGCAGCCACAGAAAAAGAGTTCCTTTCTCTCCCAGTTGCTCTGTATAGAGGTATATACAGGGGTATAAAGATGCAGTTTAGCAAAATGATCCAAAAATTTATCCAGTATTCAAGCAGCAGGATTTGATGTTTGTTCACTAGGTCTTCTTAATGCAAAGTCTTTGCAGTGTTTTCTCTGTGGTGAAGAAATGAGACTTTAAGCACCTGTAACAGCATTGCTGCTGCTGAGTGAGGGGTTGGCTCTCATAGGACCCTACCTGGTAAACAGCTTTATTTATTACTTGTCTTTTTTTTAGAACTGGGGGGAGGGGGGGGGTAACATGTTAGCTCAGAAGCAAAACTGTAGTACAGAGATGAATCTTGGCAATGCAGCCAAGATGGGCAGGAACAGCAGAACTCTCAAGGCTAAGGTCTTCCTTGATTGACAATGCTGTACTTAAACTGCTGCTTCCATAGCAGGACACTGCTGAATTTGTATAGATCTTCTCCTGCAGCTTTATTTATAATAAAGGAAGTCTTGTACAAAATCTAAATGAGCGTGAAGTCTCTTTTGTTTCTAGTTTTCTGCAAAATGTTTCTAAGAGAGCAGAAGGAAGGAGTGGGAATTCTTTCAGTGTGAGCCCAGCAGCAAGAATACCTGGGATTCCTGAATCCCTGTAGAAATGATTCCAGAATAAACTGCAACATGAACATAAAGTGGGATAGCTATTCCAGAATAATGCCAGGGATGTCATTCTTCTGGAGAATCTGAATCTACAGAAAAAGTAATTATTCTGAATATGTCTGCTCAAAAACACCCTTTTGTGGCAAGCCCTAAACAGTGCTGATAGATTTTGCCCTTATGGGCTGAACAAGAAGTCTCCTGAATTTCCATTTCATCCAGAGGAATCCTCTTTACTTGCTTATTTTATTGGTATCCACAGCCAAGGTCAGCAACCACCCACCACCACTTAGCCTCCTGCTTAACTCCTTTGCCTGGTTTAAGGGAATGGCACCTCCTTGTTAATATTCTAATATGCTCTGGCAGCACACCCAGAGCTAGTTATGAAGTCATAAAATAAAAGCACCACTGTTTCCTTGGCAAAAAGTCTTCCCTCCCCACAGAATGAATGCCCTGCTCACCTGTAATAACTCTGCCTTCCAGTGCTCATTGGGGCTGAATCAGCATTGTGCAGGTCTGAGAAACAGCTGGCTTAAGAGCTGCAGCCCAAATCTACTTAGCCAGAAGTTAAAATTTCCCAGGGTCAACCACGCACTACTGGAAAGGGAATTCTGTAGCCCAGGATCATCAGCAGTCTTGGTTTGGTGCAACTTTGTTATAACAAAAAAACCCAAACTAAACAAAAATAAACCCATCCTGCTTCAAAGCTATCTGACAAGCTCAGCCACATTTGCCCTTGAGCTCTTGATTTTCTAGAACACTTTCTTTTTTTTCTAGAACACTTTCTTTTTTTTCTTTGCCTTAATTTACTCCTTCAGTGTTGCTGTGGAACAGAAAGAGTAAAATCCCCAGAAAATCCTTTTTCAGAAGGGCAATTGGCAGATTTCTGGACCATGTCATGACCATTATTACAGTAATATCTGTCATAATAAACAGAGCAGAAAGAGAAAGCCACCCACTAGAGATGTCTTTAGCTTAAAAATTAATCTAATGACTTTTTACCACTCATGGGGTAGCTGTAAGCAAAGACACAATCTCCTTTATTTCAAGCAGGCAGAAATACCTGTGCTATTAAA